>OZ024732.1:41563358-41923294 GCA_964016875.1 Fallopia convolvulus | reverse complement strand
ATCAACTCAAACATATTCATTATGTAGATTATTGTAGCTAATATCCTAATATGAATTTTGTTGAATTCTGCCTCCTATGTTAATCTAACTGCATGTTGTGCTGTTAGGAGTCTTTTGCACGTGCAAAGAAATGGGTAGAAGAGCTCCAAAAGCAAGGTGATTAGTGATATTCTGTTGGTTGACATGCATCTGGCAGTAAAATTCAGATTTGTTATTCTCATATGAGGCATTAATTTATGACCTATATTTATTTTCTTCTCACATATGTCATGATGGATCATTAACCTTTCTGATTGATTGTCCTTTCTAATTCTGGTTCTCATATCAGGCAATCCAAGCATAGTGATGGCACTTGCTGGAAATAAAGTTGATTTAGAAGAGAAGCGGATTGTTCAAACTGAAGTAAGTGCATGTCTTACGTTCATGCTTGTATTCACTATTCATCCTTGCTGTGGGCAAACTGTCATTTCCCAGTGTCTGCTTTGCATTCTGTACTTCTAGCAATCTCTGGTTCAATGATGATGAACTTTTTCCCATGGGACATTAATGGAGGTGATGATTTCCTTTTATTAGTCAGACAATTAAACGCCAGTATTTGATAGTACAGTTAATACACCGTCCTTACTTAAACAAGGAAATAAACCTGATTAAGGGCCTGTTTGGTATATAAGTATGGAAATGAAACAAAATTGTATGGTAATCCTCTTTTTTCTAGAGTCTAGAGGAGGGAGGAGGGATATGTTTAGTGGAGAATGAGTGATATGGTTACCCCATTTTGAAATTAGTCAAAGGGATGGGGAGAATTTGCTCAAGTTTTGCATGAAAATTGGAATAAGAGGGGGGGGGGGGGGGGGGGGGGGGGGGGGGGGGGGGGGGGGGGGGGGGGGGGGGGGGTAATGGTTATCATTTTGATCAATCAACCATGAACTAAAAATGGACTAGATTCATTTCCTTAACCATTTCCTTTCCACACTTAATACAAAACGAGCCCTAAGTGATATACCATTTCAATGAATGTACAAACCACATATATTCCTGAATAGATAGATACCTGGGTTGCAAGAAATTGACAGACAAAATGCCCTTTGAATGCATTCTGAATTGCTAGTCTTTGTCTTTCTGTTTAATGTGTGGCTGACCTTCATTTGTAGAGTTTATTGAAGATATTTTGTTTAACTAATACTAAGGATCATCTTATTAGTCAATAATGGATGCTTTTGATGATAAAACTCTATCCTTCTCGACCATTTAATTCATTTTTCCTGTTTTAGGTGTTATAATGATCTAATTGCAAGTTGAAATTTGGAACTTGAGTGCTAAATGTAGTTTAAATCCATGATCATGCAGGATGCACGTGGTTATGCAGAAGAGAATGGCCTTTTCTTTGTGGAAACCTCTGCTAAAACTTCTCAAAATGTCAATGATATATTCTATGAAATAGGTGAGTGATATTTTATTACTGCCTAACCATTTCACCCGTTGAGTTATTATGTGATCATCACATGCTGTATAACACTTTTCGTGATTACTCTCACTTAATATAATTATTTGATGTCTCAGCTGGAATCTATCTCTAGCATCTTATTACTCCCACCTAATATTATGTGTCTTCTCTCTTCATTGTGTTACATGACGAATTTGTAAAGACAGGCTCAATGGTTTCCAAGCTGTGCAATTCCCCCCTTTGCAAATGCTGTTAATATATACTTTTATTTTGAGCCCTAATACTCTATGAAGTGGATGCCATTTTTATTTGCTGTCTTATCTCAATTTATAAATAATCTGCACATTTGGTTCCTGAAATGGTTTATCTTGTTTTTGATCAACAGCCAAACGACTTCCACGGGCTCAACCGGCTCAGAATCCGGCAGGCATGCTTCTAGTTGATAGACCCGCAGAAGGAAACAGTGCTGCTGGGTCGTGCTGCTCTTAAGAATCAATAAATCACTTGCACTCTGTAGGTGTGTATATGTGCATCTAAAAAGTTTAACCTCTATGATGTAATTTCTTTCGTTTGTTGATAATCGAGTTCCATGTGATAATTCAGTTTCAATCCAGTGTAACTTGTCACATGTTTTCGTCGAAGGAATTCTGATATAAATATTCAAACTCTTGATTGCTCTTTGTCAATTTCTATCTCCATCAAACAAAAAAACCCCTAGTGACCCTGGATAAGATATGGTTATATATTCAACTTAAGTCCATTAAAAAAAAATTAAGCAGGTTTGGACAGAGAAGTTATGCAATTTTTATATGCCAAGAAAATGGCCGGTGATCTTGTTTGAAGGCAATATAAGAAGATCGATCACTAAAAAAAGAAGCTATGTGCAAACATAGTGCTGTTTCAACATTTCAAATAAAACTACATATCAAATTATGAAGATCCAGCCGTCAAACAAAATCCAGCCATCAAACAAGCTGAAAGTGGAGCTGCTCTATACATAAACCAGAAAAACAAAACTTCTAAAAAGACCTCTAAAAAGTACACAGCACAAAGCTGAACACTTTGAAGGGACTTCTCATACATTTTAATTGATCTGGGTGCATGAATATCAATCCTAATTCCCAAAGATTAAACATGCTAAATTCCTCCTGGATTCTTGTTCCACGACAGGTAAGCTGGATCACCGAGAGTCCTGCATTATCCAAACACAACTCGATTCAAAATCTTCTATCTTGATCTATAAGAAACATAATTTTTTTAACAAAAGTCATAAGCATTGCAAGCTAGACGAATTTGTTACTAACCTTGGCTTGAAAAAGAACATGACTACAAAGCTGAATGCAACTAACAAGCAAAATCCACCAACTGCAAGATATGAAGTCCCAAGAGCAACGTTCTTCCCTCCAATCCAGCTTGTTGTTGAGAGCACAAGCTTCTTTTTGCCCCCAAATGAGTAGGTGTTGTAGTTATTCTGTATGATAACCGAAATGTTTTGTCCCGGTTGCAAATCTGACTCTATCTTCCCATACAGCTTCCTGAAGTTTGGAAGCGCTGCCGGCCTCATCCACACTATAAGATCCTCTTGCTCCCTCAGCTGCCACATATTAAAAACACCATTTATCACCATGTAACGCAACACAGAATATAGAAAACATAAGTTATGGTATTTGGAGTTTCATAAACAAATTTTTTAAAAGGCAAATAAATATTTATGTCAATAATCATCTATAACGAGTGTAATAAGTGGAGAGGAGTATCAAGCAAAAGATAGTCTGACAAGTATCATGCCAAAAATAAACTTTTTTGACATTTTATTGTTTTTACCATATTATGAGTATCCTGCAAAAATTCATTGTTAAAGACGCGCTCTTACAGGTTTGTGCTCATCAAGTTTGGCACCCCCAATTTGGCCTTTGGATTGGAAGTTTTCAGGGTAGACATCAGCTCCAAACTTGTGCTTAACATCACTGTCCCATGCTATGCCTTTCCTTGTAATGGGGAGAGACGTTTCATTGACCGAGAACTCATAGGTGTCGTTGAACAAACTCCAAGCAATCAATCCACAAGGAACGACTGGGGTCTTGCTGTCTATTCTATTCTCCGGGGCACAATTTTTGGTAACATTCTTATTTGATCCACTCTTCAGTTGTTCGTCATTTCTACTTTTCACGTACCTATAAACAAATAAAGTATTCATCTGAGATTCACAGAAATTATGATCAAACTCCCTTGCATATCAATATGTATAGTGTATATGTTTAGTGAGTCCCTGTAATTCAAGTATTTGTGCAAAGACATACTTACCGTCGATGGTTTTGATAAAAGTTATCTAGCTGGTAGTAAATATACACAGGGCCTGTCATTTTCTTTGTAATCTGAGGGAGGGAAAATTAAACATAAACATCACGAGCAGGAAAAGTAATAAGGAACATATAAAGTGAAGATTAGACGGCTTACATTCAGATTTGCGATGCATGATTTGTTGTTATCTGAATTTTGAATGTAGGCAACCTGCAGAGTCTTGTTTTCAATGGAGGGCGGAATGCATTCGTGATCATATCTATACGTGATCTCGACAACCTATACATGCCAAATGATTGGAAACTGGGCTTCATAACCAGTTGATGGACTTAAATAAGCTTTAAGATGAAATTAGAGTTGGAGAGAACTTACCTCACTTGAGGCGTGCAAGGAAAGAAAACCGATAGGAATGAAGATGATGCCTAAGGCTGTGAATAATAGAACGGTCTGAAGCAAACACCAAACAGATATACGACTGATTTTAATCAAAGATATAGATCATAATAACGACAAAAATAAAAATGAAAAATGAAACTACCCACACTAAACATGCATTCTGCTCATACAGGGCACCATTTATATATTAAGTAATTTTCCATGCCAATTTGGGACATATTCCTGTTCTTTAGTTCCTTGGATTGGACATTTTGGAAGTCGAGTTCAATTCCTAATGATCACTGAGGAGATATAGGGGAAACTTCACAAGATGAGAAGCATTATTTTTTACCAATACTGGAGTAAGAATTGGTTTGAATGCAGGAAGCTCTTGCTGTGTGAACTTAGAATCTGCAATGAACCATTAGATTACAATTTCAGTTGCTTCAATCTTGCTGATCAATCATTTAATGACAATTAAGGGAACAGTATTACAAAAAACCCAAGTGGCTCAACAGAAGTGTGGCTTAAATTATAATCTACTGAGATATGATTGTCAATTAGCAATAGAAAGTCAAAATTCTGACTCAGCCGGCAAGCCCATGAGCAGTTGCATCTCATTTTTTAATCACTACTCAACATCAAAAAGGGAAAAGTAACAAGAACAAAATAATATGAAGGTCAGGCCTAACACATTTTTGATTTAGTAGGTTAGCAAAAAGTCAAATCTAGGGTCATGCAAAACTTTGACGATCCCTGAACAGATTGACCAGCTCAAACCCAATCTGATCTAAGGGCTTCTGCCAAACGAGCCCTAAGTGATTACAAAAGACAATGACCTAATATTAAATAGAGAAAGGCAGGAGAGAGACCAGAGATGCACATGATCAGATAGATATTGTCAACTGAGAAATCAGATTTCCCTGTCTATAGGGCCAACAGCATTATAATAAATGTTTAGCTCGCACATGATCTAAGAATCAACAACGTTTTCAATGCCAAAAAGATATTCTGCAAAATCCTTGATAACATACTGAAGCTTTCCAATTCAATGAGAGAGGTGAATTTGTTTTTGGGCTACAATTTCATCCAAGATTGAATTTTTAGTGAGGCAAACGAGATGCCAAATGCGGCACAATATAATTAATGTCTCACAATTCCCAAATGTAATTACACCTCAAAACAGAATAATTAATCATCAATGAAAGAGAAAAATGCAAAACAAGAGCACAATTTGATGGTCAGAAATAAGAAATCGAGAGCGGAAACAGAGAAATCAAAACGAAGAGAATGGAGGTGCATACAATTGGGTCTCTTGGAATTCCCTTTATGGGAAGATTCGTTGGCTGGATCGCCGCTTTTCGAACTCATCTTCTTCCCAAATACAAAATTCTGAGTTTGTTTCAGACAGAGAGGATACACACAGAAAGGAAGGGGGCAAAATTCCCAATAAAAGCAAAGAAAATTGAATTCTAATACGGAATAATTTTCTCCCAAAATTCAACCATCAAAAACAAGCAAAATGTGGATAAAAATGCATCTATTTTTTGGGATTAAAATTTAAAAGGAAGGGGGAAGTGAAAATATTCGGCGTAATTTGGAATGACATTCGAAAGCTTGGTTTCCTCACACAATTTATACCGGGTAGACGGGGTAGTAGTAGTAGCTTGTTTCTCGTAATTTGGCGGCCATGGAAGCAATCAAGCAAAAGCCTCGTTGCCCCGTGTAACGGTCTAATAAGTTCACATTTTTCATGCGCATAGATTTTTTTTTTTAAAGACAAAATTTCTCACATATAGAAAGGTGTGTGTAATTGTGATTATGGGTAAATTACACATAAACACCCCCGTTTAAATTGGAAAAGACTCAAAAATACAAAATCGCCTCAAAATGATTTTTAAGCATAAGATGCATTAGGAAGAATCAAGTCAATCTTCTAGTGATCAAAGGACTTATATGATCATGGAAGATGCAAATGTAACTTAAGAAAATTTTAATAATGTCACAAACATCCTATAATAGAGACTGTAAAAGCAAGTAAAAATATTAATTTGAACACTATGTAAAAGCTTTTTTGATGGTCGGTTGTAAAGATTTGTACTTTTGTAGGGTATACAGAAGAAAAGTGTTCCTAGATGGCAATTTGTAATCAAATCCCACCAGTGACTTTCTTTCTATATATAGGAACAAGTAGGATGAGTTAAGGCAGCAACAACATTCTTCTGACAAAGAATTTCTATATAAGGCATGGAAAATATGTATTCATACTCACTATTGGTTTTGTCATATACAATTACATAATCTACAAGGAGAAGGAAAAAAAAATAATTCAGCTCAAAAAAGAAACATCAGACTTCCCTGAGCTCTATGCCTTCACTAAACTAGATGGCATCCTAGATGATCCCCATGGCAGACCTTGCGTACGCGATTGGCAAAGCCACTAATTTCTTGGCTTTGTTCACATAAGCCCTCTTTGTGAAGTTGTTGTAGTCATTTGCTTCAATCTCGTCCAATATTTGCCTGTACAACAACAACGACGCCAACACCTGGAAGCCAGAAGAAGCAATTCCAATGAGTTCACTTGGACATCAGCTAGATAAAGCGTTTCAGATGACTTAAAATCAAAAGATATTGCAAGGGGATTTTGGTCAGTATTCTTAGGGTAGGATTAAAAGAAAAAAATCTATTTGTATTGCGTTTTGGGGCTATATAGCATGCTTTAAAGTTGTATTTACTCATCCATAAGATTAGTGAAGAGATAATACTACAAAGGGATATTGCTCTGAAAATTTGTTCTTGTCTCTGTTTTTCTCTCTTACAGTTCAAGAAAATTTGCCCAAATTTACTAATTCTTAGGCTTCAAGAGTTTTGTTTGCCTTTACGGCCATGGAAAAGATTTTGTTTGTAAATAGGCTTTAATCTGAAATTTGAGTGTTGTTGTAACTTACTGGCCATCTACTGGCTGAGCTGAGCTCAGTAACACCTTTCTCGGCCTCATCAAAGAACATCCGAGCCCTCCTGATCTGATGTTTCATAAAACTACGCCATTTATCGGTGACCTTCCCAGCAAATATGTCTTCGTCTGAGAGTCCTGCCTGTGCCAGCTCATCTTGTGGTAGGTAAACGCGTCCTCTTCTTGCACTGATACCCAAATAAAATAATCAAACTTGTGAGAATGCAATTGCACACATGAATAAGCTTTTAGAGACCTCAATAGGTTGAAAATGCACTTACTCTTCTCCAACATCTCTAAGAATATTTGTAAGCTGATTTGCAATCCCTAAAGCCAAGGCAGCATTATATACGCTCTCTGTTGAGGCCTTTGATTCGGGTGCAATACCCATCACTGGAACACTCATCAACCCAACTGTTCCAGCCACATAGTAGCAATAGAGGTATAACTCATCAAAGTTTTGGTATCTTGATTTCCTTAGATCCATCCTCATCCCTTCAATCATGTCCTTGAATGGCTGCAGCTCAAAAAGATTTAAATACATCAGGATATTTCAAAATGCTGCTTCAACTAGACATTAAGAATTATTTTATTTACAATGACATATTTAGAATAAAAAATGTTTGTTTGATGATTTTGAAGGTCAAAGATGCTGTAGAAACCTGAATGTCAATAGGGAACTTGACAACTGTATCAGATAAAGCAGCATCAAGCATATCAAATGGGCGGCCTCTGAAAAGATCTTCCAATCTTGATTCCCATCTATCCAAAGCAGTTGGGGTAATGTGTGAAGCATTTGGACCGTCAACAAGTTCATCCGTCCTCCTACACCACACTGAACGCGCAAGTATAAGAACAAATGCAATCTTGAAATATGATTAACCTTTCAGTATTCAAGTAGAACTCAAGAATAATACAGCATGAATCCAAATATGCAAAATAGTAATTTGTCTCTAATTAAGGCTCAGAGCAATATAATTTAAAGTGTACAGCAAAATGAAAATTTGAGATGATACATGATAGAGCATCTCACAAACCAAAAGATCCACCAATTTTCCAGCTCAAAAAACATACAAGCGATATACAAAAAACCATCCTTAGTAAGAGATAACTGGTAAGCCACTCACCATATATGGCCCAGATGGCCTTTCTCTTCTCAGGAGTCATCAACAGTGTCCCTGAAAATCAATACAAACCAATCAGAAACAAATCCAATTAGGCATCAAGCAAAAAAAAACAAAAATAGTAAGCTTCCACTTTCATCTCCAAGTTATTATACCTACCCCTTGGAAGTTGGAAGAATCCTCTTCTTACTTGCTTAGCAATATGTAAATTGTAAAAGGAACCAGATGAAGAGGAATGAAAAGGAGAATACTAACCCAAGTAAAATGTTTTGGCGTACTCAGCGCAAACTTCACCACACCGATCATAAGCTTCACTCAACAAGCTTAGTGTACCAGGAAGAGCAATATCAGGCTTCACATCCAGATCACTCTTGGATCTCAATCTCCTGTTAACAAGAGCTGCTTGCTTCAGAACAACATCATACACCTTCTGTTCTGATGAGATTGCCATTTCTCCGGCTGGGTTCGCCACCATGCTTGAGCACACAGGAAACTCAGCTCTCTTTTGCTTCTCCAACTTAAGAGAAGAAGAAGAAAAACTCAGCTGGTGCTTCCTCAATCTTCCATCGACAAAGCTTCGAGTTCGAGGTGCAAGCTTGGATGAATCAAGAGCTCTAGTGGATGCTGAATCCATTGAACCAAGACCATTGTATAGCTCACTGGTGGGAGACACAACCCAAAACAAAGCAACTGACATTTTCCTTACAGAATTCAAAGGCTTTGTTTTTGAGGTTGTGTATTTTTGTCCCTTCCAAACCCTTCTAAAAAATTCTGTGCTTGCTCTCTTTCCAAGAAGGCAAGGCCTACAGTAAATGATTCTTGGTGTTTAAATAATCCCAGATAGGATCCCAACAAGATACACAAAGCCCACTTGCCTAAATTGAGATCAAACAAAGGAGAGAGTTTTCTGAAGATTGACTTCTTGAGCTGGGCAAATTGAGGGGGCTTCCTTTCTTTCTTCTCAATTTCTCTGCAAAGTTGAACAATAAATGCAAGGATAAGCAAAGAAAACAGATAGAACAGTATAACGCAATAAAAATTATTTAAAATGAAATTTGAAAAACAGGTAAAGCATTCAAAAGTGGAATGATACAGAGTCTCCACACATCACCCACAAACACAAAAAATCTCTCCTTCCTATCTTCCCTTGAGAAGGGAAAAATCAAAAAGAAAAGAAAAAAGAAAAGAAATGGGGACAACTTTTAATTAATCATCCATGTAAAAGTATAAAATGGGGTTTAGATAAAAGGCCATTTGTAGTAATGGCGTGCAATTGGTTATGGGTTTTCTAATTTTTAATTCAAGATTATTGAAGCAAACATATCCTCTTTGGGAGGTCTACGCTCACTCGTGACAAAAATCTCAAATTTTTTAGTATTTCTCACATTAGCAAGAACAACAAGCTCAATCACCTCAATGAAAGGGAAATAAAACCATAAAGTAATTACGAAATGATAATGGGAGAAGTGGAGAATGAAGAATTAAGGGTTTGTGAACATGAAAACCTACCCTATGAAATTCTAGCTTAGTAGATCAAAAAAAAAGAAAAGCTTCATCTCCATAGCCAGAAAACTTACCAACCAAAATTTATCAGAAACCCAGAAAAAAAAAGCTCCTTTTTTTGGCCTGCACTCTCTCTCAAAGCTGAAACATCAAACGGCCTAAAAACTATGGCTTTCTCTCCCTCACACTTTATATGAAATCTGACCCACCAAAGGAACTCTTCATTGTCTTCTTCCTGGTTCGGCTGTGGTTCGTCTGGCTGAGCTTTGATTCTGAGTTTTATGCTCTTTTAACGGCACCACTCACTTTGGTTTGTCTGAAAATGAGTAGGAGATACCCAAACCCAAATTTCAATCGGATCCGGGTGGATTTTTAATGGGCTTTATCCGGGTCACGGTCTAAGAAAACTGAGCAGAAAATCTTTCCATCTGTCAATGAAATGTAATAAAAATGTCACCGTGTAACGCTCTCATCCCACATCCATCACATGAACTAACCATTCAAAGCTAGATTTATCATGAGTTTATGAATATGATATAAACACAGCAATGTCAATAATAATCCAAAAAAATATCGGGTCGGATAAAATTTGACCCGATATACCCGATCCTGAAAGTAAAATATGGGTAGATAGATCCCTACAAAACGGGGCAAATTCTGTAATTCAGGCCAGGGGAGTCTCCGGGGCCCCACCAGAGCAACAAGCTAAGGAGGGAAATCGAGGATCTGGCACTCGCTGCTTGACACGTGGAAGGGTAAGTCATCGTAACATTATCAGGAACGGGGCGAGGGGCACGTGGCGGTTCCTGAGTGGTTTGCCAAATATTCAAAGAAGAGTCAACTAGCTGATGCGGGCCCGTCTTTTCCCCCAGCTGGAAAGTTTCTTTTTCTAAGTACACCAACCTTTTTTTTTTGCCAATTATTATTGGTGGTGTATAAAATTTTATTTGCTTGTGGTACCCTTGAGCAGCTTAAGCTTATTTGATTTAGAATAACATTGAATCTTTTTTTTTGTTGAAAACTTAACATTGAATCTTAGTGTAGCCAATTTTGATTGAAGAAGAAATCGTGAAATTAATTAACAGAAAATGATTTTATTTTTAATGTATAAATAATGTGTGTACCTCTTTGATAGAGATAAACCTAGCTTTATAATGGATTGTAATTGTATAGCAGTACCAAACATTGGCATCGTCCACATGAATTACTATAGAATATACATGTACAGAGGTGAATACATTTTGATGTCAGATGAATGGTTGGTATAGGAACAATGAACTTCATTAGGGTAAGGTAATGTGAAGGAAAGCATGTGGCCCTCCCTCTTGTATGCACCCTACCTCTAAACAACATTCAAGTTCCAAAAAGAAGGCCTATGTTATATTCTATATGAGGTATTCATTTAGCCACCACGCACCCCCTCCGTCAAATGAGCTAGCTAGCAACAAAAAAACATACTCCGTATCCCATTAACAATTAATAAAAAAAAGTCATTGAATTGAAAAAGGTAGGTAATAAAACTTAATTAATTAAATAAGTAATTTGTGGGGGGAGTGCATGGTGGACTTTGGAAGAGAAGAGAAGAAGAAATGGCATGGCCACATTTATTGAATTGGATTGGCCACACCACACAATCACACATATAACATATTCCTTTCGCAATCGAAGGTACGGTGTGCCCTCAGCCACGTTGTCATCCATTTTCCATCTTGTTAATTAGGATCAGCTTCTTCAATTCATATTGCCAATTTCCTTTTGGCTTCTTTCGCGCCCTTTTTGGGGCTGTCATGCTTTGGCCTTATTCACTCTATCTACTTTGTATGTATGCATTACCATTTTGTATGGTTTCCTTGTTAATTCTCATTCGATGTGTGTTAAGTTATATGTACGGTGCGAAAAGGAGTATTTGAGTGGTTAACAATGTTTCCAACAATAGTGGGCTGGTTGTAATGCACTTCTTAACATTTCGCGGTTTAATTATTAACAAAATTAAAGCAATCAAGTTTCAAAAGCGACATGTTAATTATACATTTATACTTGCTCCTTGTGCTAGACTCGTTAATTTTTTAGGGTGGAATGCTAGACTCGTTAATTAACCTCGTTTTATTCTCAAATTGAAAAATTAACCTCGTGTTAACTGGCTAGACACTTAGACTAGTTGTATTTGTGGATCGTGTTGAAATAGAACTACACTAATAGTATCTGAACTAATAAAGCCTATTATATAAAGTCGGTGAGCTACTAATTATCTTCAATTGGACTTATGATAAAATTTTACTAGCTTATGTAATTGGAGATGGCTTACTTACGTTTATGCACTGCATGTATACATGCATGCCCGACTCTATGATCTCGGTCTATCAATCCACAAACTGTAATGCCCCATTTTGTATCTAGTTTTATTTTTGTTGAATAAATACTGAATGTAATACGTACGTTCAGAATATATTCTATTATCCTACGTATGAAATCTAAAAGTATAAATACATTTGGGTTACTCCTCCTATTGTCAATTCGTTTTAGGATGTAACCTCACTGGGCTTGTGTCTTGGCTTACATATGCACGACCCCCGATCACAGCCCATGAAAAGTTTCCATACTAAAACCAAATTGGCAATAGGTACTTTTCATCCTAAAACCAATTGACAATAGTGTATATATTGGCTACCAATTGACAATAGAGTATATATTGGCTTATTTCTCTCTTTAGATTTCAAATGTGAGATAGACTATATTCTCAACACTTATTTTATTTTTACTGGGCTTTTACTATCAGTCAAAGCTTATATTCATGACTAAAGGACTTCTACTTCTTCTAATGGAGTTTATGGTTCTTTAGAAATAAAGAGGTCTTTAAGCCTAACGATACACTTCAAACTAACCACCACGACAATATCTATGACTTCATCCAAAACCAAAAAAAGGAATGGATCTGTGCGAACAAAAAAGATGAAAACGGATTGCAAAACACAAGCCAATTCAATAGGCAAAAGTGCAGAAGCGCTAAATGGAAGAAACTCACAACAACTTTTACTAAGCTTAATTTTGATGGTGCAGTTAACGTAGAAGGGGTGGCTTCGTTCGGATTTATCCTTAGGGATTGCAGCGGTGAACCCATCCATATTGACGGAGGACTGGTCGGTCAATAGTTTGTGCTAATATCCGAGCCCATCGCCTTGTGCCAGGGAATTCTCGAGGCCACCGTACCGGACGTGGTATTTCCCACATCCAGATTGAAGGCGATAACTTGCAGCTGGTCAAAGCCGTTCTTGGTGATTGGTGCTGTCCGTGAGAGATTGAGATGCTACGTGCGGATATCCACTGCTTGCTTGCTCGGTTCCGGTGTTGGAGTATTTCCCACGTCGTCCGGAATGCAATACGGTGGCGGATTACGTTGTAGTCTCATTCCATTGCGTTTCCACCGTTCCACTTGCAGTTGATCCGGTTCTTAGGAACATCATCTTTCAGGATGCTCTAGTAAGATTCTAACCTGTTAGCAGTTTTCCTAATTTTTTTCCTTACAAAAAATGACTAAAGTACTTCTCGATACATACACATGGGAGAAACTAGAAATTTTCTTTAAGGGATGCTTCACTAGAAACCTGAACGCACTAGAATAACTAATTAAAACATGCATTCATACCTTATTATATGATAGTCAAATATCTTAATATAATTTATTCTTTTGAAGCTCATGAGTCATGAGTTCAATTACAATGAAAAGATATGAAATTTAGAAAAAAGATAGAAGCATTCTAACTAAGTAAATGAAATGCGATAGTGGTTTGCATACGTTAGAAACGAAACTAATTTTTTTTTTTTTTTTTGGGGGGGGGGGGGGGGGTTAGTGCATCCAACTAAGTCTTTTTTCAATTTTCAAAAAAATATGCGACATTGAAAAACATATTAAAAACTTATAAGAATTATAAATGAGTAACTAGAATAACAATTTAAACATGCATTCGTACTTTATTATAAGATGTGTCAAGTATTTTAATGTAACCTTTTATTTCAAAACTCTCGGGTTCAATTACAATATGAAGATTTGAAGTTTAGCAAAAAATAAAAGCATTCCAAGTAAGTAATTTTGGGTTGTTGTTATTTGCTGGTTGAAAGTAATTTTTAAGTAAAAAGTTAATTTATTTCTCTTAAAAAATGTAAAAAGTAGTACTTTTGGGCAAAAACTACTTGTCTTGGAAAATGAAAAATTAGAAAAGATACACATATTTTAGAGTGTTAAAAGAGTTTTGGATAAAAATAACTTTTTCCCAACAAATAGAACAAATTTGCATATGTCTAATCTTCAAATACTCGTAACTTTTTGCACGGATGTTGGATTGGAGCTTATAATATATCAAATCGAATCTACATTGGAGGAAAGTATATATTGAATATTTTTTGCATTGGGAAGAGGGAGACTAGAAGGGTCTAATCCTCAAATGTTTATAACTTTTTGCGCGAATATCGGATTGAAGCTTATAATATACTCCCTCCGTTTTATAATAGATGTTTATAGAGACTATTTTTCTTGTTTCACCATAGATGTTCATATAATTTTTTTCCATTTATACCCCTAATAATTACACCACATTAATCATATACGTACATTTTCCCCAAAGCAACTGTTAGGAGTAGGAAGTACATTTAATAGGGAGAATTTTGTCCCCCTTAATATATGTGCAAATTTGTCTATGCACATCTATTTTGAAACGGAGGGAGTATCAAACATAAAAAGTAAATTGTACACAGATTTCTAGATTAGTTAAAAGTAGTTATTGGATAAAATTACTTTTTCCCAACAACAAATTTGCATATATTAATTTTTAAATGCTTAGAGCATCCCAAGAGCTTCCCTATATTCTTGAAAAGTGTGAATATGGAGAATATGATACAAGTTTTCACTCCAACAATTTCCCCATCACAATCTCCATTATAGGGATTTCTCCAAAAAAATGAGCTCCTTTCCCTATATTTGGGGAATTCTCCAAAATAATTTGGGGAAGGCATTAATTGCAAGTTCTATCATGACAACTTTTAATTGGTTGATTTATCTTTTATAATTTTTTCTAGGATATTTTTGTATATATTAAATATAAAAATATTTAAGATATGGAAACTATTGGAGTTAGACTAAAATAATTTTAGAGAATATGTCTTTTGGTTCTTCATTTTGAAGAAAATTATGGGGAAGCTCTTCGAGATGCCCTTATAACTTTTTGCTTGGATAACGGATTTGAGCTTATAATATATCAAATCGAAGCTATCAATGAAAGTAAATTATATATTGAAAAGTTTTCGGATGGGGGTGCTAGACGATTCAAATCCTCTGTCCCATTATTGTGTGTCAAAATTGCGTTCCACAAATTTAATTGGGACACATAGTTATATAAGTCAAATTACCAATTTTTTCCAATTTTAAAAAATTACCTAAAAGTCTAATTATTAGTTTTTGGTCAAATCAAATTTGTGGGACACAATAATGGAACAGATGATTTAATGCTAGAAGCATAAGTCTAATCCTGAAATTGTTTGGATATCAGATTGAGCTTATAATATATCAAATCTAAACTCTCGATGAAATTAAGAAAAATGTATACTAAAAATAATTGAATTAGGATCCTGAGTCACTTTTGGTCCTTTAATAGTTCCACCACTGTATATACACAATATATGCTATACGTATGAATTTATATTGGAATATTCCATATAAATTGTGATATAAAATTAGACAAAAGTTTTGGTTAAGATCTACTCATGTAATATTCGATTTTAGGCTGCTTTCATGGCCATTGTCTTTTCCATTTTGTACCAAACGGAGAAGATCCTAGTTGGATTCGCTTATGCTCATCAATTGTAGCCATGTACTACTTGCATGTCCAACTGCACATGGCCATATTCTTCTAACCATTAGAATATTTTAATCGATAACTCCGGCCAATTTTTAAATTTGACATCTACAAAATTGTGAAAATAATGCTTTCTTTATCAAAAGTTTGATAAATAAATATTTAGTATATATTTTTTCGAGTCTTTTGTCAATTGATTGTATGTTAGGATTGAACCCTATTGAATTTATTGTCAAGAATCCGGATTTTGTACTTCTTATGACTCAAACATGATTCATTGTTGATGATTAGATGTATTGGAAAATAATTTTTTTTTGGTGAAAAGGAGGGAAGAGTCCTGAAAGTTTTTATTAACTTAAGCAGGTGCCAAAAAAGAGTTCAAAGTGTCCAAAAGAACCACAATACAAACGGGGGGAGTAGAATAAAATTCAAAAGAAGAACGGATGGTAAAAGCATGATTAGCTAACGTATCAACAATGGAATTAACCGGCCTGGAGATTGTATTGGGAAATAATATATCTTAGTATAAAATTAGGATAAAGTATATGTGAAGAAAGTTATTCCATATTTAAAGCTTGGGATATAAATTTTTGAGTATATAAGCTCTTGAGTTTTACTTCTTTTTATAGCCAATTAATTTTAAGATGAGTGCGCTAGGTCTATTGTGCATGTCCGATGGGATGGTTCCCCATCCGTCCGATTAGCCTAACAGACTTTCACATGGTATCAACAATTCAGGACATGTTGTGGCTCGTCGACAAGTTATTGGGTCCAAGGCCTTTTTATAATTGTCAAGCATCAAATAGGCTAGACATTTGCCACTCGAGGGGAGTGTGAAAAAAGTTATCTCATATATAGAGTCTGAGACATAAATTGCCTAGTATATAATCCCTTGGGTTAATTCTCATATTTCTAATTGGTTTTAATTAGGATGGAAATCTCACGCGCTTATATGCTAGATTTGTCGTGTTTGTGCACTTAAACGGTCCTCCCTTTGTCCGTAGTGGCTCAGTGACTTTGAAAATACATAAAACTTGTATTTAAATATATAATTCTATCTAGGAAAAATAATCTAGAATTTTCGAGACACAAAATAACTTATGGCCAAGCAATTACTAGTTCTTATGTATATAGACATTTAATCAATTATTAAAAAAAAGATTCTTTTATAAAAGACAAATATTTATAGGATTAGATGATTGATAAAACTTGGTAAGTAAACCTTTGATTAAATGTCTTATGGCCAGTTGGTATTCTAACCCAGGATTCTTATTTTGTACATTTTATGTTGCCAAACACAACCTAGAATTTCGCAAACGGGAAGTGAACGATTAGGAATTCATGCAAAATGACACAAAAAGAAATTCATCACGCACATGATCGATCAATATGATGGCCAGCCAGATCTTCTTGTGTGATTTGACACAACTCTCCAACATATTACTATTACATACATCGCGTACCCACCACACCACTAGAGTTGAACACTTGAAAGAACCTGCGACTCCTGTTATTTATTGTCTCCCACTCCCATAATAATAATAATGATCTCATTACACAACTATACAAGAAGTTGGAATTTTTTTGTTTACCAAAATATATGCATATATAGATCAGCACCGAGAGCAAATTGGGCTTCAATGGATAGGAAAAAGAAGCTCAAGCCCACGACTAAGAGAAACTTACATGGGCCTAAGCCCATTATAAAAGATACCTATAACATTTGTACTTAGGGTGGGCATCGGTCCAAGACCGGACCGGAACCGAATTCCCCAAAAAATTGGACTGATGACCGGACTCAATATTCACGGTCCGGTCCGATCTTGATCCCAATCCGGTCTAATTTTGGATCGGGTTATTTTTTTTATCAATAAAATATATTATTTTGAATAATTTTTTTAATTTATAAAAAACATTATTTTTTTATTGAAAGTATTTTTTATGAGGAAAAATTAGGCTATTCTGAATGAATTAGCCTAGAGAATCCTTTTGGATGAGAACATTTAGTTCTGGGTGTATCTTCAGCTGATCAAAAGATAAAGTATGTTGCAATCGAGCAATACAATCAGTTGTTTTGTTACACGATCGAGACACATGCTTAAATTCAATCGTCTTGAAAGCTCGTTTAATAGCCAGTGAATATGAAATCATCATGTCTATGATCCAGGGGCAGCTTCTACTTCCCCGTAGTGCAAAATCACACTGCCCCTAGAACATAGACATGATGATTATATTTTTATAATATAATTATGCATATTTTTATACATAAATTTTATCATATGATTATGCATATTTTTTATACAAAATATTTTTTTACCCCTTATAAAAAAAACTCGGCCCGGGCCGGATTTGGACCGAACCGAACCGGGGCCGACTTTTAATTTTTTGTGGACCGAGGATCGGATCGGATATTCCTCGGTCCCGGTCCGATTTGGTCACCCTGGTCCGGACCGGATTTTGCCCAACCCTGTTGATGACATTCAAGCGTCATGAAAGGATTGATGAAATTAATTAAATGTCTTCAAAGGCTTAATGATGCTTGTTCGTCATCACTTCATAAAAATAATTATCATTAACATATAAAAACAAATGTCATCACCATATTAAAACAACTATCATCACCACATAAAAAATAAAGTGTCATCGGATATTATCACTTGTCATCACCACATAAAAAAAATTCACTGAAAGTGTTATCAAGGATCATTAATAAGCCATGTGGGATTTGAGCCAACGTCACTGTTCGTTAGGTAAAATGCTCTAATAAATTGATCTAATAGGCTAAACATATCTTATAGTGATAGTATATCAAGTACATATCATTTTTGATGCTTCAAATAAGTTGCAATATCATTTCGACATGAAATTCAACCGTCATCAAACCCTTCATAACATGTCATTTTGACAAGAAACTCAACCACTTGAGGCTTATATATTCTAAGCAATTAAAGATACGAGAACAAATTTCACTTGGGCCTCCATTAAGAGGGAAATCTTTTAGGCCTTATTCACTCTATCTACTTTGTATGTATGCATTACCATTTTGTATTGTTTCCTTATTCAATCTTGTAAGCCTTAATGATGCTTGTTCGTCATCACTACATAAAAATAATTATCATTAACATATAAAAACAAATGTTATCACCATATTAAAACATCTATCATCACCACATAAAAAATAAAGTGTCATCGGATATTATCACTTGTCATCACCACATAAAAAAAATTCACTGAAAGTGTTATCAAGGATCATTAATAAGCCATGTGATGCCCGCTGCACATGAACCCTATCTCCTCCATCGAGCATGAGAGCACCCAATCAGCCTCAGGTTGCTTGAAAAGCATGGAATACTCGGATATCGACCCCTCCCTCAACGACTCACATTCGTCTGAGCCGGTAATGGCTCGTCACCGGGATAAAAATTATCGTCGGGTTTGTCCCCGAATCCGGGACGCTCGACGGCCCAACTAGATGCGTTTGAAATCGAAACGTCCATAGGATCCGCTAAGCGAACGGTTCCACTATTCTTCTTCCGGCGCAGATCCGGACGGCGCTGCCTTGAAGTCTGCCGTGGCTGCCACTTGACGGACCAACCGCCCCTTCAATGGTGTGCACTTACGCTGCAACGCACAAGAGGCGCCTTGGTGCTCTCACATCATCAAGTATCAAATCAGAATGCCAAAAAAACGGATCTGTTTCCATGGCGCCCATGGCGAGTTCCCGATCCGGGCATTAGAACATCGACACTTCATGACGATTTGGCTTGAGCAGCAAATTTCTACTCTCCCTCTTTCATCGATTTGGAGTTCGTCGGTCCCACGGTGCTTTCCGGTGGCGACTGGTGGTGGTGGGGCTTTCGGCTTCTGGTGGTGGTGGATTTGGGTTTGTGGTGCGGGGATCCCCGACGACCGCGTCCTTCTTGCTGGTCCCTGGCTTCGTCCATCTCCCTCCTCAATTTCTACTGCTGGTACTCTTTTAATGGTGATATTTCTCTATTGCCATTCTTTCGCCTCTTTTGGTGTCCAAATCCAATTCCTTTTATCCGATTTATATCAACCCTTCCTTGTGTCTTTATGGCTGCAAAGAAACCACTGGCTCCTCAACCAACTTTTTCGTGAACGTTTAGGAGTTCATGAAGACTTGAGTAGGTCTGGGCCTGCTTGCTGTTGACGAGAAAAATTTCATGAATTTAAATTTTTCATGATTTTATATGATATGGTGAAAATTAATCAAAATAATAAATTTGGTTAGTTTACCATAAATTTAATAAAAAAGCTTTCATTTTAGAATTTGGGATTTTAAGTTATTTATTTTGGGCCTAAATTGAGGTTGTATTGTGGGTTAAAATTAGCCCAAATAATTAATTACAAGAAATTTAAATAAATTACAATTTCTGATGTGGTGTGGGAGTTACAACTTTCTCCTATGTTCAAATAAGTTAGAGGTGGTTATTGGGTGGTTAATTGACCACTCTACAGATGTCGTTCCACATGACCATATGTATATATAACAACCAAATCGTACTTCTTTTTGGTCTTCTTCGGTCCGAAACTTCAAAATGAAACTGTAACCTGCACACAGAAAAAAAAAGTCGGTCGAACCAAAACACAAAAAAGTACATGATAGTCACTGCCAAAGATCAATCTTTGTCATCCATTACCGTGATCATCATCCGTTCAAATTCATTGTGTTGATTAAAGAAAAGGTAGTGCTCAATCACACACATGTACACGTACATGTTCTTGTGATCTGTTGAGATCTATGTACGCCATTAGTTATGTATATAGAGATATATCCTTGTTATATATATGACATGCTTATGTATATTATACTCTCTTGATAATATTTTTTGATCATATATATATATATATACTCTTGATCCTATTTTTATATATACTCTCGTTATACACACTGGGTTATATGTTCCCTCAATTTTATATGTATAGTGGATTATATATACTCTTGTACATATATCTCGTTTCGGTGTATTTGTATATATACTACTATGTATATCTTGACATATATGTATACGGTTTGTCATATTTATAACTTGTCATACATATATTATACTGTCACGATATATATATTGTCATACACATATCATATCGATCATGATATATATTGTCATATATATCTTATATTGTCATGATATAAATTGTCATACATATATTTTGACTTATATGTGTATATATATTGTCATAAATATAACATGTCATATATATCTTGTCATACTATACATTGTCATATATATATTTGTGACCCGTGGAATTAAATGGATCCACAAACTATAAAAGAAGGCTTTTCTATGCCGTTATAATGCCCGTTTGGTTTCTCAACTTCATGATTGAGTAAGGATCGGTGAAGTTTGATATAAGACCGGTGTATAAAGACAAATGTCGGACGGAGACTATGGAGAAGATGACCAAAACATATATACTGGAGCCTTCCCCATCCGTTTCATATTCTCATAACAGTTATAATATTTTCCATCCCTTTAAGACCAACAAAAGAGTAACACTATATGTACATTATTATGTACAGAGAACTGAAATTGGAATTACTGATCATCTCTTGGCATTGAGGGAAAGTGATTATATTAAAAAAATATGTCCATGCCAGCATGTGGAATTGAAGTCTCATTTGGGGTGTTCCGCCAATTGATCGACTAAGACCATGGAGTTGTCATCTTAATCTCAATTAATTAAGAGAAAGAGATATCTTAAACTCACTCAACCCATAAATGTGATGCATGGATTTGATTAAATTATTTAAATCCAAAATTTTTCATAAGTGGTTCAAAATATTGAATTTATACACGGACTGGATTAATGCATACCATTCATATATGGGTTTTTAAAAAAAATGAAAAATGACTACTCACTTAAGATGCAACAAACAGTGTTTATGAGAGGGGAATATGATTGGCTGAGGCTCGATCATAATCACAAAGTTATGCCTAGTCATGGTCCCTTATAAATTAAAAACTCAATTTACTTGCCCGTTACACGCATGCATGGTTAATGAATCTTAGTTAATTGGTTAACCTATTTTGGGATTAATTCTCACTAATTAACAAATCCTTAAAAGAACTACGTGAAGATTTGATCCCTCTTAAAGGGTACGTAGGAAACTCGACATAAAGCGCACAAATGTTCGTTGAGTTCAATCACAACCTTAATTAAAATAAAATGAAGACCATATAACATATTTAATTGGTCTTTATTGAGAACTACGTTATGACTTGATGTTTTTCATAAAGCTACGTAGGCACTCGATATGAAAACATAATATATATCGAGTTCAATCGCACACATAAAAATTAATCTTAAATACTTGTTCTATTTTAGAACTCTTTATAACATGATGCTCTTTTAATGGGCTATGTGAGAAACTTGATTGATACATAATATCGAGTTGACACATAAAATTTAAGTTGACTTTCAAACATAAGGTAAAGTCGACAATAAAATTAAATAGTTCTTTTTAAGAACTATGCCCAACATTGATCTTCCTTAAAAGGAGTATGTACGGCGCCCAATATAAGCATATATACATATTGGGTTTAACAATTATTTTAAAATAAAATCAAAATATGAAAATAATATTAATATACATGCAAATGATAGTTGAAATGATAGTTGAAGAGAGTTTGGACAACCCTTCCTAGAAGGTGAGTCCGAATTCAATTGTATGATGCATGAAATAAATAATAAACAAACTTGATGTCAAAATCTTAAGTTTGAACTACGATGACTTGATTCTGATTCGTCAGATACGTAGGAAGCTCAATATAAAGCAAAAAGCTCATCGAGTTCAATCACAATTAAAAACAAAAATCATATTTAATCGAACCTTTGGTTCCTTGAGTCCTACACTTGACTCGGTTCCTTTTAAAAGAGTCATGTAGGAGACTCGGCATATATAAGTTGAGTCTAATCATAAATATTAAGTTGACTTTTAGATATAAATATAAAATCAATATTCAACTTATATTGTTTGATTCTTAGAACTACGTTTGACTTGATTCCACATCATATAAGTGGATACGTAGGAAATTTGACATAAAATATAAAAATGTCATATTCAGTCATAAATTAAATTAAGATAAATCAAACAAAAATATATAAATCTTTAATCACATGTTTGATAGTGAAGAGATTAAACAACCCTTCCTAGAAGGTGGGTTTGATCTTATTCACATCACGCAAATGATAGTTGGTTTCAATCCGAGCAACCCTTCCTAGAAGGTGGGTTCGGGTTCGTTCCACTGATGCGTGAAAATCAAACCAAACACCAAAATTAAAACACTCTGAACTACGTAAGGCTTGATTCTCTTTAAAGAGATACGTAGGCAACCCACCAAAACTGGGTGCAGCCCAAATCATAAAAAGCACTTAATATTTTGTATCGGTATTGCTTTTAATCAAAAGAGTCAAAAGAGAGGGTCGAACTAAAATAAAAATAATTTAAATGTGTTTTGCAATTTTGTGTACATTTTTGCTCAACCTAATTGCTCTTATGGAAACAAAAACCCAAGAACCACCCGATTGTAATCTATGGCAAAAAGCGGGTTTCGATTCGATTGAATTCATCCCAGCCAATGGGTTGTCAGGCGGAATTTGCGTCCTTTGGAAGGGCACGTTGCTTGCTAACGAAACCATCAAAACCATCCATAAAGATAACCGATTTATTGGCTTCCACTATGCGGACCTCGAAAACCATAGGGAACTGATCCTAATATTTGCTTATGCACCGCCAAGGGCGCAAGAGAAAGACTAGTTCTGGACGAAGTTGAAGGACTTCATTCAAAATTGTAACTTGCCATGTCTACTAATGGGGGACCTAAACGAAAGTCAACACCCAGATGAGAAACAAGGGGGTGCCATCCCTTCCCAAACCCGATTCGAACGGCTCATCAAATTCAAAAATGAATGCGACTTGTGCGATATCCCTACCATTGGAAATAAGGAGGAAATAAAAAAACTTTGATAACACCACCCTTGAAAAAACTGGACCGCACAGTTGTAAACAATCAAATCATCCAATGGTATCCATCCATTGCAACAAAAAACCACGCATTCTCATCCTCTGATCACTGTCCAATATCTTGTGACCTACCCACTGGCGCACAATTCAAAGCACAACCGTTCAAATTTGAGATGATGTGGACCTCCAGGAAGGACTTCCAAAATGTCATTAAACAAGCATGGCACCACAATGCAGGTGGCTCCCACATGTACAACCTAATCAAAAAAACCCAAATGCTAAAAACGAAAGCAAAGGCGTGGAACAAACAAACTTTTGGAAACATCTTTGAACAAATCAAGAAACTTGACGATGAACTTATCCATCTGCAAAAAGAAATCATCGAACACTCTAACATGCAACTAAAATAAAAACAAGAAAGGTTGTCAAGGAAACGGTCGTGCCTTTTGGATTTCCACAATTCCTATTGGAAACAAAGAGCGAAGAACACACACATAAAACTAAATGATAAAAACACCAAATATTTCCACCGAATTGCCTCTGCAAGAAGAAATAGGACAAATATCAAAGAAATTCGTACAACGAAAGGAACTCAAATCACTGGTGTTGACAATATTAGAACTCAAATTGGGTCACTGATGTTTCTATAAAAAATACTGGCACATTGTGGGGCCGGATATTATCAAGGCTGTCAAAAGCTTCTTTCACAATGGTAAAATCCTAAAACAAATTAACCACACATTCATTACCCTACTGCCCAAGTGTGAAAATCCCAACTCCACCAATCACTATAGGCCGATCAGCCTATGCAACACCATATATAAAGTAATCTCAAATATACTAACACACCGATTAAAACACGTCTTAAACAAACTCATCCACCCAATGCAAGGTGCTTTCATCCAACACCGTAGTATCCACGACAATACCCTAATCGCTCATGAGATTTTTCACTCCTTTCGCCACAAACAAGGGCGGGAGGGGTGGGTCGCAATCAAACTTGACATGGAAAAAGCCTACGATCGGGTTAGCTGGGAGTTTCTAGCCGCAATACTACATAAGTTCGGCTTCCACCAAAAAATCCTTGATTGGATTCGAGAATGTGTCGAAACTGTATCATTTTCAGTCCTAGTGAACAATGGACCAACAGAACAATTCTATCCTCAGCGGGGCCTTAGACAAGAGGACCCCCTATCACCGTATTTATTCATTCTTTCTGCCGAAATTCCGGCAAGACAACTCAACTTTGTGAGCACCAACCCAAAAAGTGGGATCGGAATTCAAATCTCAAGAAACGGAACAAAAATTCCATTTCTAGCTTTTGCTGATGACATCATCATTTTCGCAAAAGCTAATAGTCAGGCATGCAAAAATATCAAAGAAATAATTGATGACTACTGCCAGATTTCTGGTCAGAAAGTCAACTTTCACAAATCTGCATTCGAAGTCACAAAAAACACTAACAACAACACGAAAGAGCAAATAAAGCAAATTCTCCAAATAACAAACACAATCGCTCTTGATAAATATCTAGGGTGCCCAATCATCAACGAAAAAGTAACACAAAACACATTCAAACCCCTGATTATGTGAACCAGAAGCCAACTATCAAAATGGAAAGCAAACACCCTATCACAAGAGGGACGTAAAACTCTTATCAAAGCGAATCTCTCTGCACAACCAAACTATATCATGCAATCATTTATGCTACCCCAGTCAACCCTAAAAGAACTAGACCTAATCAACAAAAACTTCTTTTGGAACAAAGAAAATAACTACAAACCCCTCATTAGCTGGAATTCCATCTGTCGTCCCCTTACTCATGGTGGAGCTGGAATTGCCAAAGCGGAAGACATGAATCAAGCACTCCAAATGAAATTGCTTTGGAAAATATTAGCGGAACCAAATAACCTTTGGGTTAAAATAATAACATAAAAATACCTCAAAACAGATAACATCGTAAACTATAAGAAAAAACACAACACTTCTTGGCAATGGTCCGAACTAATGGGTCTTAGAGACCTGTTTGCTTCTGGGCTTATCTGACAAGTGGGGGATGGAAAAACCATTCGATTTTGGAAAGACAACTGGATCGGCTATGGTCCTATTCACCCAAAATCTGGGGTCGAGACTCGCATTAATTGGGAGGAACGTGTTGATTCATACCTCCAAGATGACAACTCATGGAACATTGATAAACTGAGGGAGGTAGTCAAACCAGAGGACCTCGAAAACATTTCTAAAATTATTAACCCGGTCAACAAAATCCAAGACAGGCTATACTGGCAACCAAGTAAAAATGGTTGGTACTCTACCCACTCAACCATGCAATGGATCAATCTTGCTAAAAGCGAACCCAAAGTTAACCTAGAATGGATCAACAAACTTAACATTCCTCCCAAAATAAGAAACTTTATATGGAAAGTGGCACGAAATGGGCTTCCAACAAAATCGAGGCTTGCAGCCAACCACATTTCGGTACCCCAAGGCTGTATAGCATGTAACAACCAAGTCGAAGACACAAACCATCTTCTACTCTCTTGCCCCCTCACAAAGGAAACCCTCAATGCCATAAAACCAAAACTACGTAAGATCATCGACCAAATTTCCCCAGATGATAAAGAACCACACCAAATCTTGGATGAAATAAGGACAATAACGAACAAGGAGGATTTGAAATCCTCATCCACACCTGGTGGTGCCTTTGGTACTCTAGAAACAAGAAAGTTTTTGACAACAATAACGGAACAAACCTTAACAACGCGATTAACATAAGCGAATTTACCCAAAAACAAATCAAAGATTGGAACCTCGTAGGAGTACCCAATACTTCAGATTCCCACACTGTCAAAGGGCGCGGAAAAACAAGAAGAAAACGCGCTAAATGGGAAAACCCCAAGAGAGATTACATTAAACTTAATTTTGATGGTGCAGTTTGTGCAGATGGTGTAGCCTCGTTCGGGTTCATTCTTAGGGACTCTACCGGTTCCCCCATTTATTTTGACGGAGGACTGATCGATCGGCAGTCTGTTTTGATCTCCGAGACCATCGCCTTACGCCAGGGACTTCTCGAAGCCATTCGTCGTGGTTTTCCCCGGATTCAGATTGAAGGCGATAATGTTCAGCTGGTCAAGGCCGTTCTTGGCGACTGGCGCTGCCCGTGGGAGATTGATTTGTTGCGTTCGGACATTCATTGCTTGTTAGCCCACTTTCAGGATTGGAGTATCTCTCATGTCTATCGGGAGTGCAATTCTGCGGCGGACTTCATTGCTGGTTCCTTCAGACGTGTCTCCTCCATCCCACTCGCAGTCGATCCGGGTTTGTTGACCCTCATCCGTCGGGATGCTCTAGGGCGACCACTAGCTTACTAGTGGTCCCCCTAACTCCTTTCCTTATCAAAAAAATAATAATTAATAAGCCATGTGGGATTTGAGCCAACGTCACTGTTCGTTAGGTAAAATGCTCTAATAAATTGATCTAATAGGCTAAACATATCTTATAGTGATAGTATATCAAGTACATATCATTTTTGATGCTTCAAATAAGTTGCAATATCATTTCGACATGAAATTCAACCGTCATCAAACCCTTGATAACATGTCATTTTGACAAGAGACTCAACCACTTGAGGCTTCTCTATATTCTAAGCAATTAAAGATACGAGAACAAATTTCACTTGGGCCTCCATTAAGAGGGAAATCTTTTAGGCCTTATTCACTCTATCTACTTTGTATGTATGCATTACCATTTTGTATTGTTTCCTTGTTAATTCTCATTAGATGTGTGTTAAGTTATATATAGGGTGCTAAAGGAGTATTTGAGTAGTTAACAATGTTTCCAACAATAGTGGGCTGGTTTAAATGCACTTCTTAACATTTCGCGGTTTAATCTACTATATATATAAAAGCAATAAGGTTTGGAGCCACCACGTTACGCCACCTCATCTTTTTCCACATGGCGTTCTAAGAATATGCCACCTTGGATTTTAACACATGTCAACTTTTCCTTAAACCATGTCATAACATTTTTTACATGTCATATTATATTTCGCCACGTCATTACCTGTCATATTTAACTATAATTATAAATAATCGTATTCTAAATTAGGAAAATAATATTGGGTTGAATAAAATATTATTCTAATTGGTTATATTTTGATTACCAAATCTGAATATTATGGATATACTAAAGTACATTCCTTCAATAATTAATACGATTGAAAAAATTATATTTACTTCCACTTTTAAAAATCTTGAGCAATTTTTTATAATTTTTTTATGGTGTTAAGTTTGTACTTGAACTTTATAAGTTGTACGAAGTATTAAATACAATATAAAATTTTACATTGTCAAAAGTTCCATATGGCTTCTCGAAAAAAGTAAAATGATCTTTCAACTACTGCATTTTTCAACAATAATAAAATATCTTTTAATCTAAATGATCACATAAAAAAAGCACTTATGAATTCAAATTTAAAAATTAAATAATTTTATCCCATTTAATTTTAAAAATAATTCATATAAAATTTAACAATTAACATATTTTCTAAAAAAAAGAATTAGAATAGATATGTCTAGAGATAATCTTAACATATTTTCGACAACCTTATCATTATTTTGACTTTTCCAATATCAGTTACGATGTAAAAAAAATGAATCATAATAAATATATAGAAAAAATGTGTTACAGTTTTACAATCTATGTACAAATCAAGTCAATTTTTTTGTTAATCTATATTTTTTTTCCCATTATGATATTTAGATAGGATCAAATCTTTTTGTTGCCAAATCTTTAAATTTCAATTATGATATATGTATGAATTTATAATATTGATTTTTTTGATAATTTACATACAAATCTAGCCAATTACAATTGTAATTTTCAATTATAATTTTTCGGTAATGTTTTTTTTATAATATACGTACATGTCAACTCAATTTTATTTGCTAATCCATATTAAATGTGCCATTATTTTCATTTTTTATAATATACGTACAAATCTGACGAAGACTGCTCGCTTTTTGCCTATCAGGGAGACATGGCAAGTGAGCAAGTTAGTGGAGGTATTTATTAATCAGATAGTTAGGCTGCACGGAGTGCCTAAGACGATTGTGTCGGACCGAGATGGGCGTTTTACTTCCAGATATTGGCAGCAGGTGCACGAGGCATTGGGGACGAGATTGCACTTCACGACTGCTTACCACCCGCAGTCGGACAGTCAGACAGAGAGGACGATTCAGACTCTAGAGGACATGCTAAGGTCCTGCGTTTTAGACTGGGGAGGTCAGTGGTCGGATCACTTGGCTTTGGTAGAGTTTGCCTATAATAACAGTTGGCATTCGTCGATTCAGATGGCTCCTTATGAGGCCTTATATGGTCGGAAGTGTAGGACACCGCTGTGTTGGGATGATCCCTCAGATGTAGTAGGAGAGAGGCCACAGATGATTGAGGAGACGATCGGGAAAGTGGCCTTAATCAGAGAGAGAATGTTAGCTGCTCAGAGTCGCAAGAAGTCCTATGCAGACAAGAGGCGTAGACCGTTGGAGTTTGAGGTCGGAGCCCATGTTTGGTTGAGAGTATCGCCTACTCGCGGAGTAAGAAGATTCGGGGTGAAAGGGAAGCTGAGTCCCCGATATATCGGTCTGTTTGAGATTCTGGAGAGAGTAGGCGAGGTGGCTTACAGGCTAGCGCTGCCGCCTGCTTTGGAAGGAGTACACCTTGTATTCCATGTTTCACAGCTGAGACAGTATGTCCCGGATCCTAGTCACAGACTGAATTATGAAGATTTAGTGGTAGAACCAGATCACACTTTTTGGGAACAACCGCTGAAGATTTTAGATCGGCGAATGAAGAAGCTGCGGAACAAGGAGATTCCTCTGGTGTTGATTCAGTGGTCTCGACGGGGAGTCGAGGAGGCCACTTGGGAGACCGAGTCTAGGATGAGTGAGAACTATCCGGAGATCTACCCGGGTTTAGTAGAGGCATTTGAGGGAAAGGTTAGCAATTAGTTTGTTTGTTTTCAGATTCGATATTTGCTTCGTGATCCTTGTTTGCTTGACTTGTTGTTTGACTGTTGAAATTTTGTTTGACGTGTGCGTATTTTTGACTACCAATATTGATTATTATTACTGTCATCAATCAATTCTGGTTCGAGGACGAACCTCTTTAAGGGGGAGAGGTTTGTAAGAACCTCGAATATCTTATAACCTCGGTATATGTAGTTTCCTTTCTATAAAGTTTCGGGACGAAACTTTCTTAAGGGGGGTAGTATGTAATATCCATATTCATTTTAGGTCGCATAAGTCGGAAAACGGGTTCCTTCACTTACAAGCATTTGAGTTCTCGATCTGTAAATAAAATCGTAAAATAAACTAATTAGTAATCCATAACCGATTATCTACTTAATGATATATTTATATATACTCCCGATCCACAATCCAATTTGATAGCGTTGATTGGGATACAATTAAATTTTATCTAAATAAGTAAATCAAAAGCCAAATCCAATCTTAATTAATACTTATCCTTAGCCAAAAACTAACTTATCCAAATTTACAAATCTTTTACCCAAAATTCGATTCTATCTAGATCCTCATAACCGAATAGCGGAATGGTTATAACCGAGCCCCTTTCTGATTTTCTCCTCCTCGGTCAACTAAAACAATCGACCTCCTTGCCTTGCGCCTAGTCGATCGGAACCATTAGCCTCGACTACGACCTGTAGAGCGTCGACGAATTCGCGGACAGAACCGGTCCTGTTTTCCGGAGAAAACGCTAGCGGGTGAAGCCAACGACATCGCTTGGAGTTAGCCGCCATCGGAAATCGGCGTTGAACCACCGGTGAGGTTTTTTTTTCTCTTGTCCTCTGTTTTCCTTTGGCTGCTGTTGTGGTGGGCGAATTTGGGTGTTGGGTTGGGTCACTGAGTGTGTGTCAATCGAAATTGAGGACGGGAACGGTTCGGGTCTAGAGTCGTCGGAGGGGTGGAGCGAATCGATTTCGGGACGCCGGCGGGATCGAACAGAGCAGCCGTGCAATCCTGTCGTTGTGTTCTCTTCGAGGTCGATAGGCAAGGTGAGGAATGGAGGCGAGGCGAGAGGTTGGGAGGTTGTGCAGTTCGCGAGGTCGAAGACGGAGGGAGTGGGGAGTCGCGAGGTTGAAGATGAGGGGAACGGCCGGGCTGTCTCGAGGTTGAAGATGGAACGGGATGGGCCCGCTTGGCCTGGTCAAATGGATTGGTCAACATTCAGAAGTGGAGTGGGAGAATGGGCCGGATTAATTGTTGGTCCTCATTGTTGAAAAAATGGGTATTTAATTGTTCAGGCAAGGGAGACGGGCTTGGGGGGGAATGGGGCCAGAAATTGGGCCGGATTGGTTTCCAAATATTAATTTAAGTTGGGCTGGTTGCTTTGATTAGTTAATGGGCTGAGTGGGTTCCGAATTGGGTGAATTAGATTATTGGTTTGGGGAATTTTTTTATAAGGGACTAATTAGCACATTCTAATATTTATTAATTAGAATTGTCGTAATAAAAAAAATTAGGTATATCGGTTCGTATTTAAGTTATTCTTTGCCTTAATAATTCTTTAGGGAATCGTTCCGTTTGAGATCGTAGTTTCGTCTTTCCGAGGATTCTTCATTCGAGGTAAGTCGTTTTTCGACTTGCTCAGTTCTTTTCTCCCTTGTTAGATTGCGTATCGATATTGTAGGACGGGTTTTGGGAACTAGTCCCGAATACCATTTAAATTGTTTTGAACTCCTTGTGTGTTGTGTGCGTTAATGATTTTAGATGTGTTTTTATCGGAAATTATTTTGGAACGCTTTCTCTGTGTTGGTACCGTTCCGACACGGCCCATTGTAGCTGGTGTTGAGGAAGAGTTGACTACTTTGACCCGTGTGACTGGGAAAATCGTACCCCTTCAAACGAAAATTATTATCTGTGTGTTTTTGGCAAGCGCTCTAGTGGAGGCTTAGTTAGGAGTTAGAAGGGAGATTGGGAAGTGGAGTGGGAGGGCCTGCCTCTGCACTCGGCGCGGTGATGAGCGCCTTGGAAGTCGGATCGTGGACAAATGAAGAATTGCATTGCTATGTGTTGTGATTGTAAATGCGTATGTGACTTGTGTGACTGATATAACTAATTTAGGTATTGGCCTTAGAGTTATGATTGCGATTGTGGATTTGTATGCTGACTTTAGATAAATGATTTCAAAACGTGCTACAATTTCCGTATTCTTTCTATGTTGGTAGATTAGACGCTGACCCTTTGGGCAACATTTTTCAGTTCTAGGTATGAATCAGGGAGCCGTGCAGGAACCGAGGCAAGATGGCGGGCCGGAGCGGTAAAGAGCGCGTGTCATAGTGGGATTGATTTATACTAGTTTATTTATCATAGTTAGGATGTTGATTTTAATATTTGTTAGACAGAGCTAGTATTATGTTTTGATTATTATTGTTTTGTTCGGATAGTTCAGTTTCAGTAGGCGTTGTGACGTATTTGAATGTTTATGATTTTCGGGAATTCATGCATTATTACGTTTTCTAAGTTTTATTAAATAAAGGTTGGATGTTTTATTATGTTTTCTCGTCGTGCTCGCGTTGTAAGATCCTACAGTGTAGTTGTCAACCTAATTAATAGTACCTTCTAAGGTCTATTTCCCAGTAGCGCCTCGACGAAAGTCGGGGTGTTACATTATATTCGTGGATCGTGTTGAAATATAACTAGACTAATATAGTATTTGAACTAATAAAAAGCCTATTATATAAAGTCGGTGAACTACTAATTATCTTCAATGGGATTTATATATGCACTCGCATATACTCCCATGTGTACGTTTATGCACCCACAAAATTTAATTTAATGCCGCATTTTGTATCTAATTTCATTTTTACTGAATGTAATACGTACGTAATAGTTTCTTATTTTATTTTTACCGGGCTTTACTATCACTCAAAAGTTTTTATTCATGACTAGAGTACTTCTCGACACGTATACATGGGAGAAACTAGAAATTTTCTTTAAGGGGGTCATTTTTTTCTTTTAAGAATTACAAAAATGCATAATTAGAATAGCTATTTTTTAGCTAAGGGCATTGCTCGTGAGAGTCAAAACGTAGATTTCATGCATGATATTGGTACTATATTAAAGTCCTACATGCTTCACTAGAAACTAGAATGCACTAAAATAATTAATTAAAACATGCATTCATACTTTATTATATGATAGTCAAATATCTTAATTAATATAATTAATTCCTTTGAAGTTCATGAGTTCAATTACAATGTAAAGATATGAAATTTGTCAAAAGATAAAAGCATTCTAACTAAGTAAATATATGAAATGTTACGGAGTATAATGGTTTGCATACGTTAGAAATGAAACTAGAATTTTTTCTTTGGGGTTTTTTTTTTGCGCATGCAACTAAGTCCTTTTTCAATTTTCAAAAAAATATGCGACGCTGAAAAACATATTAAAAACTTTTAAGAATTATAAACTACTTAAACATGCATTCATACTTTATTATATGATGGTCAAGTATTTTAATATAATCTATTATTTCAAAACTCTTGGGTTCAATTACAGTATGATCGAAGATTTGAAGTTTAACAAAAAATAAAAGTATTCTGACTAAGTAATTTTGGGTTGTTGTATTTGTTGGTTGAAAGTAATTTTTGAGTAAAAGGTTAATTTATTTGTCTTGAAAAATATAACAAGTAGTACTTTTTGGGCAAAAACTATTTTTTATGTCTTAGAAAATGTAAAAATTAGGAAAGATACACATATTTTTAGAGTGTAAAAAGAGTTTTGGATAAAAATAACTTTTCCCCAACAAATAGAACAAAATCGAATATATATCTAATCTTCAAATGTTCATAACTTTTTGCACGGATGTCGGATTGGAGCTTATAATATATAAAATCGAAGCTACGATAGAATATTCTTCTAACCATGTACTACTTGCATGTCCAACTGCACATGGCCATATTCTTCTAACCATTAGAATATTTTAATCGATAACACCGACCAGTTTTTAAATTTGACATCTACAAAATTGTGAAAATAATGCTTTCTTTATCAAAAGTTTGATAAATAAATATTTAGTATATAATTTTTCGATCGAGTCTTTTGTCAATTGATTGTATGTTAGGATTGAACCCTATTGAATTTATTGTCAACAATCCGGATTTTGTACTTCTTATGACTCAAACATGATTCGTGGTTGATGATTAGATGTATTGGGAAATAGTATATCTTATAGTAAAAAATTAAGATAAAATAGATGTGAAGAAAGTTATTCCATATTTAAAGATTGGGATATAAATTATCGAGTATATAAGCTCTTGAGTTTTACTCCTTTTATAGTCAATTGAGTTTAAGATGTGTGCGCTAGGTCTGTTGTGCATATCCGTTGGGAGGGTTCCCCATCCGTCCGTATTAGCCAACCAGACTTTCACATGGTATCAGCAGTTCGGGGCCTGTTATATTCCTTTGGTTCGTTGACAAGTTGTTGATGTTCGTGTTTTTAGTATAGTTTTTAGTAGGTTTTCTTAGTTTATTAGGACTAGTTTTGATAAGTTTAGGGTTAGTTTTGTGTGTTTTTGGATAAGTTTACATATTTTGTGAAAAGTATGGAAGCTACTCCGTTTTGTGTATTTTTGTAGGTTTTAGCAAGGAAACAGTGCTTTTTGGAGCTAAATTTGGAGTGCTATGGTGAAGGACGGAAGAATACGAGATGAAGAATTCGAAGTCTAAGCTTTTAGAGAAGAAGAAATGAAGAAGTCAAATATCTAGGCTCATTAACGAGGCTTCGAGATGGGTTTTTCGAGAATTCTTAGTGATAACCTACCGATCATGTGCGAGAATTTATTCCGTGTCGGTAGAGTATTTTTAATGAGTTTTAGGGTTATTATATTATGTATTTTAGGTTATGATATCTTTCTAGATTTTATTTCTATCTTTTTAGAGTAGATTTCTATCTTTTAGGAAAGTTTTTATCTTATATCCCTATTTATTTAGATAGCTTTATTAGTATAAATACCATTCTTTATAGCCTAGAGAAGGGGTGGCAAGTAGAGAAGAAGGGAGAGCCGAGAGAAAGAGAAGGATCGGAGAGAGATCGAGAGCCACGGTGGACGAGAGTTACCGAGGTCGTTAATCACAATTTTCGATTCAGTTTTGTATTTTTCGGTTTCTTCTTGATTTTTTAAGACGATATTTTCCTATTAATTTGAAGTAGTTGTTTTGTTTTCAATTTTCTCCTTTATAGAAGTTGTTTGTTTTCTAATCATGAATAGTGAGTAGTCTTCTTATCTAGGGTCGGGGTTGAAACCCGACATAGTTATGCATGGTTTGATGAGTAAGATGATGTTTTGAATGCCTCCTATCTATTTTGAGATTGCTTGTTGTGTTTATGCCGAGATGAAAGTCAAGGTAATTTGAGTTTTAAATTTGATCGAAAGAGAAAGTTATAAACTTGAAGGTTGATATCGTTTGAATACGAAAGTTTCAAGCTTTAGATCCAAAACAAGTGATTGAGAGAATTAATTTATGAAAGTAGATTAATTTACTTGCTAGTCAATGAAAGTTGATGAATTTATCTGTTTAAAGGCATGATCTTTATCTTCATACGAGTTTATATGCATGACTATGTTGTGGTGACCCTTGTCCTAGATCTTTGTTTTTTTATTTGAATTCTCTTAGATCGTATTCGTTACTGAGTTCGTAGCCTCGGTACCGAACCTATTTAGTTTGTTAGTGGTGGTTAGTTATTTGCGCTGGTTCGTTAACGACCCTGACAACGTCGTTAACGAGGCTGGTTGTGAGTGTTTTGTTTGTTTTTGTTTGATTTTCATTATTAATAGTCGATAGATAAACAAACCTTGCTTCTCGTGGAACGATCCTGACTCCCTTATACTCAGCGGGTCTTGATTTATACATTTATTTGTTGTCCGGAGTAAAGGCCCGTCAACAATTGTCGACTCTAAGGCCTTTTATAATTGTCAAGCGTCAACAGGGCTAGACATTTTCCACTCAAGGGGAGTGTGAAAAAAGTTATCCCATATTTAAAGTCTTAGACATAAATTGCCTAGTATATAATCTCTTGTGTTACTTCTCGTATTTCTAATTGGTTTTAGGATGGAATTTCATAGGCTTATGTGCTAGATTTGTCGTGTGTGTGCTTGGACGGTCCTCCCTTTATCCGTATTGGCCCAGTAAATTTGAAAATACATTAAGTCTGACCATTGTTGGGTTTGATGTTTTTATTGTCAATATCATCATTCTTTCACGACCAACTTGCCTAGCCCAATTTAGCATGTCTTCTCTATTATCCCACACATTATCATTCGAAAAATCAACAGAAAATTCCTTCCTAGGTACCTACGTATATAATATTACAACTTATCTCAATACACCAAACATATATACTATGCAATGATAATAACATATTATAAATTTCAATAAAGTTTTTTAACACAATAATTGAAATCATGTATTATTTTGAAAAAATATTACTACTTCAACTAAATCGTAATTTACCTCTGATTCGACCATCTCGTTTTCAAACTCTCCTTCCCCTTCTTCTTCTTCAAAAGACATTGATGACTCTGACTCTTCTTCTAAGGAGTGCGACTCGTCTTCTGCTTCATATGATGAATCTGAAAATTCCGTTTCGGATGACATTGTTCAATCTCGAGTTTGTTAATAAAAAAAATTAGGTTTGGTGGGGAGAATAAATTTCGTTGTACGTGATTGATGATCGTCGAACGAATTAGAGTTTTTTTTTTCGTGTGCGACAGTATAAAATATCGTGATGCTGTAACCGCCGCAGTTCTCACGCATCATGAAGCGCAACGCTTCATGATGCGTGCCAAGCGCGGGTATCCGAGGATTTGGCGCTTCGTCGTCTCGCTTCATGAAGCGCCGCGCTTCATGAAGCGGCGTTATTCTTGTGCGCTAGGTAAAAAATTCTTGTGCACAAGGCATCGCCTTACCAAAATACCCTTGTGTTTTAAGTGGAAGGAGTTAAATTTCAACCATTTGATCAACTAAATCCAATGACTCTCCTTACTCCTAATTTTTTAGTTTAAGCCCCTTCTCATATGATCCCAATTCTTTAATCAAATATTAAAAAAATAAAATAAGATTCTTTTATAAAAGACAAAGATTTATAAGATGAGATGATTGATAAAACTAAGTAAACTAGTTGATGAAGTCGTGCATACTGATAATATTCTAACCTAGTATTCTTATTTTGTAAATTTTATGTTGCCAAACACAACCTAGAACTTCGCAAACGGGAAGTGATCGATTAGGAATTCATGCAAAATGAAACAAAAAGAAATTCATCACGCACATGATCAATGTGAAATGGCTAACCAAATATTCTTGTGATTTGACACACCTCTCCAACATATTACTATTACATACATCGCGTCAGTGACGGACGAAGAACTAAATTGAAGGAGGGACATAATTAATAATTTACAAAAAATTCAAAATTAACCCACATCTCACTTGAATTTTTATAGTTTTAATTAATCCTAAAATCAGGCTAGTGGACAAAGTGGCCTCGAACTCTCGATCGTGAATTCGTGGACAACAACAAAGTTTTAATTAATCCTAAAATCAGGCTATCATATCAAATTAATAGTTAAATTCAACCTAATTAGCATAGCAAATTCAAATTAAGAATACAAAATATACCAAATTACCAACAAAAGTCACAAAACCCTAAAATATCAAATTGAAAGGCAGTAGGTATATTTTTTTATTGTTTTGGCTTTGGAAAGGCACTGTCTTGTTCGAGCTTCATAAATTGTTCATTGGTGTGCGTTCACTGCCAATTGCAATCTTCCTTGTAACATTTACAGTAATTGTGTGTTGTAATATATCCTTCACCTCTTGCTTATCCTAACCAAAAACAAAAAAATCGTGAGTAAAGGGAGGGCACTGGTCCACCCATGTCCTCCCTCAGCTCCGTCACTGCATCGCGTACCCACACCACTAGAGTTGAAAAAACCTCCGACTCTTGTTATTTATTGTCTTGTCTCCTATATATAATACACTTTCCGTCTAAGTCTATTTGTCTTTTAAGCATTTTGCACAAATATTAAGACAACCACTATTCTTACTAAAACACCCCTATTAAATCATCAATATACATAATTAATTCTACTCCTTTTTTATTTCAACCAATGAAGTGGAAATTAATTGAGGGTAAAAGTGGAAATTATTGGACAAAATAGCTAGAAGGTCAAATAGAATTAGACAATTATTGAGTCTAAAAGACCAATAAACTTAGACGGAGGGAGTAATAACTAGTGTCTATGGCCGTGCCTTTAAGGCTGAATAATTTTATTTATATATTTATGTTAAACTGAAGTTATAGACATATTTATATTTTTCATACCTTAAGATAGTCATTACATCATATAAAGTGTCAGTAAATGAAAATATATTACTAATATTTTTCTAAAAAAGAATACAACTATCTATCTATCTATCTATCTACATCTACATCTACATCTACACTACTATAAAAGCGTGTATACCGTACGGTTGAGATTCCTCCATTTTTATAGTTTTACTGACTTTACGTTTGACTTATATCGTACGGCCCAAATTCATTCAACTAATATACAACCCAGGAAGGAACCGAAAGCAGAGAGAGATTCAGGACGGAACGACGGGGTCGGGAGAAAGAATTCGCCGCAGCCATATCTTCTATGCCTCGTCAAATTCTACAAATTCGTCCTTAAATTTGATCGATTTTAACTTGCCGCTCTCAGTTGCTCCAAGGAACCGGAACCAGAGAGAGAATCAGGACGGAATGACGGAGTCAGGGAGAATGAATTCTTCACCGCCGGCTATCTTCTGTCTCGTTAAAGTCCACAAATTCGTCTCCAAAACTAAACGGTTTGAACTTCTCGCTCTCAATTGAATTTTGTTTCCTCTTGTCTTCATGTCAACCATGGTTCTCATTTCTTAAGGAAGGGAACAAGAGCCAGAGAGAGATTCAAGACAGAACAACGGACTCACTCGGGAGATAGAAATCTTCACCGCCGGCAAATATTCTACGTCTCGTCAAAAGCAAACAAAAAAATTGTTCGGTTCGAACTTGTCGTTCTCAGTTGAATTTTCCCCCTAATGCCCGTGGTTCTCATTTCTCAGGGAAACAAAACCAAAGAGATAATCATGAGGGAACGACAGACTCGGGAGAAAGTCCATTTACAAATATATCAGAAAGCTAGGTATGCAAATCTTTGCCCATCAAATAGTTCTTATCAAGGAGTGCCAAAAATCTTCCTTTTTTTCTTCGGTTCTTGTGAAACTCTTACTTTACTGTAACTTCTTCATTCTCTTGGGAACTACTATTACCGAATTTCATTCAGAAAGAGAAGAATATCTTTGCAACATCAGTGAAATTAAGAGTTGAGGTCTTCAAGTTAGATTATAAAAAGTGCCCCAATTTCAATCAGAGGTAGGCAACTATAAAATTCGTGTACTCCTAATATGCTTAGTGAAGCAGCTCTTGACCTTCATAGTACTAAAGGTTCTAGAGCAATGAGAGTACATAGCATGCCTAAATTGTAGTTGTATAGTGTTGACCATATACTTCTTCCAGTTGATCATCGATTACAAAATAAAAACTCTCTCCTTTCAAGAACAATGAGGCTTTTGAACACTAATTATAGGCTACTTATTACGGGAACTCCACTTCAGTTATATTCCTTACTTGAGCATTATATGTTGGTCCATGTGAGCAGTGAGTTTTTTTGCTTTCGTTTAACATATAAGTAGCTAATTTTTTATTTTTTATGAAGAGAAGATGTACAAGTGACTCTCATTAGTAGAAAAGTATGAATAGAGTTTATTATTTACTCCATTCTTGTTTTGTCAACTATTATTTGAAAAAAAAATTGGCCATTGATTTCCATCTGTTATATTATTGTATAGTTTTTGGAATTAAATTAGAAAAGATGATCTCCTTTGAATATAGCAGTCTATATAGGCATGCACTTGCCTTGAAATTTTTTTCTTATGTACAAAACATCTTTACGAGCTCTGTTCTATGCTTAAATGTTTACTGCCTGAAATATTTAGTTCAACTGAAAGTTTTGATGAGTGGTTCAAAATATCTGGTCAAAATGATCAGGAGGAAGTTGTTCAACAACTTCATAAGGTAAAGTTTATCTATCTACAATTTGTGTTGAACCATAATTTAAATACCTATGGGACTCTAGGATTTAGGTTTGACTGGAAAAGAGAATTTCTATTAGAAGCAGAATTTGTTTATCCTTGAAAAAACAGAAACTATAAAAGCTCAATCTTTTAAAATAGGTAGGCATGTGAAGATTATATGATATGCCACGGTGGTGATACAACAATTTGTGTGTTGAAAAAATTAAGTCTTGATGTGAAGAAAGATAATGGATTGCAATTATGCTTATGTATGAGTGACGAACACTTTTACGTCGCTATAAAAGCACTGTTAAAGAATTATTCCTAACTTCCTAACCTTTGTAAAGTGGAAGTAAGGGTCGAACCCACATAGACTCGGAATACTTGTATTTAAGTAATATTACTAAGTTAAGGGGGATATTTTATGATTGTAAACTAAAAATCTAAGTAATTAAAACTAATTAAAACAAAGCAAGTAAAATAATTTAAGATTCAAATATGGAGAAAAGCGTCCAACTAGTTTCGTATCCGTTGCATACATGAGTTTTGATCCTTAATTATCCTTATTGCAATTTTCCTTGACTAATCTATGGTGAACTTATGAAATTCAAGCTTAAGGTGGTTGTTAATATACACTGTCTTTAACAACCTTTTAACCAATTAATCTAGAAAACCTTCTATGTCAAATTGATCATGCAAATAAGTTCAAAGGATTCAATAGAAACATAATTCATGAATTCCACCGTCTATTCATGAAATTTTGTGATTAAATTCTCCGCCTTATAAACTTTATTCTACCGTCTATAACTTTAATCAAAGGATTCATCCATGAATAATCAAATTCCACTGTCTATTTAATTATTCTAGTTGTAATTCAACCTAGAAGTAGAATAGGTGATCAAGCTATTATAATCCTAAGTGAATTTAATCAATTAAGCACGGAGAGATTCAATCTAGTCAAGGCAAAAAGAAATAAATCAAATCTCACAAACAATCATGCATACAACTTCAACTAACTAGTTGGATATCGGAATTTTAGCTAGAATAAGACATTAAAGAAGAATAAAACTTACAAGAGTCAAATTTCTCTTCAATTGCAAATCTAGGGTTTTGTCTCCCACAAATCTCCAATTCAAACTAACGTAAAACAAAAGCAATAGATAACATATCATAATCCAAAGAAACCCTAAGAAAAGTATTTATATCGTATCTAAAAACATCCAAGAATACTAATAAGGTCGGCCCATAAGATCACACGGGGGCCCGAGTCAGCGTCGGATCAACGCGCCGAAGCGCGGTTTGGTTCATTGAGAGCGCGGTCGCGCTATGAGGCTTTTGGCCGCGCTCCGCTTGCAGCAACTTTAGTGACACTTCGGAGGCTGTTTTGACCCTCTTCGAGTTGGAATTTGGACTCGGAGTAAAAATATGAATTGTAGCTCTTCGAGTTAGCTTGCCAATGATACCAAATTCAGCTTCATCCGACCACTGTAGCTCCCAAACCAAGCATTGCAAGATAGAGGTGTCAAAACAAGACTCCAACGCATGATCCGGGTTTATGCGTTTTTATCCCTCAAGCTCTTGGGCCTTATCTCTTTCAATCTTCACTTCAATACTCTCCACTCGTTCCTAGCTCCGGTCCTTAGCTTCATATCCACCATTCTTCACCTTCCAATCTGCAATATAGCACAGAAACGTGTAGATTCCGAAGTAAACCGAAATAAAACCTAAACTATAACTTAAAGCAAAATCCTAGCTAAACATGCATAAAACGGGAATAAAAATATGCTATAAAACCTATATCTATATGCTCTATCAATGAGTTCAAATATAATCTACCTATTTAGCAAACTTCAATTTTAGGCAATGGGCTTTTGCTAAAATATTTATCTGAATAGCACTTTCATGAAAGCACTAAAGATGGGTCTTATCTCTTAAATGCCTCCACTTAGTAGCAGATGTTTCTGTATTTGACATTAATGATAATTTTTTTTTGTTATAAATATGCTCCTTATAGAGTCAAACTATCATGTATTTTCTATCTACAATTGTACTTGTATGATGTACTATTTTATTTGCACCTAAATATTGCCCTTACTTCAGGAAAGTGGTCATGCTGGACGGGATGGGTTACCTGCAGAATGCTATTCTACCGGCCAGCTGATGTTCCTGAGCAGGTGAAAATTTTTCATGTATGCAAAAACTCAATGGTATTCTTGGTGTCTGATCATTTTTTTCTTCTTATTTTATCCCCTGGCAGAACTCAATGGTATTCTATGAGAATTATGGCCTGCAAAATCTTTATGACATCGTGAGATATTGTGAGGTATGGTCTTTTAAATTTGTGCTAAAAAGGAGCGCTAGCATGTCTTGATGATGCATAAGAAGAAGGTCTGTAGACTGTTTCCGAAGTGTTTTTTTATTTCCTCCATCCCACAAACCTTAACAATGTTTTTGCTCTTTGCTTATGGTAGAATTTTACTAGAATTAAAGGATTGTCTGAAGCTAAAGTCGATAGATATACGAAGCTGCTGAAAAGATAGTGGTAACAAATTGCTGTTTTGACTCTTTCTATCTGGATCTGACAATTCAATATTCAATAATGTTATTTCCGTCTGAATTCTCTCCTGTAATTTTCACTGAATTTTGGTTACATTACTAGAAGCAACGCTTTGCTGAGAGTAGGATCTAACTTTCACTTGTTTTTCAAATCAAAAGTGTTTTGAAAAAGGGAATATTCCATGATCTTGGTTAATATGTACAGAGAAAAGCAGTGATCCGGATCACAACTGGGAGCCAGGCTTTGGATGAACTTCTAGGTGGTAATTACCAGTTGCACAAATATGTTTGTTTAGAAGCACCCTCTAATCATGTACTTTGTGAAAACTAAGTCAATTTGCTTGGACTTGCTACAGGTGGTATTGAAACTTTGGCGATTACTGAGGCCTTTGGAGAGTTTTGGTAAACATTAATGCATCGACTTGATTTTATGTGAATGGTTTGAATAATAGTTACATAAGTTGCTGTTCTAACCTGGTATTTTGGTCATGAATATCTCAAATTCGGAAGGAAACAGCTAGCTCATACTCTTTGCGTTTCTACGCATGTAACATTTTCATTAGAATTGTGGATGTGTCAATGTGCCTGAAAAGCAATTTTGTATATTTATTGATCAGTTCTCTTGAAATCTTTGTTAGCAAATGCTCATGTGAGCGATAATGATGCTGGAACTGCAAGTGATGAGGGACCTCAAGCTGTTGACGAGAGTGATTCTTCCGAAGATGAGGTGAATATCTAGATAGCTTTGTGTATGTTTGAAATCGTTGTATTATTGTTTTGGATACTATATAGTATTTGATTCAAGTAAGTAATTGATTATTTTTTTATAAAGTTTGCCCCTCGCAATACGGTTGGTGATGTCCCCTTAGAGTGGTACAGGGAGGAGGAACACATTGGATATGACATCACAGGGAAAAAGATAAAAAAGAAAGAGAGGCTTGATAAGCTAGAAAAGTTCCTAGCAAGTGTTGATGACTCGAAGGATTAATGCGTTTTCAACACATATTCTTGTCACACAATTGTATATCAATCTTGTTAGGTCACATATTTATACATCTTTTCTATATTTAGAATCTCCTATAACTCACAGTGGATTATCTGGTAATAGTATTTACTAGCCTGCCACATGTACTATGTGACATATTTTAGGTGATCCATGGAATAATAAGCACAATCAGATATTTCTTTGAGGAAAGTATATAGTATTGCTAACAAGCAATTGAAGGCCTTGGAGGATTTGTTGTTTTCTTATCCATGATCATAGAAGAAACAATTACTTGTGGCTCTTGGCAGGCAAATACATATCATGATTTTGTTCGTGCTAAAGCTATGATTCTTGTTAACTCTTTTGAGTTCTGTCCAGATTTTAGGTGATTTAAAACAATAAGCTTGGCCAGTTTGCTTTTTTTTTTTTAATTTGTGGCTGCATTATGGTTGATTCTTAAACATATGTATTTTCGCACCTGACTATGCATGTGAAATTAATGTAAAATTGAAATTTATCAATTTTGTTAATATTTAGGCGATTTTTTTTTTTTATGAGTACAATGATGAGGAAGTGGAACTTACAAAACAGGAAACCACGCTAATTCATCGATTTCTTGAAGGAAAGGTTCCGCATTCTGATTTTGATCCATATGAGGTACATGTGTTTTTCGCGATTAAAGTGTTTTTTCACTTAGCGGTGTTAGGCTGTCTGCATGTGTCTTTGATAATAATAAGATATCTTAACATGTTCCTTGCAACCTTATGTTGATTTGGTTTAAATGGGATGATGCCATTCATCCTCTGTTAAATGAAACAGAAACTAAAAGGCGCTTCATTCATTCAAAATGGGAATGAAGCGCCCAATATCTGGATCTTTTTAATCCATTAAATGTATGCCCTAATATATTTTTTGTTTCATGTTGATGCGAGAGTGGATATATATGTCGCTTATGGTCGTTCCAAGCTGCTACCTAAAGTGAATTTAGCTTTAGTGGGGAAACTGAGAAGTCGGTGTAAGGTCTGACTTATTTGTATTTTGCTGTTGTGAGCTTAGGAACTAAGTTGAGAGAATTTGCTAGTGTTGCTAGAGTTAGGAAGAACTCGTAGGAACAGAGAAGTGTGAATCCGGCTGTGTAACTAAGGAACAAAGCAATTAATATAAGTAAGTCATTCAAAATCCTCCAAGCGGAGGTAGAGGTTTACCCATACAACTAGTTGGTTGTAGTGGGGTTCCTCTATAAAGGAACTGCGTTCTTTACTGTCTTTATTACTTGCGATTGTTTACTTCCGTTGCCTTGGGAACAACTTAATTGCCAGTTCCCAAGCTCTTTGCTAACCGTTTGCGATCCAACAATTGGTATCAGAGCTTGCGCTCTAGATTTGTGTTAGCATCGCATGTATCAAATGGCTCAGGAACTTACTCAAGTGGGGAACAACACTAGTAAGCCACCAAGGCTTATTACAGGAAGATTTGAAAGTTGGCAACGCGACATGAAGGATTGGATGCGTGGCCAAGACTACCAATCCTGGTGTGTTGTCGAGAGAGGAAACTTCGAAATCGATCCAGCTATAGTCAACGACCTCTCAAAGTGGGGACCCAACGAATACAAGTGTATGGAGGCAAACTCAAAGCCAAACAATACCTGAAGAGGTCCATGTGCGTACAAGACTGTGACAGGGTAGCAAACCTTGACACAACCAAGGAAATGTGGGAAGCCATCCAACAAATGCACGTTGGGAACTCAGATCTCCGAGAAGATCTTCAGATGAATGCAAAAAGGGAGTTCTACAACTTCCAAATGGAGATGGGAGAGTCTATCGATAGCTACCAGTCCCGATTTGAAGGACTTTGCACCAAAATGGAAGGATTGGGTATCACCAAAGAAGAAATCACCCATAAGATGAAGGTCCAACAACTCTTCAACGGATTGACTGGAGAATGGGCAACAGAGAGAACAATGTTCAAGGAAAATCCGCAAAATAGAACACTCATGCTCCATCAAGTGTTTGGAAAGCTAGTAGGACACGAGAAGAGAAAGATCGATGATAAGGAACAGACTCAAGCTCATCGAGGGATCGCACTCAAGATCGAGAAGATGCTCAAATCAACCCAAGAACAACACGAAGACTCCGAAGAAGAAGAGGATGAGGAGCTAGTTCTCGTAACAAAGGCTCTTCGAAACTTCTACAAAGAAGTCTCAAAGGAACAATGGGAATTGGGGAAAAGGGCAGAGTTCCCAAAGAAAACCCGCAGAGAAGGACCTCTCCGATGTCACATGCTACAAGTGCAACAAGAAAGGACACTTCGCTAAGGAATGCCCACAGGGAACTGACGGCCGGAAGCAAGGGAAGAAGGCTTACATCGCCACCTGGAGCGATGATGAAGACGAAGATCCCGAGTCATGGGCACTCCCAGACATGTGTGGCATGGCCATAGGAGAAACCACTGGGGAACAACCCAGTGAGGTAACCACTGAAACTGTTCTTGATTCCTTAAATAACTATGAAAAACCTGAGCTGTTGAAAATCCTTTCAAGTCTTGTCAAAGATAACATAAAACTGCAAAACAAGTTTGAAAAACAGGAACACATAAATGCTCAATTAGTTGGTCTTGAACCTTGTCCCAACTGCATATCCCTTCTTGAAAAACTCAAGTCTCATGTGTCTCACATCGTAGATCTAGAAAATGAAATCAAAACTCTAGAGAAAGATGAAAACACCCTCTTGCAAAACCTGAGTAAGACTCCTGACCATCTTGAAGCCTCGAGTTCCCAAATTAAGTTTGTCCCAGCCAAACACGACATAAGATACAAAGGTGAATGCTCAAAGAATGGAAAGTCACCCCTGAGTGAACATGAAATCCATGAGTGTAGGGCCTTAGAACTTCAATGTGAGAAACAGAAAAATGCTCATCTTGAAGAAAAAATCAGGGTCCTAGAAAGTGGGAACGGAGGTGAGAGAGATTATTACACTGGGAACACTAGACATAGACTTTACGTCCAAATTGCTAAGGGAAACGGGTCATGAGTGTACAACAAGGAAACCATGGATAGGAACAGAATCCAGAGACCACACCTAAAGTACTACTTGGGAGAATACTACAAGACGTGCTGAAACTGTGGTGCTCATGGGCACTACAAGGAAGCATGTCCCAAGAAGAAAGCCCAAACCCTTAGAAACCGTGAGTTCCTAAACAAACAAAAACATCATGACAATCATCAAAGGAACTCCAACTCTCATGATATCAACATCGCTGACTACGTTTTAAATGAGAATATTTTTCCTTGCAAGGGACCGGGCAAGAGTCATCTTGCCTGGGTCTCAAAACACTAACTTTACCTTGTAGGTGGCAATGAGAGGGAACAATGCATGGTTCATAGACAGTGGATGCTCGAACCATATGACCGGAAACAAGGATATCCTCATCTCACTCCACACTCATGCCGAAGGAGGCCATGTCTCATTTGGCAATAAAAACAAGGGAAAAGTAATTGGAAAGGGAGAAGTATTGCTAAATAGATCAATCAAAATCAGCAATGTCAACTTGGTGAAAGATCTGGGATACAATCTCTTAAGTGTTGCCCAGATATGTGATCAAGGGAACAACGTTGTCACCTTCGACTCAGACGAATGCCTAGTCATCAACAAAAAGACCAACAAAGTGATTCTGAGAGGAAGAAGGCACAACAACGTTTATGTAGTAGATATAGAATTTGAACCACCAATGAAGTTGTGTCTTGCAAGTTCCCAAGATGACATGGAACTCTGGCATAGACGACTGGGACATGTAGGTGTAAATCAAATCCTGAAGCTTTATCTACAGGATCTGGTCATTGGTCTTCCACAGATCAATCTCGAAGGAGTCAAAATGTGTGAAGCATGTGTTCGAGGGAAACAGACCAGGAACTCCTTCAAACCCAAAAAGGTGGTGAGCACAACCAGGCCTTTAGAGCTAATTCACATGGATCTATGTGGTCCCATGAGAACGGATAGCTACGGTTGAAAAAGGTACATGTACGTTTTAATTGATGATTTTTCAAGATTCACCTGGGTTATTTTCTTGAAGGCAAAATCACAAGCATTTGAAGAATTCGAACCCTTCATCAAAAGAACAAAAGTAAGCTTGGGACTCAAACTGAAAGCAATCAGATTTGATCACGGAACTGAGTTTCAAAACTCAGAGTTCCTAAGCTTTTGTGAGAAAAATGGGATCTCTCACAATTTCTCAGCTCCTCACACCCCTCAGCAAAATGGAGTGGTCGAGAGAAAGAACAGAACCCTGGAGGACATGGCCAGAACCATGATGATTGAAAGTGGAGTTCCCGAGTACTTCTGGACCGAAGCCATCTCCACAGCTACGTACATCTTGAACCGAGCCATGACAAGGCCCCTGATCAACAAAACGTCCTATGAGCTCATCAAAGGGAGAAAACCAAACATCTCACACTTGAGAACATTTGGTTGCACGTGCTTTGTTCACAATAATGGCAAAGACAACCCTGGCAAATTCGACCCCAGAAGCGATGAAGGGATCTTCCTGGGATACTCAGCACAAAGCAAGGCTTACAGGGTCTATAATAAGAGGACCAAGAAGATAGAAGAAAACATCCATGTCGTCTTCAACGAGAAATCCGTAAGGATGGGAACAGAGACCCAAGGGAAGGGAACTCTGTTCAAGCTAGTCAGGCAGGAAGACGATGATGATGACGATGATGAGCCAAGGAAAAGGGATGAAGACTATCCAAGTGCAAGCAACATCCCACAACCAGGGAACAATGACGGAGATCCAACTCTCACTGATCAAATCTCCCTCGAGGCTCCCTCCTCAGAAGAACTACAAGACACCTCCAACTCTCTCGAGGTTCCCTCTTCAGGGAACAACTCTGTTGTCCCACAAAACAATACCCTACCAGAATCCAGTATTCAGGGGGAACAAAGAGGGAACCTGCCAGAAATCTCTGAAGAAACATCAAATGAAGAAGCTGAAGATGAGTGTTCCCATGACAAAGAAACAGCTACTGAAGATGACACACATGCAAGGGAACCCACTCATACAAGAACCTTTCAACAAAGGAAGGACCACCCCATTGAGAACATCATCTCCCCTTATGATAAAGGTGTACAAACTCGTTCCTCTCTCAATAATTTTTGTGCTTTTAACGCGTTTGTTTCCATGGTGGAACCCAAAAATATCAAAGAAGCTTTGAAGGACCCAGATTGGATTCAAGCCATGCAAGAGGAACTCCACCAATTCGAGAGGAACAAAGTTTGGAAGCTAGTTCCTAGGCCCAAAAAACAAGAACATCATAGGAACTCGATGGGTCTTTAGGAACAAGCTCGATGATACTGGGGCTGTAGCAAGGAACAAGGCTAGGTTAGTGGCACAAGGCTACAGGCAAGAGGAAGGAATCGACTACGATGAGACCTTCGCACCGGTTGCCAGGATCGAGGCCATCAGACTCTTAATCGCCTATGCTGCTCACAAGGGATTCAAGCTTTATCAAATGGATGTGAAAACAACCTTCCTCAATGGACATCTCAAGGAAGAAGTGTATATGGCCCAACCTCCAGGATTCGAAGATGAGAAGCTACCCAACCATGTCTTTCCTGGAGAGGGCCCTCTACGGACTCAAACAAGCTCCCCGAGCTTGGTATGACAGGTTTGCTCAATTTCTCTTGTCCCATGGATACCTTCGCGGTTCCATAGACAAGACTTTGTTTTTAAAAAAAGAGTCTAAAGACATTTTGATCGTGCAAGTATATGTTGATGACATTGTGTTTGGAGCAACTAACGAAACTCTTGTAGAGAAGTTTAAGGACCTCATGAGCAGTGAGTTTGAGATGATTCTCATTGGGGAACTCACGTTCTTCTTGGGACTCCAAATATCCCAAACCAAGGAGGGAACAAAGATTCATCAACAAAAATACATCAAGGAAATGCTCGTGAAGTATGGGATGGAAAACTCTAAGCCCATCGACACTCCCATCTCTCCAAATTCAAGGCTCAATGCGGATGAAACAGGTATAAGTGTGGACCAAAGGAACTATCGAGGTATGATTGGGTCCCTCCTTTACTTAACAGCTAGTAGACCTGATATCATGTTCTCCGTATGTCTTTGTGCTCGTTTTCAAGTTAACCCTATGGAATCACACCTGAAAGAGGTGAAGAGAATTTTCAAGTATCTCAAAAGAAACGATAACTTGTGCCTATGGTATCCAAGGAACAGTTCCCTTGAGCTCATTGCATACACAGATGCAGATTTTGCAGGGCACTTGGTTGATAGAAAGAGCACATCAGGAATTGCCCAGTTCCTAGGGTCATGCTTAGTCTCGTGGGGATCTAAAAAGCAAAACTCCGTGGCGCTCTCCACAGCTGAAGCAGAATATGTGGCTGCCGCATCTTGTTGTTCCCAAGTTCTATGGCTTACGTCACAACTCCAGGATTACGATATGTCTTTTGGCCCAGTTCCCATACTTTATGATAACACTAGTGCCATAAACATTTCCAAAAATCATGTGCATCATTCTAGAACTAAGCATATAGATATAAGACATCACTTTCTACGTGACAATGTTGAAAGTGGGAACATCTCGATGGAACACTGTAGAACTGAAGAGCAAATTGCGGACATTCTCACCAAAGCTTTAGACAGACGTCCCTACCAGCGTTTTCGAATGCTTCTAGGGATGATAACTCTAAACTAAACAAGTCCCTGTTTGTTTCTCCCTCAATGCCTGACTAGTTTATACAAGATTGCATGATAGGGAACTCGGACTTATTGCTTTCACTATGCCATGATTACTAGTCTAAAGATAAATGTGTACAAAAGAACTCTATTTCTTTTAGCCCAAAATGATCAACCAGAGTTCCCTTTATCCCTCTTTACAAGCCACCATGACGGTTGATCATATGACCCACCCTAAGCTAGGGACCAGACAAAAGATTCTCATGAGCCAAAATCTTCACTCCTTTATCGAGTCGCAAATTGTCTGGTTCCCTTTTGAGTTCCCTAGCCCCACAAAAGGATGAGTGTGAAGTTCCCTTAACCACTTCACTCTCCCTGACCTTGATATGATCATGGGAACTGATACAACATAACAAGGGAATGCTGACTCATCTACAAAGACGAACCGTCACTTGGGAAACGAACTTTTGTGTTAGAGGCTCTGAAACGTTAGAGGCCAAGTATTCAAATTTGAAAAGGACTTCCCTAGAGATCGTGACGCGTGTCCAGAAGCGTGCTATGGAAGTTGAAACGATGCCCCACGTTCATTGGGCGATGGTTATCGAGGTTTTCCACTTCCCTTTCTACCCCTCGCCCCCTCTCTCCTTAAAACCCTCATTTGCCATTTTTGGGATCTTATTCCATCTTCCATCTCTGCAATTCTTCTTCTCCACATCCCTTTCACTCCCCTTTTCAAGAAACCTCAAAAACCTTCAACAACCTTACAAAAATGGCCCCTCAACACACCTTTGCCCAGATCAAAGCGTGGGTACATGCCAACCCTCGCATCCTCTTCATCTCTCAATTGAAAGAGATTGAGCAAGAACAAGACCCAACTATGAAGGATGTTCTTATCCAAGGGCTCTACAACCAAGTAAGCCCTTTCTTGCCCCCTCCTCCTCCTCCGGCCGACGACACTGTCGCTTGGACTTCTTCCTCTTCTGAATCCCTTCCTCCTCCTTCAACCAGCAACACCTCCTCCGGAGTTGTCATCGTTGACAATTTCGGAGACGCTCGCCCTTCCATCAATGAAAAACCCCAAAAATCCAAACACCGCCATTCATCCAAACGACGCCACTCCTCAAAAGACCCCTCAAAACCCAAAAAATCCAACCATTCCTACGATCCCTCCAAATCCAAAAAACGCAAGCATTCTGAGGTCTCTGAATTTTCGGAGCCCAGAAAGAAAGCCTTCTTCAAGTTTGAGGACTACCTGAACTGCTCCAAGGAGAGTTCCTGTGCTCCCAAACCTCCTTTCCCTTTCCCTTCCGACGATGGGACCTCTCAACCCCAAAGTCTACTCCCCTCTTCCTCCTCCCTCCCTCCTCTTCTAACCGAGGGACCTCCCAAACCTCCTCCCACAAAACAGCAGACACCTCCTCCACCACCTCCTTCAGTTCCCACCTCAAAGGGAACTCCACCCTCTTCACTTCCTTCCGTTCCCATAACTACGGGAACTCCAACTCCACCTCCACCTCACAAAACTCCTTCTCCTCCTTCCTCACCACAACACATCTCTACCTCTCCCATTTCTACTTCGGGGATCTCTACTCCCCAAGTCACCACAACCATTCCTCCCCCTTCTACACAACTCTCCACTCCTCTTCCTTCCTCTTCTCTTCCCTCTTCCACCACATCCCCCACCACCACCAAACTCCCCTCTCCCTCACCATCCAAAATTACCGCCGCTCTCACCTCAGACGACGACGATCTCCCTCTCTCCGTGGTCATAGGCAAAATGACCAAGGACCCTCCTCCTATCATCAAGGGAACTCTGGAGGAGGAGGCCCAGCTCAAGGCAATAGAAGAAGAGCTTAACAGGGACCCCTCCGAGCACACAACAAACCAAGGGACAAAGTCCCCAGAGAAGGTGGCTCCTGAAGAGCCCACGGAGAGAAGGGACCCCGCACCAGCTGGTGGTGCTGGGGCAACAATAAGTCATCCTGAAGATGACGCGGAGGGCTCAAGCTCGAGCTCCTCCAAGGAAGAAGGGACCTCCCAAGATGAGGTCGAAGAAGAAGAAGAAGCTCCAGCTGCTAAGGAGCAAGCACGGATCCCAACACCTGGACACCAAATGGTGGTGTCCACGAGTTCCCAACCGCCAAGGGACCGCGTGCTCATGATCGAAGCGGCTGCACCTCCTCAGCTGAAAGGACCTCGAACGGTCTCTAGGGGGAACACGTCAAGGAGCACCACAAAGAAGGGTAAGGGGACCTCTTCTACAAAGCATCCAGTGGATGAACGCCGAAAGCTCCTCCATCCGCTCATCATCAGTGAGGACGTGTTAGTTGACAACGGCTTAGGGGAACTGTGGGACCTGATCAAGGCCCAGGGCTGGGAGAATCTGTGCAAAGACACTGTGAGCGTTGATCCCTCGCAAGTGCGTCAATTCTACAATAACTTCACTATCACCAACGACTGCACTCAGGGAACTCTCTCCCATGAAGGCGACGAGTTTATTTTCACAACGTCGATAATCCGCCTTCAGCTCCAGGTCCCAGGTCAAGGGCTCAATGAGTTGCCCAACAAACTCTGGGGGGACTTCAATAGCGCTGAAGTGTACAACACCATCTTTGAGGGTCGGGTTCCCTCCAAAGTTCCCTCGACGCACCATCTCTCCCTGGTCGCCAAGCTTGCTCACCAATTCATCATCAATGTGGTGATCCTTCGCCAGGAGAAGCGTTTGGTCGTCAACATCCCTGATGCCATCATCCTCTATCACTTCCTCCTCAAGAAGCCCATCAATCTTCCCAGAATCATCCTTGGGCACATGGAGAAGTGCATGGCTTCCAAGTCCCATTCCCTTCCCTATTTTGGGCTGATAAAGAAGCTCCTACAAAAAGAGGGTCTCTACGACGCCTCTAAGGACGAAATAGAGCTTGGAAGGGAACTGGACATTTCAGTTGTCCAGAAGATGAGGCACTCTGAGCCTGTAGAGGAAGCGACTCAACTGGAGTCTGGTGAACAAGAGGGGAACTCTCAAGTGTTGCTTCGAATTGCCAACACCCTCGACCAGATTGCCAAGGACCAAGCAGCGTTGGCCAGAGGACAAGAAAAGCTTACACAAGTCCTTACGCGCCTCTGTGACGCCATGTACCCTCAAGCCCCATGATCTCTCCCTTCTTTTTCCCTTAATCCAAAAATGACCACAAATTGTACTTAGGTTCCTATGTATATATTCTCTTAAGTAATGTCTTTATTTTGATTGCGTGTTCCCTTCCTCCTTATTATTGCTTTGCTTGTTTTCGATGATGTCAAAAGGGGGAAAGACAAAATGCGAGATGAGTTAAAAGTTTAAGTTATCACAGACCACGCATAAGCTAAGGGGGAACAATTGCATAAAAAGCTTAGTAAGAACTATGTGTCTCACCAGAAGTGGTTCCCTAAATCTAAGTGTTTCACTAAAAGTGACTTCCCAAAATCATACTTAGGAACTCATCAGCATATCATTCAATGAAATACTTGCATATTTTGTGATGGGTTTGTCATCATCAAAAAGGGGGAAATTGTTGGGACCTCTGGTTCTAAACAACGGATCAACGATGTAATTCTCTTAAGTTTTGATAATGACAAACACCATAGGGAACTAATGTGGTTTGTTCAAGTATTTCTAAGGAACGCAGGTACAACCAAGAACTCCCATGAATGACCAAAAACCACAGAAGCCTACAATGTAGAGTTTCCATCAAGGGAACTGATAAGGAAAGTTCCCATGAAAATGGGAACTCCCATAAATGATCAAGAGAACACAAGCTTACAACGATGAAGAGTTTCCATCAAGGGAACTCTGAACAAGACAGTTCCCCGGACATGGGAACTCACATGTGAGGACAACGACCGTTCAGCGCAGATCGCGGGATTCTGTCTCAGACAGCCCGAAGGAACAGTCTGAGGATCAGACTGTCACGCTTCATCCAACGGTCCGATTGATCCAAGAAGTTGACCTAGTTCAAACCAAAGTCACATGTGAAGAAAGTACAACTTGGGCATCAAGCAAAGGGCATTTTGGACACAAACGAAAGATGCGACTGCCCAAGCTCACCTGGACTATAAAGCCAAATGAATAGTACTCGGATTGAGTACTTCTCCCAGAACTCACAAACACCCACACCAGAGAAAAGAAAGAAAAGGAAGAGAAGTCCCCGCCGGCGAGTGTGTGAGCTCAACGACGGTGAAGCCGAAGTTCCCAAGGACAAGGGAACTGAGAAGTCAGTGTAAGGTCTGACTTATTTGTATTTTGCTGTTGTGAGCTTAGGAACTCAGTTGAGAGGATTTGCTAGTGTTGCTAGAGTTAGGAAGAACTCGTAGGAACAGAGAAGTGTGAATCCGGCTGTGTAACTAGGGAACAAAGCAATTAATATAAGTAAGTCATTCAAAATCCTCCAAGCGGAGGTAGAGGTTTACCCATACAACTAGTTGGTTGTAGTAGGGTTCCTCTATAAAGGAACTGCGTTCTTTACTGTCTTTATTACTTGCGATTGTTTACTTCCGCTGCCTTGGGAACAACTTAATTGCCAGTTCCCAAGCTCTTTGCTAACCGTTTACGATCCAACATATCCACTTAATTTTATTTAGCCTAAGTTACCATAGTAAAAACAAATTGTTTCTAGTTTTTCCAACTAACAAGATCTCCCTCACCATTATTTTTATTCCCTTAAATCCTAAATATAATCTAACAATTTATAAAAGACTTTTAATTAAGGAACTACATAAATGGATAATATAATTTTAGGATAGAAATTATACTTTTGGTATTCTGTTGAATACAGAACACAGGAGGAGAAGACAGGGGAGAGGGGCGGCGGACTCGGCGGCTCGGCCAGAGGCGGCGACGGCTCCGGCGGGCTCGGCGTGGCCTGGGCGGTCCGGCTGGGCTCCAAGGTGGTCCGGCGAGAGCTCCAAGAGGAAGAAAAAGAAGGTTTGGATGTGTTTTAATGGAGGCTTTTGATTGGAAAAGTGGCTTATTTTTGGATGATATAGAAACAATTGCTAGGAGAAGTAGAAGGTGTTCATGCTATAGAGAGCAAAAGCTTTGAATGAGTGTTTGAGAGGGGATTTTATAGACAAGTTTGAGGAGTCTTCAATCCATGGCTCAAGGCTTAGACCAATGGAGGAAGAGGAGAAGGCCATGCAGAGGGCAATGGTGTGCTTCTTCCATGGTGATGAGGTGTGAGGTCACTTGGGTGGTCAACAAGCAAAGAGGAGGTGGAGAATACATGCAATGGCTAAATTTGAATCAACGTCACTTCCATCAGACTATTGTCTGATGTTCAATTTTGGAAGAAGAAGGATTAGTTGTTATTTAATTAAAAAGGTTGGGAAGAGGAGTAAGTAATTGCAATTGGTCTAGTGGAATGGGAGAGGGGCGTGTGAGGGGTAGAGTGCAAGAGGTCTCGGGTTCAAATCCCGGCTCTTGCATTCTTTTTGCAAAACTTGTACTTAGTTTTCTAGGCTCTTATGTAAATTATTTCCTAGAATAAATTAAATTGCCAAAGGACATTATTTTTATTTAATATTCTTTTTATTGATTTACCTCACTTTAATAATCTAACCCTCTCAAGTGATTTTATACAAATTTTATCCATTTTAGTTTCTTGGTAAGAAGAGAAAAAAAAAATAGAAGAAGTTAATTTGATATTCCGAAATTCTCTTTTTAAATTAGAGAAAATAAGTAATCGATCATAATTATTATATTATAAAACTTAGAATATTGCGGATATTACATTCATTTACCTTTTAAAAGATTTAGGATGAAGCAAAAGAAAAACATCTTGTCTGTCACTGCAAATAAGCAAGGTCTTCCTTTTATGAGACAATGGAGAGGCATGATCTCCATGCACTTTGTATGCATTCATGGTTAAAAAAAACTTATACTTGTATTGTATTAAATTATGAATGGTTGGTGATTGCTAGGAATGGAGTGTAAATGTTTTTTCATGTGGAAACTTATTATCATGAGAAAATTTGTTGAATTTTAAAGCTTTTGTGGCATGTTCTTTTTTGAATTTTCTTTGAAACTTGTGTTTCGAGTTGTATTTATCAGTAATAATAAGTGAACAATTAAGTCGAGTAAAACAATCCCTGTATATGTTGTAAGGATTCCAAGTAGTACAATTTCATGAATTTGTTCATTTTGTGCTATCAGGTGGGCAGAAGCCAAGTACTTCCCAATGCTAACCTTCTATATAAGCATCATGTACCACTTGCACGTACTGCCCTCAAATTCATCATGAGAGAGAATGCATTGAAGCCAAAATCTCTCTCTTATCATAAAGGTTATAAGATCCATTCCTTGATCTATCTCTTTATCATGAGCGATATCCCCCCCCCCCCCCCCCCCCTCCCCCCCCCCCCCCCCCCCCTCCCCCGAATCGGATTAAAATTGCTTGATTTTAGTGGAGAATTGAGTTTGAACCATCTTTTGAAATAGTTGAAAATGAGACAACACTTGAGATTTTTGGGAGAGAAAGTAAATCTATACAAACTTAGTGCAATCATCCACACATCAGAGTATACCAAATCAAAAGGAGTAAAATTAGACACATGACTACTGGGAAGAGAAAGTCGATGACTTTTCCCAAGCTGACAAGACTCACAAACGGAATGTAAATTGTTTGAAGAAATAGGTAATTGAAATCTAGAAACTAAACGACGAAAGATAGACTCATGAGGGTGTCCAAAGCGCTCATGCCAAGTTTGAAGATCAGTGCGTTCACCAAGATAAGCCCGTGGGGAAGATGAGGTCGTTGGTGAAGGAACCAAGTGATAAAGCCCGTTTTCAACGGTTCCTTTGAGGAGTGTGCGCCCCTGTTTGTCCTTCACAAAACAACAAGTAGGGTAAAAAATCATATAAGCATCATTATCCTTGGTTAATTGAGAAACACTAATGAGATTTTTCTTAATTTGAGGAACAAAGAGTATGTTATGCAATTGAACTGGTTTAGGATAGACATGTAAAGTGAGTTTGCCCAAATGCGTAATACGTAGAGACATACCATTGCCTACTTGTAAACCATCATTGCGAGTGTAATCAGAATGCACAGAAAGATTACCGAAATCAGCGGTGACATGAGCGTTGGACCCTGTATCAAAGCACCAATTTGGGTCAACAAAAGTAGAGGGAGAATGCCCCATTTGATATGAGAACCGTGGCTGTTGATGAACAAAATTGGATTGTGGTGCATTGGTGGAAGACTGCTGAACATTGCTGAATTGATCTTCACGTCCAGTATTGAATGATCGTGATTCACCACGACCTCGGCCACCACGACCGCCACGTCCTCTACCACTACGACCACCCGTTGATTGTAATTAGGGTTAGTCGGTGGATAACCATTGAAATTTTGACGCTGCCAGCAATTGATAGCTTCGTGCCCATGTATAGCACAAAGTTGACATACAGAACGTCCTGATGAAGAACCAGAGTCGGAACTCTGATCTGACCGAGAGGAGCTGGCTCGAGAATGAGCCCCACGGTTGGCCACATTCGCCAAAAGAGAGGATTCAATCGAGGTCGGTTGATGTGCTGCATTAATACGCTCTTCTTCTTGTAATAAGAGGCCAAAGAGTTCATTAGACGAAATAGGATGCTTTTGCATATTATATGCAGTTAGAAACGCTGAGTAAGACGAATCTAACCCATTCAATATATATTCAATAAAGTCATGATCAGAAACAGCGTAACCACATTCTGCAAGGGCATCAGAAAAGCTCCGCTTTTTTCTCCACATATTCGAGAATAGAAAGATTTCCCTTCGTCAAGTTCTGCAGTTGATGTTTAAGAAACATGGAACGAGCCCTAGTTTGGGCACGAAAGTTCCTATGAAAATGAAAGTTCCTATGAAAATGACATATTTTAATGACATCAACCTTTGTCAAGACATTTTCATCACTTGTTTTGTAATTGTACCGGGGCTGCTTACATCCAGGAGCGAGTAGAATCTGCGGTTGTTGCAAATGAAAACCACAAGGATCTCCCTAGACTCCAGTCAAGGTGAGGCTGAATCATGGTGAGCTCCACTAGGACCTAAAGTACATAGAACAGAACTAGAAATCACACACTCACAATCTCAGCCTCCCCTCACCTCCTACACCTTTTGCACTTAGGCAAGAACCTTTCTAGCCCCCGTACAGTAGTATGCAAGTTCTTATCTCCATGGCCTATCAAAGTAGCGTTACATGGTATGTAGTAGTGTAGCACAACCATGAAGCAAAATCCTGAGTTTTACCCATGTAAATATGCAGGCCCTACAATCAATGTCATATCTAAGCTTTGGTTTTTACAGTTTTACTCATGTAAATATTGGAGGAGTACATGTTTAATGTTTCATATTTCTAAGCTTTGGTTTTTGCAGAAGACATGCATCTTAACTATATACAAATTTGTTTATTAGCTCAAATAATGAGATTTCTTTTTTTAAATTCTTCAAATACAACCTTGCTCTATACTTTTTATATAACTTTCAACAAAAATCCACCTAATGCATTCGTTAATTTATTTCAAGTTCAATTTTTTTTTTGGTCAGATCCATTATATTTTAATATTTTAATCCTCTTTAAAATTTATATGGCTTACATTGTAGCCATTGCTTTCAATTTGTGCTTTTCTTTGATGATAAAAAAATCCATGTGTTTGATTTACAACATGAACTTTGTTACAAATTATATAAAACAACCCTGCTATGTAATATATTATTCACCACTAATTTTGCTATATTGAATTATAAGAATTTACTTCATATCTGGTATCAAATTACATCGAGGCCTTGGATCGAATGTTGCAAGATATATGCGGATCAAAGGAATTATTCGAAGGGAAGATTATTGTTTTCGGCAGTGATTTCAGGTAGGTCCTTCTCGTCCTTCCGCACAAATCTCAGCCCCAGGTCGTCAATGCCAGCTTGGTGAACTCTTACTTAATTATGGCCTAAATTACAGAAATTCAAATTGCAGACGAACATCAAGGCTAACGAGGATGAAGCTTTTGCAGCCTTCCTACTAGAGCTCGGAAATGGAGACTTGCAGAATGAAGGTAATGTCGAAGTTACGTTGCCTGAATTTATAAGTTGTTACCCCATCCAAAAGAATTCTTTTGCCCAGTTGACAGAAGTAATGTTTCCTGAAATGAAGCTCCCAAATCTAAATTTAGATATATTTGCCGACTGTGCAATTCTTACGCCGACCAATGAGGCCATTGATGACATATTAAGGTCATTTTTTTCTTCCCAAATTACTCCTATTAAATACTCTTTGTTTTTTTCTCAATTACCTTGAGAGATTCAACCAAAAAAATTGGGATATGTGTAATGTGGGGGTATATACAAGGGTATAAATGGAAAAAAATTACATGAACATCTATTTTGAAACAAAACAGGCTATAGAACAAGTATTGTGAAACGGAGGGAGTACCTTTTTTTGCATATTATTTTGCATATTAAATTCATGTTCCATCATATTAAATTTTAGTTAAAATATATATGTTTTTAATTGGATTTGGGCATGGCATATGGATGTATTTTGGATATTTGTTTGTATTAAAAATATGATTTTTATTAAAATAATGATAATTAAAATAAATCGGTTAACAGATAGATCGTATCGAGTTTCACGGTTAACTCATAACGAACAATACGGTTAGAGTTATTGAAATTTACTAACCGAATTTCCAGTTAACCGATATTTGGTTAACCGAAACTCCGGTTAACCGACCGTGCCCACCCCTAGTTTAGGGTTTAGACTTTGGGGTTTTGGATTTAAAATTGTTATATTCATTTTAAATTGCTCATTAATTTAAAAATTTGTAATAATCGTTTAGGATCGCTCATTGTTATACAAAATTGTTATTTTTGTTTAGAATCATTTATTTTTACAAGAAATCGTTATAATCAGGGTTATTTGTCAAAAATCACCTTTTAAAGGGGTATTTTTTTAACAAACTACTTTTTATAAAAAAAATTAAAACACAACCACCTTTTATAATATAGTTTGTTAAGTTGAATCACCTATAATGAGACCTGGACCAAAGCGTCTAACATTAAATTACAAAATCAACCGTTCGATGAATCATCCATAATTTAAAACATTTTTCTCAAAGCGTCTAACATTATATATATATATATTTATATATATAGTTTCGAGATCAGATGCGAACATTAAATACGGTGTAAACTGCGAAAAAGCATCAACCGTTCGATGAAAGAAATCTATGGCCAAGATTAGACGCGTGTAGTTAAGCCATTTTAATACCCTAAGGGTATTTTTGTCTTTCCATTATACCTATCTTCTACTCGTCCTCCCTTCTAATTTGTCGATTTTCTCGATCGCTCTCCTCCTCTTCTGTTTTCTTCAAATATTGCTTCTCAATATCCTCTCCAAGGGCTTCTCTTGGCACCGCCGACGCCGGCGTGCACCTCTGGCTTTCTCCTCCACTCATCCACCGCCTCCATTGTCAAGCTCTCCATCTCCCTCCTTGGCATCTTCGTCCTCACTCCTCAAGTCCCTAGCTCGGTTCATCTCCATTTCCTCATCCCTTCCCCCGACAGGTTTTCGACTCTCTCTATCTACTTCTCATTTCCGCTCTAGCTCCTTAGTTTTCTATTGATTTTCATCTAGGTTTTTACTCTTTTTTCTTTGTTGTTATGAGTTTAGGGTACATTTATCAGAAGTGCCTCTTCTAGGCAATTGGAAAACGAATTCAGACATTTTAACATTGCTGATTTTGACACTACTCTAAAAATTACTCAATTTAGTTTAATAAATTGATTGAACAGAGAAAATTGAAGATGCTTTAGGAATAATTCTTTGTGAAATTGAATCTTGTTATTTATTCATGTGCCATTTGATGAAAGGGTTCTAATCAGAAAAAAAAATTATGATTCTTGACTACTTATGTGCCTTTTGTGTTTAGTTTCAACAACTAATATAGATTTGGTTTACTTCTATTCTTTTGGTATGGTGCTTGGTTGATTTGAACGAAATTAATGCTTAATATGATGACACTATATATCTACTAGGATACAAAGTCTTATCATTGTAAGAGTAGTTTGTAAGAAAAATAATGAATTTGGGAAAGAATATCAGTCTCATCTTGTCAACAGGGGATGATGTAATAGTCACTTACATGTATTTATGGACTTGTGCATATTGGCGTGTTATAATACTATCTTTTTTAGTGTTTTATATGTTGCATTGCAATTGTCTGTGGTACAATGTTGCAAAGAAATAATTAGGTATTTAGACAACTATAGATTCAACACAGGTTTTGGCAAGTTAAAAGGGTATCATGGGAATGTATACCGAGATTAACATAAAAATTGCACTGATAAATTATATCCAAACATGAGCTATGAGACTAGCTTTGACACTCTCATACGAATAAGTGGATTTTGATCACTCTATATCTTGTGTTTGATAATGAAATTTTTATAGTCTATTAGCTCAAAAGGAAGAGCAATGTGTTTGTTGCACATGGTGTGGGTTCGAATCCTACATAGGCTACAAGAGCAAATTCACATTTTTAACTTTTGTATTATCTTTATAATCATAACACCCGAGACATCAAATAATAGTATGAACATATACTTATAAATATATGAACCAAAAGAACTATTGTTATGAACCAAAAGACATGAAATAAAATAACAACTATCATGAAATAAAATAACCAATAGAATTGATAGAGATTGCAAAATAAAGATTTATTTGAATTGCAATTTGAAGGATTTGATTAGAAATAGAGGTTGATTTTGTATGCTTTCTTAATTGCCCATTAAGTGTTTGATAAAATGCCTAAACCTTTTTCCCCCTAAAAACCCAAAATCTTGCTTGATTGCTTGAATGTTGGATGAACTTATGGCTATTAGTTGCTTGTTGCACATTCATGGGCTGAATTTTGTTGATAAATCGTAAACCTTTTAGTGAATTCCCTTTTTTTTTACATGAACCGCATTGTGATTTTCAATCAACCTTATAGTGTAATATTGTGAACTATAATGACAATATTTGTGAACCAAAAGAAAAACGTTTTTTTTTCTTCACATTTTTATTGTTCATTATGTGTTCCATATTGCTTATAATTTAGCTTAAATTTTTCCTTTTCTATTGTTGGTTGTTCATCAAGTTCCGGTCATCCTAACTTGTCTCATTCGGATAATGTTGCTAGTATTGATGGAGTTTCATTAAAGGGTCTTGATAATGATTAGAATGTTGACGGAGTTCCATTGGATGATCATGATGAACCGAGTGATGCCTACATTCTTCACCTATCATAAAAAATTTCTTATTTCATTCCCAAGATTAAACATTGAAGTTTCAGTTCTCTATTTGCCTTTTTAGTAGTTGTTATGTATTTTGGGGATTTAGTTGTCGGTTTTTTTATGTTACATTGTAATTGCTTTTAAGGTTGTTTTAGATTTCACGTCGAACCCAGTGAGCCGAATGCCTTTTTATAAATTTCATGCATTTTTGGTTAATTGAACTGATTATTTAAAATTCATGCACCTTATGTTGAACGCTATGAACTTTCATGTTGAACACTATGCACCTTCATGTTGAACATTATGAACTGCGTAATTAATACTCGTAAAAAAGATTTCGAAGTCTAAAATGTTTTTACCCATCTCTGTAAACTACACAATTTAAGTTAACGTGACAGATTATGCCATTTATATCACCGAAAGATCAACATTGAGCAAAAACCATTAGATATTCATTTTATTTGTTAACTAGATCAGATAATGAAATGCTAGCACATGTAACATCATTGAAAAAATGTTTAATCCATGGAGCAAAATGAGCCCATGCATTCAACAAGCAATCAAGGATCAACCTTTTACATTGTTTTCTCAAATTGGACCCTTTCCATTGTGTAGCACCTGTAGTGATTTTCAATGCTTCCAATTAACTATTGTAATAACAATGTAATTTAAAATCATAGTATAAATTGAAATAACAAGTACGATTAAAAACGCATGAACCAGACAATGTACTATGAACCAAAAGAACAAATGTCATGAACCAAAATTACAACTTATATAACTTAAAAGATATGAATTTGTAAGATGAACTATTATGAACCAAACTTTAATGTACTATGAACTAAAAGAACAAATGTCATGAACCAAAATTAAAACTAATATGACTTAAAAGACATGAACTGTAAGATGAACTATTATGAACCCGAGCTTACAAAATCATGAACCGAAAGAAGAGTTATAATGAACCAAAATATACAAAACATTTATAGAATTAGCCAATGTGAGATTTGAACCCACATCTATATGCATATGCACATTGCTCTACCACTTGAGCTAATAGGCCATCAATTGTCAAAAATGGATCTTTTCTAATTGAAGACTAAACGTGTATTCGTTAATTTGTGAGAAATAGACTACGAAAAGTCTGTAGGTCTAATCTTCCTACACGGAAGCAAAATACCAAGAAGTTGTAAATCAGGGTCAAACATACTCTAATTACCAAAGAATATCATTTATATTCAAAGAACACAAGTTGAGAACACAAGACAAAGAATACATCAATTATCATCCGAAATTAGATCTCACACAAACAAACATTGACAAACAACTTCAGGAAGGAGGGAAATTTCGATCAGAGAAATGAAAAATCTGTTGGGACGTTGTTGGGACCTCTAGTTCTAAACAACGGATCAACGATGTCATTCTCCGAGGTTTGATAATGACAAACACCATGAGGAACTAATGTGGTTTGTTCAAGTATTTCTAAGGAACGCAGGTATAGCCAAGAACTCTCATGAATTACCAAAATCCACAGAAGCTCACAATGCAGAGTTTCCATCAAGGGAACTCTGAAGAGGAAAGTTCCCATAAAATGGGAAATCCCAAGAATGATCAAGAGAACACAGGTTTACACGATGAAGAGTTTCCATCAAGGGAACTCTGAAGAAGACAGTTCCCATACTATGGGAACTCACATGTGAGGACAACGACCGTTCAGCGCAGATCGCAGGATTCTGTCTTGGACAGTCCGAAGGATCAGTCTGAGGATCAGACTGTCACGAATGATCCAACGGTCCGATTGATTCAAGAAGTTGAACCAATTCAAACCAAAGTCACATTTGAAGAAAGTACAACTTGGGCATCAAGCAAAGGGCATTTTGGACACAAATGAAAGACGCGATTGCGCAAGCACACCTGGTCTATAAAGCCAAATGAATAGTACTCGGATTGAGTAATTCTCCCAGAACTCACAAATACCCATACCAGAGAAAAGAGAAAGAAGAAGAAGAGAAGTCCTCGGCGGCGAGTGTGTGATCTCGACGACGGAGAAGCCGAAGTTCCCAGGAGCAAGGGAACTGAGAAGTCGGTGTAAGGTTTGAGTTACTTGTGTTTTGTTGTTGTTTGCTTAGGAACTCAGTTGAGAGGATTCATTAGTGTTGCTAGAGTTAGGTAGAACTCGTAGGAACAGAGAAGTTTGAATCCGGTTGTTTTAACTAAGGAACAAAGCAATTAATATAAGTAAGTCATTCAAAATCCTCCAAGCGGAGGTAGAGGTTTACCCATACAACTAGTTGGTTGTAGTGGGGTTCCTCTATAAGGGAACTGCGTTCTTTACAGTTTTTAATACTTGCGTTTACTTTACTTCCGCTGCCTTGGGAACAGCTTAACAGCCATTTCCCAAGCTCTTTGCTAACGGTTTACGATCCAATTAAATCATTAAAATAAAGACATTAGAAAATATAGATTTTTCTCAGTCAAGCACCAACAACACAAAAACAATAAAAATTTGGATCTTTCTCAATTCAAAAATAAGAACCACAACCAAGATAAAGACATTAGAAACAATATTCAACTATAAAGGAGAAGGTCAAACCGATCAATTTTGGAAACTAATTTGTAGACTTTGACGAGGCTAAGAAGATATGCCGCCGTGAAGGCCGTGATTCTTTCTCCCGATTCCGTCCTTCCGTCCTGATTCTCTCTCTGTTCCTTTTTAGGGCTGTTTAAAAGTTACATGAATTGAAGGGGGTGAGTTTGAGAATAAGGGAGGGTATTTTTGGAAGACTCTGATATTTTTTTTTTCGAATTACGCTCCGTGCCATTCATTAAAGAACCAACCTTTTTTTAATTTTTGCTAGATCTAATCTCATCCGTCCATGCTCCTCATCCAACATTCTCAATTTGTTCTTAGTTCTCACCCTAAGAGATATGTACACCGAAACCCTACTCTCTCTATATATATAGGTATATATACAATCCACTTTGTTGTCATGTGTTTATATTTGAATATGTTAGTTTAAATATTGAACATACAACTATGTGTAAACGAATATTAATAACACATTTTTGAATATGCCATTGTAGGAGTGATGTATATACTTGTAATTATATATGAATACTTGAGTTTAAATCTTGAACAAAACAAAGTATGAAATTGAATATTAAGTATAAATTAAATCTTGATAAATCGTGGGTACGAAAATCAAATATGAAAAAATCCAAGCAATTACTGACCGAAAGTTGAAAAGACGACCAAAAACAACTTGATTTTGATGGAAGAATAAGTAACAATGGAGAATTAGAGTTTCCGTCTTCAAAAGGACCGAGGAAGATGAAGGATCTCGTAGAACCGTTTTAGGAAAATCAGATTGGGGGAGATTAGAAATTGATATTAATTAGAATTGGAGAGATCCCTATTAAATTAATCAGATGCAATTTTTTTTTAATCTCATCCATTAAACAAATTACATTATAAAAGGTGGTTTGTTTGGAAATACCTCTTTTAAAATTTGGGGTGTGACAAAAAAAACACTTATAGTCGTTTAGAATCGTTCATTATTATATGAAATTGTTATATTCATTTAGAATCGTTCATTATTATTAAAAATTCATTATAATCATTCATTATTATATGAAATCGTTATATCCTTTTAGAATTGTCCATTCTCATGAGAAATCATTATATTCTGTTAGAATTGTTCATTCTTATAAATAGGCATTATATATCTTTAGAATCGTTCATTCTTATAAGAAATCATTATACACGTTTAGAATCGTTCACTCTTATAAGAAATCTTTTTAAACCTTAAGAACTGTCCATTTTTATAAGAAACCGTTAAACTCATTTAGAATCGTTCATTCTTATAAGGAATTATTATATTCTTTTAGAATTGTTTAGTTTTATAAGAAATTGTTATATTCTTTTAGAATTGTTCATTCTTATAAGAAATAGTTTTAATCATTTAGAATCTTTCATTCTCTTAAGAGTCATTATACCCGTTTAGAATCTTTCATTATTATACGAAATCGTTATATTCATTTATAATCGTTCATTCTTATAAGAAATCGTAACATTCCTTTAAAATTGTTCATTCTTATAAGAACTCGTTATATTCATTTAGAATCGTTTAGTCTGATAGGAAATCGTTTAGTCTTATAAGAACTCGTTAAACAAGCTTTGTGTATGGCGCGCCGCCCTATCTTGTTGGAGGCAGATTTTCAAAGAAAAAGCGGAAGATAAACGTTCTCAAGGAATAGAGCGAACGATTCTAAAAGAGTATAACGATTTCCTTTAGCACAACCATTTTCTCAGAATCTCGAAAAGTATAATTTTTGAAAAATCACAATCCAAAATAAGAATATTACAAGAAAAACCATAAAAAATTATTCAAATGTATACAATCCAACCTTGCACTCATAAAAAAGGTAGCCTTGTCTTTGGTGTCCCACTCAGGAAGGCAAATAAGTTGTACTCTTGTGGTAAACTTAAATCCAACCTTCTCCTTCATCAACACAATCCCAACAGGAGCTTCTGCAGTAACAGGGGCTACAATCTTACACATACCTAAACAATTGAACATGAAAAAAAAGCAGAATTTATATGCAGCAGAATATAATTCAACTATGCATAACCTTCCATTCAAAATGATAACTATTGGTGCACCACCATAACATCTTGCTTTGCTACAATATAATATCTTACTCAAGGAGACCACTTTTCTAGTAAACCGGATTTCAGTGCAACATCGTATATTAGTAGGTATAGATAACGAAAACCTTAAGCACTAGTATCAAGAAAATTAAAAAACTGTTAAGCCTTTCTACTCATCGCTTCTCTCCATCTCATTGTTGCCTTACTTGGTTCCAAAAAAGAAGGCCTGTAACAACAAAAACATCAAATTAATCGACCATTAAGGAGTAGTTGAATGGTTTAGAAAACTTTAATCATGACGAGTACATTCAAAGTGCAATAACTCATTTTTTCTATATCTTCATAATTCATACAATATAACCTTGTAATTACAACCAAGTAGATGCAACAGTTGCAAATTGTAAATTGAAAGGTATTTTTACTTATGTAATTATATTGCTTATTTTTCCTTAAGCACTTCCTACATGCACGCATTTAGAAAGCAAAATTGAAACACAGAAAAATGCATATGCTTTGCAATGCACAGACATGAAAGAATTTATCTTGGATTCAGCTTACAAAACCGAGGAAAAGATGACGAAGAAGCTGTTGTAGGTGAAACAACCACAATTTCAGGATTTAGAAGATAATTAGGAAGGAAAATTTCATTCCTTAGTTGATTAGAATCACAATTCACAAGTAACAGATATGGAATTCCCAACCAAACTAACAACCAAATCCAATTTCAGATTTCAACGACATAAAATATCAAACAAATCAAATACTACTGATTGAGAATGAAAAAATCAAATACTACTGATTGAGAATGGAAAACTTCTCCATCTCTCCACATATATAATTTACCATTTTCCAATAAAAAAAATCAGTAGAGAAATTTTGTGTAAAATATGCAGGAATACCAAAATACATACTTTGTAGTAGCCAACATATGAAGAAAATTTAAACCCTAAATCAGAATTTAAGAGAATTAGGGAAAAACCTTACAAACAAAATCATAATCGGAACCCTAGAAGCCTAATTCATAAAGCTACCACCAGATAAAAGAAATTTGAACCCTAAATCAGAAATTGGGACATTTAGGGGTGAAGAGAAGACCTACCGAAAAATAGCGGGCGACCGCTGACGTGCACTTTTACGTCGCTATAAAAGCACTGCCAAAGAAAATTCCTAACTTCCTAACCTGGGTATAGTGGAAGCAAGGGTCGAACCCACAAGGACTCAGATTATTCGTATTTATATAATATTACTAAACAGAAAAGGGTTTTTTATGGTTGTAAGCTAAAATCTAAGAAATTAAACTAATTAAAACTAAGCAAGTAAAATAAATTGAGGTTCAAATATGGAGAAAAGCGTCCAACTAGTTTCGTATCCATTGCATACATGAGTTTTGATCATCGATTATCCTTATTTAAATTTCCCTTGACTAATCTATTGTGAATTTATGAATTCAAGCTTATTGTGGTTGTTAATATACACCGTCTTTAACAACCTTTTAACCAATTAACCTAGAAAACCTTCTATGTCAAGTTGATCATGCAATTAATGTTCAAAGCATTCAATAGAAACAATATTCATGAATTCCACCGTCTATTCATGAAGTCTTGTGATTAAATTCTCCGCCTTTGCTTAACCTTAATATACACCGTCTTTAAGTTTAATCAAAGGATTCATCCATGAATAATCAAATTCCACCGTCTATTTAATTATTCTAGTTGTAATTCAACTTAGAAGTAGAATAGGTGGCCAATCTATACTAATCCTAAGTGAATTTAATCAATCAAGCATGGAGAGATTCAATCTAATCAAGGCAAACTAAAATAATTCAAATCTCACAAACAATCATGCACACAACTTCAACTAACTAGTTGGACATGAGAAATTTAGTTAGAAATCGACATTAAAGAGAAATCAAACTTACAAAAGTCAAATTGATCTTCAATTGCAAAAACTAGAGTTTGTCTCCCACAAATCTCCAAATTGCATAAAACTCAAAAAGATAGCATATGATAATCTCCAAATAAAACCTAGAGAAAGTATTTATATTATGTCTAAAAATATCCAAAAATAAATTTTAGAGTCGGCCCACAAGATCACCCGAAGCCCAAGTCAGCGTCGCACAAACGCGCCGGAGCGCGGTTTGGTGCACTTGAGAGCGCGGGGGCGCTCTGAGGCTTTTGGCCGCGCTCCGCCAACAGCAACTTTAGTGACATTTCGGAGTCTGTTTTGACCCCCTTCGAGTTGGAATTTGGACTCGGAGTAAAAATATGAATTGTAGCTCTTCGAGTTAGCTTTCCAGTGATACCAAATTCAGCTTCATCCGACCACTATAGCTCCCAAACCAAGCATTGCAAGATAGAGGTGTCAAAATAAGACTCTAATGCATGACTCGGATTTAAGCGTTCTTCTCACACAAGCTCTTAGGCCTTAACTCTTCCAATCTTCACTTGCACCACTTTAAGCCTCATCTTGATCCTCCACAATCATCTAAGATCCATCCCATCCATGCTTGTTTACCTAAAGATCTGCAAAACCGAACAAAACAAGCGCAAAACCCGAATTTCCTAGAAAACCTAAAAACCTAGAAACTAAGCTAAACTAAGCTAAAACCATGCAAATTAAACATAAATATGCATCCTAAACACTACCTAAATGCGAGCTATCAATCGCCACGCCTTGTGCCGACGGAAAGGACGATGCCGATCGATGATGAAGAAGTTCGATGATCGTTCATTTTTATAACAAATTATTATATTCTCTTAGAATTGTTTTGTTTTATAAGAAATCGTTATATTCTTTTAGAATTATACATTTTTATAAGAAATAGTTTTAATCATTTAGAATCTTTCATTCTCTTAAGAATCATTATACCCGTTAGAATCTTTCATTATTATACGAAATCGTTATATTCATTTATAACCGTTCATTCTTATAAGAAATCGTTACATTCCTTTAAAATTGTTCATTCTTATATGAACTCGTTATATTCATTTAGAATCGTTTAGTCTTATAGGAAATCGTTATACTCTTTTAGAATCGTTCGCTCTATTCCTTTAGAATCGGTCATTCTTATAAGAAATTAGTATATTCTCTTAGAATTTTTTAGTCTTATAAGAAATCGTTATATTCATTTAGAATTGTTCATTCTTATAAGAAATAGTTTTAATCATTTAGAATCCATCATTCTCTTAAGAATCATTATACTCGTTTTGAATCTTTCATTATCATACGAAATCATTATATTCATTTAAAACCATTCATTCTTATACAACAACATTAATTCCTTTCAAATCGTTCATTCTTATAAGAAATCAATATATTACTTCGAAATTGTTCATTATTATACGAGATCGTTATACTTGTTTAGAATCATGCATTCTTATACGAAAGCATATTTATTCCTTTTGAATCATTCATTCTTATAAGAAATCGTTATATTTATAATATCCCTCACTCATTTTTATCAGGGTAAAAATGTAATTTTACTTGACATATTCCTGTAATATAATAAAATATGTGTATATTTTATTTCATAAGGTTATTATTTTATAAAGTTTAAAATGTTATAAAAATTTCTATTAAGCTTAAGTACATATTAAAAGGCTACAAAAATTATTTTTCCCATTTTATAAAAATTAATTATGAACCATAATAATTATTGTTTTATGATGATAAAAGGTAATCATGTATAATATGAGTCTTATTTTCTTAGGAAAGATTATAATAAAATAAAGAAAAATAATATAGTTTATGTAATAATATTATAATTATATTTTCTAAATTTTGTATAAATGTTTTAAATAAAGTGTTAATCAAACAAAATTATGTAAAGTTCATATGATATTATTTTAAGTTATTTAAAGTACAAAAGTTATGGTTTATTGGATTTTTTACAAAAGAAATCAATCCCGAAATTGGGTTGTATACTTGTATTCAACCTTGGCTCGAAATTTTTGAATGGCTATAACTTCCTCGTTTTTAACGGATTTTCGATCCGAAAGATGTTTCGGAAAGCCCATGACATATCCTACCGAACCCCTCAATCAATTGTTCGAAGCAATACAATATTTGGGGGTCGAATTCTTGTTAAGAAATAGGGATCAAAATTATATATATAATGGTGATCAAATAAAATAGATAATGGTTAATGGTTGGAGACTATAATGTAACATAAATTTAAAGTTATAAATTATTCCTGAAATAACTCAAACATTAGAAATCAAAATAAAATAAAGATACAATGTTAGGGATCAAAACACAAATTTACCCAAATTATGGATATAAAAGTTTTTTGTTTTGATAAAAATGTAAAGCATGAAATTGGGATTGGTCCAAAATTGATAAAGATAGGCTTAAGCGTGTCATGCTATGCTATATTGGGCCCCATTGTCCCGTCTCTTTTTTTTTCTTTTATGCTGTGCAATGTTTAGCGCACAAAATTAAAAAAAAAAACGTATCGGTCGTCTCGACCGAAGTAAAGCACATCGGTCGAGGTGGCCGATGTTGATAAACGGGGCACCTTAAAATCCTGAACGGGGCGCTTTGTATTGCCCCATGTCTATTGATCCCCTAAACGGCTAAACATTATAAACAGTCTTGAGCAAAGCCCTTAGGTAAAGAGTCGAGAATCATAGCCCTATGATGAACATCATGAATTGAGTAGTGGCAGGTCAATTGATTTTCGCAAAGACTTTCAATATCTGTCATTATTGACAGTGCTACTAAAGGTTGATTCGTTTTCATACTATAAAAATAGATATTGAAAGGGCTGATATTATATTGGACCCTATCTATTGAAAGCGTTGAGAATCATGATAATTGGAGTTAAAAGGACCATGATGATAACTACTCCTTCCGTTCCATAATGTTTGTCCTGTTTTCTTTTCCATCGTCGTAAAATATTTGTCAACTTTCATTTTATATATATATCTTTCTTACAACATTACCCTCATTCAATATCACCTTCATCCATATTATCCAATCAAAAATCTACTCCAATACCCCTTTTAGTCATTTCCTTTTTTCCTTCTTTCTTCTCATCTTTAGCCATCAACATCACTCTCTCTCTCCCATTCATATTGACTACTTTTTCTTCACTTTATTTTCTTAATTTGTGTGAAAACCGTCCTTTAGGACGAAAATTATGGGACGGAGGGAGTAATATAAAAATAGATAGGGTCGATATTATATTGGACATGCCTTATAAACGTTTATACAAAAACCACCAACTTTTTGTATAAGCGACAAACTAAGCTGATGATTACTATAAACGTTAAAAAGAAGTTAAGATAATATTGTACTCCCTCCGTCCCATATTGTTTGTTCAAAAAGACATGTTTCACAAGTATTAAGAAAATAAAAGATAGTAAAAAGAAACCAATGAGAAGAAGAGAGAGATTGTGATAGTGATGGCTAAAAAGGGAAAAAGGAATAAGAGAAAGGAAATTACCAAACAACGCCACCGATGAGGAAGTGTACAAGGCCGCTAGTTGCCTCATGATGATGTCTCAAGGTCGTCCGTTCGACACTTCCCCTTCGCCGGCGGCCCCGAGTCTACGAGTGCAAGATATGCTTCAAGGGGTTCCCTTCCTACCAATCCTTGGGTGGACACCGGACCAGTCACAAAAACATCGCCGCTCCCGCTCCCCCCCACCGCCAGTCAAACGCCGAGAGTTCACGGTGCTCTATATGTGGCGCGGAATTCACGTTCGGGCAGGCTCTCGACGGGCATATGAGCCGGCACAACAAAAAGTCGTTGGATTTTAATCTGAATCTGCCTACTTTGCCTGATGCCGGGGAAGAAATCGACGCCTCTCTTGGTTAATTAAGTTGCATAGCTAGCTACTCGATCGTCTATCTATATACTAAAGAAGAGGTCTTTTGGCCACATGTCAACCTATTATTCAATTCGCCTATGTGTCATTTTTTGGTGTTTTTGAATTTTTATTTTTATCAATAATTTGGGTCCCACTATATTTTAATTAATTAGTTTTATACTTATTGAAATAACAAATACTTTAACATTCCTAATACCTAGCCATTTTAAAGTTTAAACATTAAAATATTTTTTTAAAATAGGTAAATTTGGAAAATAGTTTATTTATGCAAGATATTTTTAAGCAAAACCCGTACATGGTACGGGAATTCAACTAGTTACAACTAATCATCATACGTACAGATTGTGTCTCGATTATAGTACTACTACAAAGGTAATTACTTTAGTGGGACCCCCACCACAATTGTGGTACTGTACTTTATGTATTTAACAAGTAATTAAACTTCTCATATGGAGTATCATTATACTTTATTTTTAAAATTACACTGAAATATTACCATCTCAATCTCCCTTCACTTAAGCATATACAATATAAAATTTTAAGTGTCAAAGAGTTTGGGAGGTTTCTTTGGCAAAGCTAACTTAATATCGATCTTAAATAATTATCAAATTATTGTAAGGTAATAGTAATAGTTGTTTAAACGACGAAATTTTGCCCACTCCGGTTTTTCGAATGCGCACTCCGGTTTTGGGCTGATCCTAAATCCGCCCATAAATATATGACTTTTTTTGTGCGGGTTTGAAACTCGTCCATGTATTTGTGTCATTTTCTTGTGCGAGTTTGAAACTCGCCCATATTTATGCCATTTGTTTTGTGCGGGATGGAAATACACCCATATTGAAGTGCGCAACACAAAATTGAGAGTGCGCAAACTAACCGCCTTTTTTGATTAATTTTCATGTACGTTAAGTTTTGATATTATCAAAACTTAAGAGAGAGAAGGAAACAACTAAAATGTTAAAAATATCGAGCATATATGGTTTATTGGCTTATAAGGAAAACATCCAACCATTAGTTAAATTTTTTTCATTAAGATATTATCTCCTACCAAAAATTAAAATATTATCTAAATTTGGGAAATAAAAATAAATTTTAATTAAGTGGAAAAAATTTGTCATGTGGAATATGAAGTGAAAAGAATGATTAATATATAATTTTTATGGAGTAAGGATTAAATGCCACGTGGCAAAATCCTATGTGGATTAATAATAGGATGTCATGTGTTTAAAGTTGAAGTGACGCAATGTGGTGGCTCCAAACCTTATTACTTTTATATTTATAGTAGATTTTAAAGTAACATAGTTTTTGTGAAAATCTACTATTCTTTATAAAACTCTCCCCTTTTATGATAATAAAGATAAGATATAAAGCAAACCTTTTCAGAATTATATATGGATAATCAAGAACAACTAGGCGACAACAACGCCACCGATGAGGAAGTGTACAAGGCCGCCAGTTGCCTCATGATGATGTCTCAAGGTCGTCCGTTCGAGACTCCCCCTTCGCCCGGCGGCCCCGAGTCTATGAGTGCAAGATATGCTTCAAGGGGTTCCCTTCCTACCAAGCCTTGGGTGGACACCGGGCTTGACACAAAAACGTCGCCGCTCCCGCTCCCCCCCCCCACCGCCAGTCAAACGCTGAGAGTTCACCGGTGCTCGATATGTGGCGCGAAATTCCCGTCTAGGCAGGCTCTCGGCGAGCACATGAGCCGGCACAACAAAAAGCCGTTGGATTTTGATCTGAATCTGCCTACTTTGCCTGATGTCGGGGAAGAAGTCGGCGCCTCTCTTGGTTAATTGAGTTGCATAGCTAGCTACTCGATCGTCTATCTATCTATATACTAAAGAAGAGGCGTTTTGGCAACATGTCAACTTATTATTCAATTCGCCTATGTGTCATTTTTTGGTGTTTTTGAATTTTTATTTTTATCAATAATTTGGGTCCCACTATATTTTAATTAATTAGTTTTGTACTTATTGAAATAAAAAATACTTTAACATTCCTAATACCTAGGCATTTTAAATTTTAAACATTAAAATATTCTTTTAAAATAGGTAAATTTATAAAATAGTTTATTTATGCAAGATATTTTTAAACAAAACCCGTACATGGTACGGGAATTCAACTAGTTACAACTAATTATCATACGTACAGATTGTGTCTCGATTATAGTACTACTAAGTGTTAATTACTTTAGTGGGACCTCCACCACAATTGTGGTACTGCACTTTGTGTATTTAACAAGTAATTAAACTTCTCATATGGAGTATCATTATACTTTATTTTTAAAATTACACTGAAATATTACCATCCTAATCTCCCTTCACTTAAGCATATACAGTATAAAGTTTTAAGTGTCAAAGGGTTTGAGAGGTTTCTTTGGCAAAGCTAACTTAATATCGATCTTAAGCAATTATCAAATTATTGTAAGGTAATAGTAACAGTTGTTCAAACGACGAAATTTTGCCCACTCCGGTTTTTCGAATGCACACTCCGGTTTTGGGTTGATCCTAAATCTGCCCATAAATATATGACTTTTTTTGTGCGGGTTTGAAACCCACCCATGTATTTGTGTCATTTTCTTGTGCGAGTTTGAAACCCGCCCATATTTATGCCTTTTTTTGTGCGGGACGGAAATCCGCCCATATCGAAGTGCGCAACACAAAATTGAGAGTGCGCAAACTAACCGCCTTATTCAATTGAACCAGTAGGATGGCTTCCCAACTACATCTATATGAATTCACCAATTTCTAACTAGTTAGTAACCTTCAATTTGTTCTTCTATGTCTTTAATTTGGTAGCCACGGTTGTTAATAGTTGATATATTATTTTTTAGTAAAATAATTGGAAGAGTTAGCAATTTCTTCCATTCAAATTAATGATATGAATATCGTAGTGTAAGTAGTTGATACATGTATTTTTTTTAACGCATTTTTGAGCCATAATAGATGCTTTTGCCACGGCGAAATTTTGCGCACTCCTTTTTTGTGCGGATTCTAAATCCGCCCATAAATGTATGATTTTTTTTGCGCGGGTTTGAAACCCTCCAATATTTGTGCCCTTTTCTTTGTGCGGGACGGAAATTCGCCCATATCTGAGTGCGCAACACAAAATTGAGAGTGCGCAAACGAGCCGCCTTTGCCACGCTTAGGTAAAGCATCGAGAATCACGACGTAGACAATTACCAACGCTTTTATGTGTCGCCCTTATTGTATGAGCCTTTGAGCATCCTTGATTGCTTCTTGGTGAATTCGGATAACCGATTTCCTACCAAGGACCGCATGCTATTGAGATAATCTCCAAATGTACGCGATCGGATCCATGAACTTGTACCACACAAAATGCACTTTCTCTCATTGTCATATATACGTACAATGGTTATGTAAAATAATTTAGAGGCTTTGTACGTACGTACCATCCGAACATGAAGTCAATAGCTCTCGTTGCAGCATCCAAGTCTTCCTTCATTTTCGAGTAAGGAACCATTCAGAATGTAATTATGGTATTCCCGATTTTTCCCTTTTGAGAAGCCTTTATGTGTAGATTTCATCAAGAGTTAATACAATTTCATCAATTTGAGCTTGGGTCAAACAATTTCAGGTCGCTCTTGATCCATTAGCTTGGGTCAATCCTAATAACTTAGATAAGATGTGGGTGTGTAGCAGTACCTGATATTTGTGGTGGTATAAGTGGACAACAGCAAAATGAGAAAGTAGGAGGTGATGTGCAACAAAGTAAGGTTCGGTGGCTGAGTCTCCGCCGATGCAATTCAGGTTGTGCCACGTAGAGCACACATATCTAAAACCCAGATATTTCAAAAGCTAGAATATATATCCATATTCAAAACATTCATTCAAATACTAAATATTCAATCAACCACTATTTTTTAAAGAAGATCGTGATCAAATTAGCTTATATGGGATTCGAACCTATATCTTTGTGCCTAAGCACATTGCTCTTCTATTTGAGCCAATAAGCTTTTCTTATTTATGACTTTAAACATGCACTTTAAAATGTGTTTTAGAATTTGAGCTAGGATACAAAATAAAGGATACACCTATATTCATATGATTGCAACACTAAATGTCATTCGAACTATACTTTTTCTACTTTATAATACGCTTTTACTACCACTGAATGCACTTTGGAGTTCAAATTTAATACTCTAAGATCCACTTTTTCAATTTAAATGGAATTCACGTTTATTTCTTTACATTCGGGCGCATCCTCATGCTCATTGGCTTTTATACAAGGACTTTTAAGATGGATTTAGTCCCTATATCAATTTTGGTGCATTCTAACTAAATTTGGTTATTATTGTCACATAGCTGAATTTCAGTTTTTCATGGGTCTATCGGGCGTACCCCTTTCCCTTGGGCAGGGGTACACCCATCTTGACCCCCCAAATTCCGCTGTAGCGGAGCCTCACATGGTCGATGATGATGGTGATGACATTTTTGTTACATTATAGTGACTCGAAGCATCCATAAGCAATCATCATCTTTTCACTAGGACACCCGAGCTCACGAAGCTTCTTTTCCATAATCGAATGTGGTACCATGGTACCCAGCATTTTAACAACCAAAGAAGACTGCCAAACCATAGAAAGGGCTTGCAACACTTTTGTTTGAATATTAAACACATGGTCACCCTCTTCTCCATCAGGGAAAGACATAGAAATCTTACCTTCCAAAAATTCATCAACCAAAACAAGACGTTCATCTCCATCATCGCCTTTCACAACATCACTCTAACGTTTGGTACTAGTTTCGGCAGGCCCCCAACGGAGACTCCAATTGTGAACTAACCTTGCCAACGTCAATATGCATTCCATCACCATTACTTTGCCTAGACAACGTGCTGGCCAGATCGGTCATACCACATCAGAGATCAGCGAAACAATTATGCGCAAGAAACCCTAGAAATCCTTACGCGCATTCCATCGCGTTCTTTTTTGCCTTGAAAATTTCATAAAATCTTCTCTGGGCTATACACTCAGACTATGCTTAATATATATTATCTCCTTCTTCAAGGACATGGGCTCCACATTCAGAGTTCCGCCCGGGTTGCTGATGGAGGTGATTCCGCCATGGGCGGTGCTCCCCACCGGAGGACGACTCAACTTCTTTGGGTATTTTACGATGTGGCATATGTGTTTGTACATTGCTCTCAGTGCAAGATTATCCTTGAATCTGATTCTTTTTCTGCTTGCCAACTTCTCCGTTCACGAAATATTCTAACTCATCCTGATTTCTTTGAAGCAATGTTGGAAAGTCATTGATGAGACCCTTGGGACATCCATATTCAACATGGGTGGCAGATGCTCTTACACTATGGGCGTTTAGCCTAAGTTCTCCCCTTAATTTTCATAATGTGATGCCTAGTAGTTTAAATGTTTTAATCTCTTCTGATAATGTAGGACATAATGACCAGACTCCTACTTTTCAAGCAATAATATATATTCCACCGTTTGATAAAAAAAAGTGCAAATTCTACGGTAAATATACATAATATTCTTTTGACTATGTTTTTTTCTGGATTGTGTTTTATATAGGTTAAAAATGTCATTAATTTGAGTTTGTTGGCCACTCGCTTGGGTTTGATATGGAAATTAAGCATCGTCCTAATCCTCATTAGGGGTTGAAATCTTTTGTTCCAAATTATCTTTTCTTATTTGTTGTCTGACATATTCATAGCACATTAGCATGTGCTAGCTACTAATGCTTTATAAACTAACTAGTGCTTTCTGTGTATTGATACACAAGACAACCTTTGGGGTAACGAATAAATGTTTAACCACTTGACGATGTTATGTGATCCATATATATCGTACTCCATCCGGTTAGTAAATTAAAAGTCGTACTATTAAACTTTGTCTAATGCATATGCACTCTAACTATTTGTGACACTTAGCTTGTATAATGTGCTAAAGTTTATGACCACTCTCTTGTAACAGTCTTTCTCTAGCATGACAACATTGATGCCTTGTATGATCAATTACCCGGAGGCCTGGGGCGTCACCGGCATAATGAAAGGATTCAGTAGCCAGAGCAGCGCTATCATAACCCAATTCTACTCCATTTTCTACGAAAACCCTAAGGAACTCATCCTCTTTCTTGCCCTTCTTCCCGCCGCCATCTCCATTACTTTAATCCGCACCATGCGAATTATCAACACCGCCGAAACACCCTATCACTGCTGGAAAACGCGTCTGTAGCCAGAAAAATAGACACGACTTCCGCCACAACAATAACCACGAAATCACGTTAGCCACGACATCCCCAACGGATTGCCCTACGAAAGGTGCCCTGGGGCTAAAAGGCGCGAGGCTAAATATCACTCTGAAAAAGAACCACAGAATTCTAGTTCTGTGGCTATTTAGCTGCAAATAATAGCCGCGAATTAGTTCATTGCTAAATGTGTGGCTATTGGCCACGAAAGTCACGTTCAACCATATTAGCCAGAATTGAATTTCGTGGTTGGTTTTGAGTGCATCACCATCAAATTTTAGCCACGAATGTATTTTGTATCTAAAGTCGAGTCGAATTTGAACTCATAATCGCACGCATTTCGTGGGCATTAGCCTTGAAATTTTCCATGAATCTATTTAGGGGAGAAAATCGTGGTCATTTGGCCTTAACATTTGCACCGAACGCATTTGGTAGGAAAACTGTGGCCATTTAGCCTTGACATTTGCATCGAATCTATTTGGTTGCAAAAGCTATTGGTAGTTAACCTTGAAATTGGCTTTGAAAACATTTGGTTACAAATTTTGTTGTCAAATAAATAAGCATTAATAAAAAAAAATTACGAAATAAGCCATAATATATGCACTAATTGCATTATGACAATGCACCATAAACCTGCTAATATATGCTGATTGCATTATCATAATGCAATTATCTATAACCAGCTAATATATGCTAATTGCATTATCATAATGCAATTAGCTATAACCTGCAAATGGATAAAATAACACTACAACCATTCAATATCTTGCCCTTAACATCCAAAATATCCACACATAACCATCAAAATATCCACAAAGCAACCATCCAATGTATCCAGCCAAACAAACCATCCAAAAACACCACAATATCCATACAATTCATAGAGGGGTAAAAACAATTCAGAGAGTGACATTATCCATGTTGCCTCCAATGTGTTTAACCAACTGCTCAAGCATACCTTTGAGTGCCTTGTTCTGGGTTTGAATTTCCACATTTTGAGTTTGAAGATTCGTCATCTCCTCTCGCATCTCCTTGATCTCATCCTTTAGAGGCTCAACAACTTGATGGGTTTGGAGAAGGCTGGAGGAGCGGGAAGGAGTCCTAGATTCAAGCTTTCCCGTGCGAAAGAGGGCGACACCTTCATCAGCCAATGCAAAAATCCTACGGCTAGCAAAGCCGTCAAAAGCTTTAATCCATAGCTCTGTCTCCCTAGCACTTAAGATTGGTCCATCCCCATCCTCAGCAGCCACAAGGCGTTCAAATTCAGCCTAAAAACAATGCAAAACAGCAACAAAAACATGAAGCAAGAATAATAGGTATTGGTGCATATCAATGCAAAAACATGAAGCAAGAATAATAGGGATTGGTGTTGTGGTGCATATTAATGCAAAAACATGAAGAAAAGAGATGCAAATTCACCAAACAACATCATCAACAAAAACAGCAATGGCAAGAGTCAGTGCACTGGTGCATATTTTTTATGGGATTTAGCAAATGGAAATTGAAGTTTTCATGTCTATTGATTCACAAGGAACCAAAGAGATGAAAATTCACATAAGGAGAAGCAAAAGAGAATCCTAAATATCAACAAATCCAAATCATCACTATTCAAGCTCTCAAACACACATCTCGAACCAAACTTTCAAGTTGTCAATCTTAAAAATCCAAAACAGATAACATAGAGAGGAGAAGAACCAAACAAAGCCAAAGAGGGAGAGCCATCAAGGGGGAGAGAGAGAGAGAGAGAGAGAGAGAGAGAGAGAGAGAGAGAGAGAGAGAGAGAACCATAAGCACAAAATTCATCTAGGAGGTTCATGTGTATTTGATTCATTTGTCTGAATTTTGAACATGCAAAATACTTCAAAATAATTTCCTATTTAAAGTAGCTATATCTTTGTACACATCAACAATCAAAATCACATAATATCATACAAAAAGAACTCAAATTCAATCAAACATGAATCCAAAACCACATGAACAAAAAGAACAAAATACTTGAATGAACTTACAATGATTGTAGATGGTCGTTCCCCTAGTCCAGTCCCATCCTCCTTTGACCACAATTTTTTGACCACCTCAAAAATAAGCGGCATGCTCCCAGACTCCTTTTCCTTGCAAAAAAAAAGAGTAAAGTCAAGTTAAACATATACTTCTTTTTAAAACAAACAGATTTGTACTTAAATTTTGAAAAGTGAATGTACTTACCATAACTTCCATCCATTTTGTAAACTTTCGAGAACCTCCTCGATAATTTCCAGCCTCTAATGATCTCTTTGATGACCGATTTTGCGCATTCACCTGAGCTTGTCTCACATAATTGGGATCCGTTTTCCTTATGGTGTTCATCCTCTCCCAATTCTTCTCGGAAACAAAGAAAGGTTTGGTCTTTTTTTCACGATGCTTCTTAAAGACATTGGTGATGTGTTTTCCGGCTTGGTGAAAAAGACCTTTTGCATCAGTTCATCAGATTCCCTCCAATAAAAAAATTTCTGCATTGTTTACAAAAAGACACTCATATTGAAGCAAGGTCTAGCAATCCAACAAAAATAGCAACATCAAACGGTATTTAAAAATGCAGTTCATTTATAACAACCATTTCTAACAAATGGTACTTGAAAAAAAAGATCCATCAATGGTTCTTTAAAAAAATCAGCAACCTTACATTGGTACTTAGACAAAAAACAACAACATGAACTTGTTCACAAAAAACAACAACATGAACTTTTAGCTAATCTTAGCAACATGTATAGAAATACTCATGTATAGAATTAGTAAATGTAAAAAACAGCATCACCTTAAACTCTTCAAACCACAGCGTCTTAACTGGCCCCGACACTTTAGAAATACTTGTCCATGGACCATTGTAGTGGCCATGCACGATTTCCTTTGTCTTGGAGTAGGCAGCTTTGCGTGGTTCAAAATCACTACAAAGAAATGGATATAATTAGTAAATTTACAATGTAAATCACATTAATAAAAAAAAAAGTTTGAAAGGTTACCAACCGGATTCCATCTCCTTTAATCCATATAAGCAGCTTTGGTTGAGTAGACTCATCTTCTTCGTCATCTTCACCTTCCTCTTGTTCATCTTCACCTTCCTCTTGTTCTTCTTCACCTTCCTCTTGTTCTTCACCACCTTCCTCATCATCTTCCTCATCATCTTCCACATGCTCTTCCTCAAGCTCTTCCTCATGCTCTTCCTCGTGCTCTTCCTCGTGCTCTTCCTCGTGCTCTTCCTCCACTTCTTCTTCAAATCCCTCTTCCATGTATGCCTCAGTGTTTGCTTCATTCACTTGTGAGGGTGTGAGAATGGGAGTAGGGCTGGGATTGTTTGCAAGAGCACTTTGTTTTGAGGAAACTTGGAGTGATTGAGGTTCTTGAGTGAGCTTAGGGCTAGGATTTCTTGAAAGAACCCTTTCCTTAGAGAGAACTTGTTTTGAATGAGGTGCTTGAGTGAGTTTAGGGCTGGGATTTCTTGAAGGAACCCTTTCCTTAGAGAGAACTTGTTGTGGACGAAGTGTTGGACTATTAGTAGGGCTAGGAGTTCTTGAAGGGTCAAGAACTTGTTGTGAAGAAGATGCTAGAGTAAGGTTAGGCTTGGTTTTCTTCAAAGGAGCACGGGGAGCACGGGGAGCTTGTATTGGAGCAACTTGTTGGTTGGCAACTTTTTTAAATCTTGGGCTACTACGAACCGGGAGGGTTGGTTGTAACCGAGGAGGTCTCTTAGGACTTTGAAGCTGCTGCTCCGAAGAAGTACGAGGAGCACGAGCGAAGTTGCAATTGAGAATTTGGGCTCGCTCTCGTGCTGTGCTTCTAAGGTGACGCATGATTCAACCAAACTTTGCAAAACAACATACCAAAAACAACAACCAAAGCTGTTTTAATAGCCACACACCAACAAATTAATCATGAAACTAAAAAATGAATGACAAGCAAGGAGAAGCAAGAAGTAGCAAGGAGAAGTAAAGGCAAGCAAGGAGAATCAAGACAAGCAACACCAATTTCATATGATATGGGGATAAGCAACACAAGCAACACCATTTCGATCCATAAAGCATGAAAATCGTATGCTTCTAGACATACACCAACAAATTAATCATGAAACTAAAAACGAATGACAAGCAAGGAAAAGCAAGAAGAAGCAAGGAGAAGCAAGACAAGCAACACCGATTTCATATGAGTTGAGCACATGCAAGACAAGCAACACCATTTCGAACCCTAAAGCATGAAAATCTGTTGTAATTGACACACACCAACAAATTAAACTCTGAGTCTAAGAAAATGAAATACAAGCAAGGAGAAGCAAGAAGAAAGACACCATTCAATCTCAAAACCCTAAACACTCAAAAACCCTAAACAAATTGGTAGAAGTCTCCAAATCGAGTTGAAAGAGAAGTAAGAAGAATCACACCATTCAATCTCAAAACCCTACACAAATAGCCACACACCAACCAATTAAACACTCAAAAACGAGTTCAAAGAGAAGCTGTTTCACATAAGGAGAAGCAAAATCACCATTCATTCTCAAAATTCCAGCCCAATAACATACATCAAGGGAGGGAGAGAGAACCTGAGAGATCTCGAACCAGATCCTTCTTGAGCTCTACCCAGATCCTTCTTGAGAGGATTCAAGTTAGCAGATCCTTCGTGAACCAAAGAGGGGAGGCGTCTGGAAAGAGAGGGGATTCAAGTTAGCAAATGAGGGAACCCTAAAGCAAATGAGACGCGCAAATGAGATAGCGTGCTTCCAAATTGGGCTTGTGTGTATTTTGGCCCAAACACTGAAATTTCTAGCCCTCCAAATTTCCCTAAATTTTCCCTAAATTTCTAGCCCGCCAAATCACTCAAATTTCCCTCCTTAATTTCAACCGAGATCTTCTATTTCCCACCTTAATGAACTTTCCCTCCCTCCTTAGATGAACTTTCCCTCCTAGATAAATTGTCCATTCTAATATGGTTTTCATTTCTAATAGAAAAATAAAATTGGTAGAAAATAAATTATAAAGCATATTTTGCAAAAGGATAATCATGTTGATATAAAATAAATAAACTATGATAAGATGAATTACCACTCATAATTTTCGGAACTTGAATCTGAAGGAAAATCATCTTCTTCATCATCATTTGCAATGTCCGAGTTATCCTCGTCGGTTTGAACATTGTATGCTTCTTCATGCTGAGAAAGTGGATCATTAAGATGTAACGGTAATGAGTGAATTGACGACCCTGCAAATCCATCAATCTCAAATTCCTCCGGTTGTAATGGATATAAATCATTTGGCTCGTCCTCCTTTCTCTATGTCCATCGTTGCTCAACTCTAGCTCGAGGCTTTCGTCCCTCTCGCAGTAGGGTCAAACCACAAACACTTGAACATGACAATCTTCTTACATGGCAATCCGGTGAACTCAAACTCAATAATTTGTTCTATTAACCCGAAGAAATCAGATTGTGTATCACCGTTGCAAGCTTGTACACACACACCACTATTCATGGTTAATTTGCCTTCACCACGTTCCAAAGTTTCGAATTTATAACCATTGATGAAATATACGAGCCATGACACAACCTTTTTGGATGGGCCCCAAGCCAAACTATGTATCAACACATGATCCTCTTCTGGGGGGTGTATGACTTTTTTATTCAAAACCTGTAATATTGTTAATGAAACCTTTATATGCATATATATGTAATGCATAATAACATCCCAAACATATTCAATGTGCATTTAAACTTACATAATCATGAAACCAATCACAAAAGCAATTGGCAATAGCAGTCGGATCTCCTTGTCCTACCGTATTTTGAAACTCTCTGCATGTGAAAATGAACAACAATTAATTAATAGTGGAATATTAATCGGATTGACATGTATTTATATATTATAAGTTAAAGTCACTTACTCGACGTAAGAGTCAACCTCTCTACAATTAAGTAGGATATACGTCCATGCCACGTGAAAATCTCTCCCCTTGGTCATCCATACAACCTTACATTTTCCGCTTGCACGCCCTGGATGGTTGAAAATGGAAATTTGAGGATGAGTGGCATTGGTTTCCTCCTCCATGGTAGTTTTCTTTCTCTTATACAAGTCTTGAGGCTGGGGATAAAGTCGAGTGAATGTCGTTATCTCCTCAAACAAATATGATTCCACTATGGATGCCTCCACCTTTTGTGGATTCATCATGTTCCCTTTCAACTTGAATAAGAAACGCTCAGGTGGATACATCCATCGGTATTGTACTGGACCTCCTAATTTTGCCTCATATGCTAAATGTACAATGACATGCTCCATACAATCAAAGAAATATGGTGGAAATATCCTTTCCAATTGGCACAATATAAGAGGTGCGGCACGTTCTAAATCCTCAAGACATTTCATCTCAAGTGTGGATGAACATAATGATTGGAAAAATAAGCTCAATTCTGTCAATGGCCCCCACACACCCACGGGTAGAAGTTCCTTGAAAGCAATTGGTAGAAGTCTTTGCATGAACACATGACAATCATGACTTTTCATTCCGATTAGTCTACCCTCTTGCAATTGCGCACATCGACCAATATTGGAGACATACCCATCCGGAAATCTCAAGCGCCTTAACCAATCAAGCAGGGTTGTCTTTTTATCTCTATCTAATGCATACACTGCTTTTGGTTTAGGGCCCTTATGGTTATCCTCCACCTGAAGCTCTGGGCGATTACAATATAGGCGCAAGTCCTTCCTTGAGCTGATGTTGTCTTTTGTCTTCCCCTTAACATCCATTACAGTATTAATCAAGTTCTCAAACACATTTTTCTCAATATGCATGACATCAAGGTTGTGACGAAGCAAATTATGCTTCCAATAAGGAAGCATCCAGCAAATGCTTTTCTTTGTGAACTTATGAGTTACAGCATAGCCATCTGGATATTCACGTGGAGACTCCATGGCGGTCGGCAAACCTTGAACACGTTCCCACATCTCTCGACTTGATAAATACAGAATAGGAGGATCATCCTCAGTTCTCCCTTTGTAAAAGTTTCTCCTATCGTTCCTGAATGGGTGATCTAATTCCAACAAGCAACGATGACAATCAAACCATGAAGCCTTCCGTCTATTTTGTAAACGAAAGGCTTTTGTGTTCTCCATGCAATGAGGACAAGAATAAATACCAGCAGTACTCCACCCAGATAACATGCCATACGCAGGGAAATCATTCACTGTCCACATAAGAGCTGCACGCATTCTAAATTTTTTTCCAGTAGAAACATCAAATGTTGGCACACCCTCTCTCCACAACAAAAGCAACTCATCAATCAATGGTTGCATACAAATATCTATTAGCTTCTTTGGATTCTGTGGACCTGTAACAATGGTACTTAAGAACAAATAAGGAGATTTCATGCACATATCTGGAGGTAGGTTGTAGGGGGTGACAATCACTGGCCAAGTCGAATATGTCTTGCCAAACTTACCAAATGGAGAAAATCCATCTGAACACAAACATAATCTCACATTACGAATCTCTGATGCAAATCTTGGAAAGGTTCTATCAAAATGCTTCCAAGCCTCAGCATCCGATGGGTCAGTCATATACCCTTCATCTGTTTGGTGTTCAGCATGCCAACGCATCTTTGAAGCTGTTTCCTCCATAGCATACAATCGCTGCAAACGTGGGATCAATGGCAAGTACCGCAACACCTTATTAGGTATTGGCTTTCCTTTTTTAGACAAACAAGGTCGATACCTTGGACTATTGCAAAACTTACACTCAGTGGCATCAGCGTCATCCTTCCAAAACAACATACAACCTTGGGGGCAAAGGTGTATCTTTTGCTGGGGCAACCCCAACTCTTTAGTCAACCTCTTTTGTTCATAGAAACTTTTTGGAAATTTGTTGTCTTTTGGCAATACATCATTGACTTTCTGGAGTAGTGCACTATATCCAGCTTGTGACATATTGTATTTGGTCTTTAACTCCATAAAAGAACCAACTGCAGCTAACTGGGACACATGAGAACCGTGATATAATGGTTGATCTGCCGCCCTCAAAACATCATTGAAGCGCTCAGATAAGAAGGACATTTCCTCATGAACATGGTTGATCGGTTGTTCCATGCTAATCTCTTCTTCTTGAACATGGTTGATCGGTTGGTCCATGTTAATTTCTTCTTCGTCATGAATAGGGTTTTCGAAATCTACATGACGACTACTACTTGGCTCATTCACATAATTGTTAGGGTCAAACCACGAAGATGGAACAAAACTTGGACCAGCTGCATCAAAAACCATTCTTTGAGTAGGATTCAAGTTATCAAATAAATGCATCCCAATCCCAAAGAAATCCATATCATTGGGATTTGAAGTAGGATTCAAGTCTTCCAAGGGAGGTGATGAGTTGACAAAAGGTGATTCTTCGTGTGCGGTCCACCAATAATAACTGTCAACAAAACCTTTTCTGAATAGATGAAGGCGAACAATGTCTTTATCTTGAAATTTGCCATTCTTGCAATTGAAACAAGGACATTTGATCTTCTCCCCATCCATGAAATTCGGTTGAGCTTTTGCAAAGGTAATGAATGTTTCAACACCATCATAAAATTCGCTTCTCAAACCTTCACCATTAGGAAGCCATCTATCATACATCCACTCACGATTGTCCATGTCATATATGGTACCTATATTCAAATAAGTAATAATGACTAGATCAAAAACAAGAAAAACATTAGGAACGAATTAAAGAACAAGTGGCTAATTTTGTGGTTAAGGCTGAATATTTTGGCACTAAAATAGGTTACAATCACCAATGTATGTTGTTATTGTAAGAAATTATGAACATAAGCATAACATACGTACCAGATTCAAGCAACAATGGGTGATAGGCAAACGACAGATCGGTTTCAACTCTCAAGACCCACTCCGTTAGCCCCGAAACGAAGAACTTGTGCCAAACTTCGTGGCTACTCTCGTGGCTACTTCTGAAAAATTTCCCAAAAGCAAGAACCTTTCTTGCACCAAAAAAAGCAAGAACCTTTCTTGCACCAACAATGGAGGAGAAATTGACCACTTGAACAAGAATGTACCAGATTCAAAAGAAGAAATCAATTAAACTTGGTTTCATGTGTTTAATTTGTTTACTTGAGACAAATTCAAATGGTATGGAATAAGAGACAAAAATGTGTGTTGAAAGTGATATTGTAAGGGAATGTGAAGAAAGGTAGGGTAAAGAGATCGAGTTCGTACGATTGTTGGTGTAGATTATTGAATGAAGGTTGGTATGGATCATTTAATGAGATGCTGAATCACCTTTTCGTTACCCACAAATTTAACCACGAAAATAGCCACGAGTCATCAATGTAGGAGACGACTTGAACATTGGGCGCCATTAACGGGCTATTTCAAAAAACATTTGGGCTTATGAGCCTTATTGGGCCTTATTTGGCTTTAGGCCCACGACCGAACTCCATCTCATGAGGCGGTTCTTTGAGCATTCTTTTAGGGTTTTGGGACCACAAGACCGAACTACCCCCTCCATTTTGCCTCTTGCCTCCATTCCTTCTTGCCTCCACAACTACTCCCTCCATCTCTCTCCGTCGGTGTCGGCTTGGCTTGCCAATTTCCCCCCGTCGGTGTCGGCTTGTTCGTGAGTTCGTCGGCTTGGCTTGCCAATTTCCCCCCGTCGGTGTCGACCAGCTTCTCCGATCCTCCAGGTAAGCCCCCGAATCGACTTAGCTTGCTCCCATTTCCCCCCGCCGGCTTGGCTGCCTCCATTCCTGGAATTTTTCGAATTTTTGAATCGACTTACCTTTTCTCTTTGTCAATCTCATTTGATTCATTTAGGTTGCAATAATCTCCACCATCCATGAAATTAGATTTGCATGTGTTTGGATTAGATTTGCATGTCTCTTGCCTCCATCTCTCTCCACCCTTTTTCTCGATGGTTTGTGCATGTCATTTTGAAACATGTATTTGCATTTAGATCTTACATGTCTTTTGAATGATTTCAATGTCTTAAAACCCTAAAAATGTATTTGCATTTAGATCTGCATGTCTTTTGGATCTAAGGTTTATTTTTGTCTACATGTTCACTTAGAATAAACATCTCAGAGAATCATGAATATTCTGAAACTGATTGGCTTTTAACAAATCTAAGTGTTGCTGAGTACATGTTTACATTAATTTGGTATAGCAAATTGACAGTCAATCTCATTGGCTTATAACTGATTCGTAATAGAATTACAAATGTCTAGCATGCATTTATTTGGAATAGCAAAAGTAGAAGTAGTTTTTTTAAGTAGGTTGATGTGTGTGTTGCAACATAAATAGGATAAGAATGTTTTGAAGTGCATTTTGAGCAGGTTTGGTAAGATAAGAATGTTTATGTCACTTGAGGTTTGGATCATGATTGTTTAAATGAGAATGGGTGCATTCATGTCTTTTAGTAACAATTTATTTGATTGCTCTACTTATTTTCTCAAAACACTTTTTCTATTCGTCAAATACTTCAATGCTCTATTTGATTGCTCTACTTAAACTGGTGCATTTCTTTTCTTCCCAGTTTGTGGAAATGCCAAGGAAGTGGACACATGAGGAAGAGTTGATCTTCCTCAAGATTGTTCGAGAGCTTAGTCCTCCCTTGGATGATACCCAGTGCCCTAACTGGGTTGATGTGAATGAGCGTTTTCGGGCTGAGTGTAGGTGCCCGTGTACAAGAATCACTGCACGATCAAGGTACTATCACTTTTATAGGATTTGGAAGATATGGCGGGATTTCCGCAACACCAAGGGGGCGTTATGTGGGATTCAACTACTTGGCAAATTATTGGTCATGAAGGGTGGTGGGCGGGGAAGCTCAAAGTAAGTGTTTTATTTCTATTGTACGATACTACAATGTGAGAGTGTTTGCTTAGTTAATTAATCTGATTTCCTCGTTTTTGTTGTCATGTATTCATTCTAATTCCTAAAACACCCAACATTGTTAATTATAAAACATCATGTCATCATTACGCGTTTTCTGCCTCAGAGAAGATCATGTTGTTATTTAAGAACATCATTACATAATATTCTAGGGGTACCTAACTTATAAATTTGCACCATATAATAGAAATTCATGATTTCTATCACTTTTGTTCGCATAACACCTTTTCCTTCACTGCTTATGTTTTGTTTTTATTATTTAAGCTTTGCACTTCTCTTGTTTGTTAGGAATGCCGCTATTACAAGCATTTCAGAACGTATGGCATGGACCCCAATATGAGTCGTCTTTTGGACGGTATTTGGAATTGTCGACTCATGGATGATGAAGGGATGGCGTTCTACCTGAGTAGTGACGATGAGGAAGAGGAGGAAGACGTGGGTTGTAGCAAACAAGCGGAAGAGGAAGAGGAAGAGGAAGAAGAGGAGGAAGAGGAGGAAGAGTAAGAGGAAGAGGAAGAGTAAGTGTAAGTGTAAGTGTAATGGTAAGTGTTAAGAGTAGGAGTAGGAGAATTGACCTTTAGGGTTTTATGTGATCTTTTCTATGGATTTTATGTAGTAAACAATGTTGGATGAATGTTGACATTGACAATTATGTTGGGATAAGCAGGTTTATGTAAGTTTGGGCAGGTTTTGGCAGGTTTATGTGCATTTTGGGGGAGGATCTGCCCAAATTTTATGTGTATTTTCAGCAGGGTTATGACATTCATTGTGAACATTTTATGTGTTTGCCCAAATGCATGTTTGGACCTCTTTAAGTGCACTATGTATAATTAAGGTCTATGGTATTTGGTACATTTGAGGCATGTTTGTGCAAGATGGTGTTTAGAACAGATATTAAGTGCATTTTGAGCAGGTTTTCATGAATGAAAAGTAATTGGGCTAGTCTTGTGACTATTTTTGCATATTTGTCTCGAAATGAAGAACTCGTGGATAATGTCGTGGTTATTTCTGCAGATTTCTCACGAAACGAAGAACTCGTGGCTAATATCGTGACTGTTTCTGCTAATTTTTCCACATAAACAAAGTTAGACACGAAACGAAGAACTCGAGACTAGTCTCGTGGTTATTTCTGCAGATTTCTCACGAAATAAAGAACTCGTGGCTAATCTCGTGACTGTTATCGCAAATGTTTAGAACTCGTGGCTAGTTTTATGGTTATTCCTAAAAATTCTAACGAAATGAAGGACCACTTATGAGTCAATGATTCAAATTACCCACACAAATGTCCACAAACCTAGCCACGACTAGTATGTGGGTACTTAGCTCCAGACTTTGTCCTGAATATACACACGAATCTTTTTTCGTGGCTAATTAGCTACTACTCTAGAAATGAATCTAGCCGCGCAAAAAATTCGCGTCCATTGGGCCTTAACGTTAGCCACGAGCGTTTATTCATGACAATATGGCCAGACATCTACAAACAAATCTAGCCGCGCTCACTTTTCGGAGCTATTCTGCCCCAATATTAGCCACAACTCTATATTTCATGGCCATATTACCGCAAACGGAAATATTTGTGGCTAAATTTATGGCCGTTGCCACCCAATTTACCCTTGCCAAAATTCGTGGCTAAATGTTTTCTGGCTACAGACGCGTTTTCCAGCAGTGTATACCAAAGATGACACCAAGATCTTCAACCAAATCACGCACCAAGACTTCTCACAAAGGGCGTATGTGGGCAGTGCTACAATTGTCATCTGTCACAGGACTTATGTAAACCGGTCTAGTATGCTTAATTGTAATTTCCGGTTCAAATACTTTACACTTCTGGTTTGAATTTCAGTTGTAACCGTGTTCTGACACGAGTATTTGTAGCCTGGCTGGCTCATTTGAGCAATCTATCCAACTATTATCCAAATTCTCCCAATCTAGGTTTTCTCTCTTCTATCATTCCTTCTTCAATCTCTCCCTAAAATCCTTGATTGATTTTGTTCGGTCACATTGGTATCAGATCCCACCGTTCCCGACGACGATGACGGAGACATGTAACCATTCAATGCAAGAGATTAATTGGCATGTGGAGGAATTGTGGTTGCTCCAAGCTCGGTAAGTAGATGAGACTGCTCGTCAATTCGAAGAGGTCAAGCTCGAAATGAAGAATGCGCTGAAGCAATCGAGTTCCAAGCTGGAACAAGACATGGATGACATGAAGCGTATCATGGCGAATCTGGTGATGAGCTTAAATCCACCAGCGACACCGCTTCAAACGACGATGGAAGGAGATCCATATTCTCCCATGGCTCCTCGTCCTCCTTTAGCTTTAGAACCACCAAGATTCACTAGATCGGGGTCGATCGAGTTTAATCGGCAACCAACGTCGTTAGCTCCAAGTAATCTGACAACTCAAGTAGTTCATTTCACTCCGGATGGACTTTCATCTCATTTATCTAAAGTTGAGTTCCCGAAATTTGATGGATCGCTAATTCGGGAATAGATTTATCGGTGTGAGCAATTTTTTCTACTGGATCAGACGAATCCTGAGATGAAAGTACGTCTTGCCTCTCTTCATCTCAAGGTTAAGGCTCTCCAATGGCACCACAACTATATTCGCAGCAGGTATGATCAATTTCCCTCCTGGACTGAATACATTATTGACATCTCTGCTCATTTTGGTCGAATGTATGATGATCCTCTAGCGAATTTGGTTAATTTGAAGCAATCTGAGTCTGTTAGTGACTATCTTGACAAATTCGAGTGTGCTCTTACTCGCCTTCATCTGTCTAATGAACACGCATTGAGCATATTCCTTGCAAATCTGTATCCTCATCTGCAAATGCATGTCAGACAATTTAGTCCTCGCACTTTATCTGAAGCAGCTCGCCTAGCTAAGTTGTATGATTCAACCCTCCAATTAACACCACAAAAACAAACCTACTCTAGACCAACCAATTACCACAACAGAAACATGCCATTACTCCCTACGCTTGATCCTCCCAAAGCTCCACAAAAAAACCAATTGTTCCCCTTCCCAGAAGCCTTAATGACCGGCAAGCTCGCAAATACTCTTATGAGGAAATGCAGGACAAAGGAATGAAGGGACTATGCATGTTCTGCGAGGAACCTTATTCCCCTGGCCACCATTTGAAACATAAAAAATCAAAAATCTATGTGTTTGAAATGGATGATGATTACTGTGATGATCTGATCTTAGTCGACACTATCACCTCTGAGGACTTATAAGCTACTACTATTGCTCGGGAACGGCAGATTTCAGTCAACACCTTAAATGGTGCAACCACTTTCAACTGCATGAGAGTTGTTGGTGAATATGGCAAAAGAAAACTACACATCCTCATCGATCCCGACAACACTCACAACTTTATTGATCTCACAATTGCCCAAGAGCTAGGATTCCCTTTAGTACCTACCTCTCCCATGTCGGTTGCGGTTGCCAATGGAGATAAACTTGTCTCTAAATTCTGTTGTGAGCAATTCACTTGGCAAATGCAAGGCCCTACTTATTCAGCTAAACTCAGAACTCTTCCACTACATTTTTGTGATGTGGTGCTAGGTGTTCACTGGATAATAACAATGAGTCCTATATGGTGGGATTTTGTTCAAATGAAAATGGAGTTTTCTATGGATGGAGCTCAACATGTCATCCAAGGGATCAACAACTCAAATTGTAAATTGATCAAGGGAGGTAGCCTTCTCAAAGTCATGGAAGGAAATTCACAACTCGCCCTTCTACAAGCTTGTGTCCCAAATGACAGGGACAACCACCCATCTTTTCCTCAGTTTTGTCACATTGTTGCTAGTGATACAGATACCTCTCACAACGCTGACTTACAAGATGTCCTGGATGCATTTTCTGACTTATTTCAAGTCCCATACTCTTTACCTCTATTAAGAGATTGTTTTAACCATCATATTCCCTTACCACTTGATTCAACTCCAATAAACCAACGATCCTATAGATATTCTACCTTACAAAAAACTGAAATTGACAAACTGATCCAAGAAATGCTTCTTCAGGGCGTTTTTCAGCATATCAACAGTCTATATGCTTCTCTCGTTGTCTTAGTCAAGAAGAAAGACGGCACTTGGTGCCTATGTGTTAATTATAGAGGCCTCAACAAGAACACCATAAAGGAAAAATATCCCATCCCTTTGTTAGAAGATGTGCTCGATGAATTAAGTGGTTCCACTTACTTTTCCAAGCTGGACCTTCGAGATGGTTTTCACCAAATCAGAATGGAGCCCTTCGATGTCTTCAAAATAGCTTTTTAAGACCCATTCTGGCCACTATGAATATCTAGTTATTCCCTTTGGATTAACCAACCCCCTAAGCACATTTTAGAGCTTGATGAATCATGTCTTCCAATCCGTGGCACGAAATTTTGTTTTAGTCTTTTTCGACGACATACTTGTCTAGAATGCTACATGGGCAGAGCATCTTATGCACTTGGAATCTGTGTTTATGCTTCTACGAGAACACCATCTTTTTCTCAAACCTACTAAGTGCAATTTTGGAGCCATCAAGATCGAGTATCTCAGTCATTTTATTTCCTCCCGGAGGTAAGCACTAACCCTAATAAAATTTCAGCCATTACAAATTGGCCACAACCTCTGAATCCTAAGCAACTTCGTAGTTTTCTTGGTCTAACCAATTATTATAGACGATTTATCAAAGGGTATAACATCATTGCAAGGCCATTGACTGATTTATTGAAGAAAGATGGCTTCACTTGGAATGCTACAACTTCTACTGCTTTTATTCAGCTTAAAGAGGCTCTCACTTCGACTCCAGTCTTGGCTTTGCCAGACTTTGAAAAGCAGTTTATTGTTGAAACAGATGCTTCATCAAATGGTATTGGGGCTGTCTTAATGCAAGACAATCACCCCATTTGTTTTATCAAACGTACACTGGGTCCACGACACCAGTCTCTCTTTGTATATGAGAAGGAGCTCCTTGTTGTTGTCCATGATGTCCAAAGCTAGAGTTCTTACCTTACTCACAGTCTATTTATTATTAAGACTGACCAGAGAAGCTTAAAATACTTGTTAGAGCAACGAGTATCTACACTATTCCAGCATTTATGGCTCTCCAAACTCATGGGGTACTCCTACGAGATTTAATACAAGCAAGGAAAAGAAAACTTCGCAGCTGATGCTCTCTCCCGAGTCACTGATTCTCAATTGCTTCATATTACTCTTTCCAATGCTCACCATGGATTTTATGAATCTATTAAGCTCATTTGGGAAACTGATCCAGCCTTGTAGAAAATCATCACTGATCTCAAGGCTAATCCAGCCTCTCATCCTCACTACTCCTTTGTTAATAATGAGCTTCGACGTCGTGGTAAGCTGGTTATTGGCAACGACCCCTCTATCAAGCTCCATATCTTCAAGTGGCTGCACAATTCTGCCCTTGGAGGACGCTCAGGGCGGGATGCTACACTCCACCGCGTCAAATCTTTATTCTATTGGTCGGGCATGCATAAAGAAGTTTAAAATTATGTGCGCAATTATGCTATATGTCAGCAGCACAAATATGATCTCGCAACCAAACCTGGATTGTTACAACCTCTGCCGGTTCCTGAAGGTATATGGTTGTCCATTAGCTTAGACTTCATCGAAGGCCTCCCACATTCTAACCACAAGCACAACATATTAGTGGTGGTGGATCGCATGAGTAAGAATGCTCACTTTCTGGCCTTGTCTCATCCTTACACTGCTTTAGAAGTTGCTCATCTCTTTATGGACAATATATTCCGTCTTCATGGCATGCCATAATCTATTGTGAGCGACCGAGACCCTATTTTCTTAAGTGAGGTATGGAATGAACTCTTTCGTGTACATGGTGTGAGCTTTGACTTCTCTACTGCCTACCACCCTCAATCTGATGGCCAGACCGAAGCCACAAATAAAACCTTAGAAACCTACCTCAGATGCATGGCCTCAAACGCTCCCAGATCTTGGAGCAAATGGCTTCCCCTCGTTGAGTGGTGGTACAACACTACCTACCACTCTTCTATCAGGGCCACATCATATGAAATCGTCTATGGGCAGCCACCACCAATCCATTTACCATACCTCCCAGGGGAGAGCTCCTCTTTAGTTGTTGACAAAAGCATGCTGAAGTGTGTAGAGATCATTAATTTGCTCAAATTCCACCTTCTAAGAGCCCAAAATAGGATGAAGCAAGCTGCAGATGCTCATCGCTCAGACCGCGCTTTTGCGATTGGTGATTATGTCTATCTCAAGCTCCATCCCTGCCGCCAACATTCACTCAAACCTAGAGATCCTCATAAACTCTCCCCCAGGTTTTATGGATCGTTCCCTATCATTGATCGTGTTGGCTCGGTAGCTTACAAGCTGCAACTACCACCCTCTGCCACCATTCACAATACCTTCCATGTATCCCAGCTGAAACTTTGCCCCAATCCACCATCCACCACCTCTAATTTACCCCATCTACTTGATGTCGGTGACAGTAAGCAGCCAAAAGCTATTCTCGACCGTAAAATGGTTAAACGGGGTAATACCGCAGCTACAAAGGTGCTGGTGCAATGGAAAGGATATCGAATTGAGGCTGCTACTTGGGAGTTTTACCATGATTTCATCGCCAAATACCCGGAGTTCAATTCTTGAGGACAAGAATCTTCTGGAGGGGGAAGTACTTTCACAAGACTTATGTAAACCGAGTTGTTAACCGGTCTAGTATGCTTAATTGTAATTTTCGGTTCAGATACTTTAAACTTCCGGTTTGAATTTCAGTTGTAACCGTGTTCTGACACGATTATTTGTAGCCTGGCTGGCCCACTTGAGCAATCTATCCAACTATTATCCAGATTCTCCCAATCTAGGTTTTCTCTCTTCTATCATTCCTTCTTCAATCTCTCCCTAAAATCCTTGATTTATTTTGTTCGGTCACATCATCGCCCTCCTCTACCTCCCTCTCTATGCCGTATTCAAGCAAGGGTTCAAGATCTGGAAGTTGAGACAACATGAATGTCATGAACCATCTCAGGTCAGCATAGTAATGGCAATTTACGTTACTACACCGACAAGTAGTAGTGGGTTCAGTTCCAAGGAACCTGGGAACCAAACCGGAAAAAAACCGGTGGTTCCAGAACTGGATTTAGAACCGAACAGGAACCGGGGGTCACCGGTACCGGTTCCATGTTCCTTGGAACTGGAGAACCTCCGGAACCAGAACTGGAACCTCCAATTCCATCCCTTTTAAAAAATAAAATATACCGGTGAAAATGGGCAACCACGATTGCGGTTTTGCAATTTCAACTTTTATTTTTTATTTTTTTAAGGTTCGGAATCGGAAAAAACCGGAACCGAACCGAGGAATCGGGGGTTCCTGGTTCCGTCCCGGTTCCAAGGTTCGGAAGCGGTTCCGGAACCAAATCGAAAGGCTGATAAATTAATGGTACAAGAATGTGTTCCAGCCACCATAAAGAGGGGAAGACCACACTATCCTACAAGCCCTATTCTGATTAGATATGATACTCCGTAATACTCTTCATCGGGATTTTCGGGCTTAGGGGGTACGCAGACGGTCATAGACATCTTAAGCCAAATCGGTACCTCGCTCGAGTACCCAGATAAAAGTATAACAACATTCGTCTCCCTGTTGTTAGCATATGGAATTATAAATGACGGGAAAGAGTTACGTGTGAATGGGCGCCCGGGTGAGAATTGAGAATAAATCTCGTTCGTTCATTCCAGAAAATCAACGTCCCTGATTAAACATTCCTTAAAAAAAATAAAATACGGCACATGCGAATTTTTCCCGTATTTTTCGCGTATTTTTCAATAATTACGGCACGGACGAATTTTTTCCCTTTATTCACGAATTTTTCGAAAAATACGTTTTTATGAGAAGCGTCCAATTTGTTCATCAAAACTAGCGATTTGTTCATCAGTATTGACCAATTGTTCATCAATACTAACTAATTGTGCATCAAGTTTTTGATAACAATGTTCATCGATTTTGAACTTTTTTATTTTATTTTTAACCTTATTTATGTATATGAATACAATATTATATAGTTTTTGATGCACATATAAATAGTTTCGATATAGCAATATTTGTTCATTGATATACTACTATTTGTTTATTGATATAACCTTATTTGTTCATTGCTATACCATTATTTGTTCATTGATATACTCATATTTGTTCATTGATATACTTCTATTTGTACATTAATATAACCTTGTTTTGTTCATTGATATATCCTATTTGTGAATAGAAAATACTTATGTTTATGTGTTAATACCATCAATTTGTACATTTAGGACTATTAATACCATCAACTTGTACATTTAGGACTATCTATTTGTGCATTTTTTGTATTTATTTTGTGCTTTTAAGGCTATCTTGAATGCAAAGCATAATACCAATGAAGTGCTTTAAGGCTAACTTGTCAATACGAATGAAGTGCTCAATATAGTACCTAAACAAGATAAGTATGATTTAGAAACTTGAATACAAATAAAGAACCCGACTTCGCAATAATATGGTGTATGCTAAGAGGTTACTAATGAACAAACATGCATTTAGCAATGAACAATTATATGAAAAGGCAATGGACAAATATGCATAAACCAATGAACAAATATGCACAAACGGATGAACAAATATGCCAAAACCAATGAACAAATATGAATATAACAATGAAAAAATATGCATCTATCAATGAACAAATATGCATAAACCAATGAACAAATTGATGTTACTAATGAACAAATATGCACAAACCGATAAACAAATATGTCAAAACCAATGAACAAATATGTCACAGTGTTGATGAACAAATTCACATTGTTGATGAACAAATCCATAATATTGATGAACAAATCCACAATACTGATGAACAAATCCACATTTTCGATGAACAATCTGGGCGCGTATCCTATTTCTGTTTTTTTTTTCCAAAAATATGCGAATAATTCTCCAAAAATTCGCCCGTGCCGTTTTTTCCCCTTTTTAAGTGAAATGATCAGCGCCTTTGATTTTTCTTGATCCAATGACTCTTGTTCTTTCTTATTTCGCACCTGAGCGCCCATTCGCACCTGAACCAGACTCATAAATGACACTAATTAGTGCTACTCCCGTAACCCTCATTTAGGTTAAATGACAAAAGATGTCCTTTTAGGTATTTTTACAATAAAAATTTGTATATTTTTATTTACCCAAAATTAAAAAAAAGGCAGATTAATATCCATAAAATTAAATATAATATGTTAAATAAATTTCCTTATAAAAAACAATTTAATCTCAATAAATTTCGTCATTATACTGTATGTATTCGCAAGAAGATCTAGATCAATCACAAATCCAATTGAAAGTTCAACTAAAATCACATATAAATATGTTCTATTTTTTCGTTTTCTCTATATCGACCCTAGTGCCCTACAAAATTCCTTCCACTTCTTCCACATGATCCTACACAATCAGGCTAATTATTGGAGATACAACTCTGCCGGTGTTTTACATACTTCTAAATTTAGCACTCACTACTTTAATTTCTTGTTTTTGTGTATTTTAATTGTTGTTTTAGTATTAAAATCTTTTAGATCATGTTTGGTTTATAATTTGCACAAGCAAGCATTTTCATCATCTTTTCTATTCCATATTAAACTAGTGGTTGATCGGTATGAGCTTGTGATTCAGTTTGTACTTTTGAAAAATTTTCATCACGTGACATTACTTAAATAAAATAATGTCAAGCTTTTTAATAATAATTTGTATGTTTCTTTCTATACATCTAATTTTTATATTATAATAACCTGATCTATTTATATGTTAATATTTTCTATATTAATTTTATGCATATCTTCTAACAAAACTTGATCTATATGCTAATATTTTTTATATTAATTTTATACATAATAAATTTTCTGTTATCTTTTAAAAAATCTTGCACTCCAAGTATATAATTTTTTTTTATCTATATGTTGATAATTTGCAATATAATAAATTATTGATATTTATCTACCCATATTTTAATAAATTAATGTTAAAAACTATTTTAATAAAAAATTAATAAGTTATAATATCCTTTTTAGAAATCATATATACCATAATTATCTTTAAGTTATACCATTATATTATTATTTTTTCCTTTATGTTATCTTTTATAGCAATCTTTATATTAATGTTTTCCCTATTTAAAAATATTATTATATTCATTACAAAATAAAAGATAAGAACTCAAATAAATAACCTTAATAATATCTTGACAAAAAAAAATAAACAAATATTTAAAAACATTCAATTCAAGTGAAATTAACATTTTGAAATTTTTAATCAAAATATGGGACACGATCTCAACAAATAAATGAAAATAATTTATATATATATTCAATTAAAATATGTGGTACATATGATCTTAAAGTTTGTTTTTATAAATTACATAATTTTATTTCTATATTATATAAAACTACAAGTATTTTAAATTTTGTATTAATATCATAAATTTTTATACTTTTAGTAAAATAATCTCGTGAATTTCACGGGACTTCAACTAATTTTAATTAATGTAAAAATCAATTAAAACCTCTTTTCAACCAGCACATATTCGTTTATTTACTTCCGAAAATTAGATACAAGCCAATGAGGAACGATGTTTAATTAGGTATGAAGGCTAGAATATACACAATCAAAAAAAAAAAAAAAGGAAAAAACACAAATGACAACAAGTTATAAAAGTTGTATGAACTTGAAGGGTTTAGAATATTCTAAAAGACAAAAACAGCGAAAGCCCAATCAACTAAAAGAAGATATCAAAAATGGTAACATAATCAATACACAAAGAAAGAGCAAGATTCAAACGTACAATAATCCAAAGCCATTCCTTTCTGAAACCTGACTACAAAGAATGTTCCTCTTGTCAACCGAGTTCAGAAGCAATTCAAAACCCATACAAGCAATGCGCTGCTAAATTTGTATATAAATGTACGAACATCCAAACCAATAAATCATAACAAACCCAAAGCTCATTACATCTTGCTTCATTTCATCAATTGCTAGGAAAACAAAACAAAATGGCAGCTTCGCCATTGATACAAAGATCGGATTCGGTAGCAGAGAACATGCCGGAAGCTCTGAGGCAGAGCAGGTATCACATGAAGAAGTGCTTTGCGCAGTATACGAAACAAGGGAAACGTCTTCTGAAGATACACCAACTCATCGCGGAGTTGGAGAAGACGATTGATGATCCTGTTGAGAGGAATCAAGTTTTGGAAGGAACTCTCGGCTACATTTTGTGTTCCACTCAGGTTCCCACATCTTCATTCACACTTAAATCTTGGCCTAACAAAAAAGTTTAAAAACAACACACCATTTTAAGGTAATGTGTTTGATTTTCCTGTGAAAATATATGCAGGAGGCAGCTGTTGTTCCGCCTTACGTTGCCTTTGCGGTCAGATCAAGTCCTGGTTACTGGGAACACGTTAAGGTGCACGCTAACGATCTCACTGTCGAAAGCATCTCAGTAACCGAATATCTGAAGCTCAAAGAAAGCATCTACGACGACAAATGGTACTTAGTACATACTCCAATTCCTGTCTCACAATTAAGTTGTATTATTTGAACAAAGCATAAAGTACATTTTGTTACAATACTAAGTTATGATAATTTGCATCATTCCATTCCATTGCATTCTAGGTCCAAGGATGAAAGTGCATTGGAGATAGATTTTGGAGCATTGGAGTACACTACACCTCGCCTTAGCCTGTCGCCATCCATAGGAAATGGACTCGGTTACACGTCAAAGTTCTTGAGCACAAGGCTTTACGGAGAAAAGGAGGCTGCAAAGCCTCTTGTTGATTACCTGCTGACCCTACAGCATGATGGAGAAGTATGACCAAATCGTTAACTAAAACCTTTCTTAATTACTCTTTAACTTTCATTAGAGTCATGTCTCAAATATAAAAAATGAAATCTGCAGAAGCTCATGCTAAATGAGACCCTGAACACTGCATCAAAGCTTCAGGCAGCACTTGTAGTAGCAGACGTGTTCCTCTCGTCTCTTCCTCAAGACACACCATACGCGAATTTTGAGCTAAGGTGTGTGCATATGACATTTAGATTCTTAGGATTCATTTGGTTCAGCTTTAAGTTTCGAAACATTTTTTTTTATTGTTATCAGATTATAAGTTGCTTCAAGATATGTTATATCCTAGTAGTAACCACAATTTCTCAAAACCGGCAACTAAAAAGATGTGTTTCCAAAAATCTGAAAACTGAAAATCAAGCTGAACCAAACAAGCTTCAATTTTTCAGCCAAACCTTGAAAATAAATTATTATTTTTATTATTTCACAATCCTGGTTTCAAACTTTTGAACAGATTTAAGGAGTGGGGTTTTGAGAAGGGATGGGGAGATTGTGCAGGGAGAGTAAAGGAAACAATGAGAATGCTCTCTGAATTGCTCCAAGCACCTGACCCTTCAAATGTGGACAAGTTCTTCAGTAGGATCCCTACAGTCTTCAACGTCGTAATATTCTCGGTCCATGGCTACTTTGGCCAAGCAAATGTGCTTGGCTTACCTGACACTGGAGGCCAGGTACTGAATCTCTCTTTAAAATTCTACAAAATCCAAATACCTGTGAAAAAAACATAATACTTTTTTTGTTCTTCAGGTGGTCTACATATTGGATCAAGTTAGAGCAATGGAAGAGGAAATGCTCCTTAGAATCAAGAACCAAGGGCTTAACACAAAGCCTCAAATTCTAGTGGTAAAATATCATTAGAGTATTAGCTTTTTAGAAATCTTGAGTTTAATTTGCTAATTCTGGTTGCTTATTGAATAAACAGGTGACAAGACTGATACCAGATGCACAAGGAACCAAATGCAACCAAGAATTAGAGGTCATTGAAGGCACCAAGCACTCTCACATTCTTAGGGTGCCCTTCAATACCCAAAATGGGGTCCTAAAACAATGGGTTTCGCGTTTCGACATATACCCTTATCTTGAAAGATTTACTCAGGCAAGTGAAATCAGTAAATTATGGTGTCCTCATCAATAACAGTATGTAGTTGTTGTAACCATTTCTGTTTCATTATTTACCAGGATGCCACTGAAAGAATCCTTCAGCTTATGGATGGAAATCCAAACCTCATCATTGGAAACTACACTGATGGAAATCTGGTGGCTACATTAATGGCAAACAAACTTGGTGTGCCTCAGGTATTTTTATACAAGGGTTTCAATTTTCAGATTTCAACATGAATAAAAATGTGCATCAAAAGAGAAATTTCTAAAGTGGAGTTTTGTAATGGCAGGCTACTATTGCTCATGCCTTGGAGAAGACCAAGTATGAAGATTCAGATCTCAATTGGAAAGAGAAGGATCCCAAGTACCATTTCTCATGCCAATTCACAGCTGACATTCTTGCAATGAATGCTGCAGATTTCATCATCACGAGCACTTATCAGGAAATAGCTGGAAGGTAAGAAACCAGCCAATACAACAAGTTATTGATTCAACAATAAGGTTGCATTTGAATCACCGAATATAATGCATTATAATGCAAAATAGAAGTTAAAGATAATGCATAAAATTTTAGGATTAAATGCAATATAAATAAGCAGATTAATGCATTATCTTGGATAATCCACACTCACCTTAGAAAGTCTCAAAAATGTTAACAGTCAGTCTATTTTGATTCATTTTCAGCAAAGATAGAGCAGGGCAGTATGAAAGCCATGCTGCATATACTCTCCCAGGACTCTACAGAGTTGTTTCAGGAATCAATGTGTTTGATCCCAAGTTCAACATTGCCTCACCCGGTGCAGATCAGTCGGTATATTTCCCATATACCGAGAAAGAAAGACGACTAACACAGTTTCATCCGGCTATTGAAGAGTTACTCTTCAACGACGTCGACAATGATGAACACATGTAAGTAACCAACACATTACCGTCTTTATAAGGGTATAGATTAAGAAACCAACTTTTAATTTAGAAAGAGATCATCATCATTGACTCAGTGAGGCTCCTCTACAACGGAATCTGGGGGGTCAAGATGGGGGTACCCCTGCCCAAGGGAAAGGGGGTGCCCGATAGACCCAAGAAAAACTGAAATTCAGCTATGTGACAATAATAACTGAATTCAGTTAGAATGCAGTAATGCACCAAAATTTAAGGAGTGATTATCTAAGAATATTAACAATCATATATCTTGAAACAGTGGGTTTTTGCAAGACAAGAAGAAACCAATCATATTTTCAATGGCAAGGCTTGACACAGTGAAGAACATCTCTGGGTTAACTGAGTGGTATGGAAAGAACAAGAGGCTAAGAGGCCTAGTCAACCTTGTTGTGGTGGCTGGCTTCTTTGACCCTGCAAAATCCAAGGACAGAGAAGAGATGGCTGAGATAAAAAAGATGCATTCTTTAATTGAAACATACCAACTCAAAGGCCAAATGAGGTGGATAGCCGCTCAAACCGATAAGCACCGAAATGGAGAACTTTACCGCTACATTGCTGATACAAGAGGAGCTTTTGTTCAGCCCGCTCTGTATGAAGCGTTTGGGCTCACCGTCATTGAGGCAATGAACTGTGGATTGCCTACTTTTGCCACTAATCAAGGAGGGCCTGCAGAAATCATAGTTGATGGAGTTTCCGGGTTTCATGTTGATCCTACAAATGGAGAGGAATCAAGCAACAAAATTGCTGAATTTTTTGAGAAGTGTAATGAGGATAGCGAGTATTGGGACAGGCTTTCCGAAGCTAGTTTACAGCGAATATATGAATGGTAATGACTAATGGGATGAGAAACCTGAACTTTTTATGAAATAATGTAGCTAAGTTAAATTGCTGACATTTTCTTATGGTTTATGTTTTCTACAGCTACACATGGAAAATCTATGCAAATAAGGTTTTGAATATGGGCTGCACTTATAGCTTTTGGAGGCAGTTATACAAAGAACAGAAGAATGCAAAGCAGAGATATATTCAGATGTTCTATAACCTCCAATTCAGGAATTTGGTATGTTTTTTTCTTAACAAAAAAAAATACATTGTTTGATGTTTTAAATGTTACAAACAAGAATTATTTATGTAGTTGAATCTAAGAATAATTTGTTTTACAGGCGAAGAACGTACCGATTCCAACCCCAGAAATTCCAATTCCAGTTGCAAAGCCAGTAGCAAAACCCATGCTATCAAGGAAGTAAGTTGTGTGATAAAAATGATCCATTATATTGTTCTTGGACCAATATTAATGGGAAAAAAAAATTGACTCTGTCGGCATCTGAGATTGTTATGAATGATGTTGAGGTGGTGGAGAAAAGACTAAGCCTGTCTAATGGAAAACAGCATGACAATGAACAGATGAATTACAACTTTACTAGCTAATTAGTCAACAAAACTGTTGCACTTGCACATTTAAATCTATCTTGCTTTATCTAATAATATAGTCTTTGTGATTACAGGCGTACAGATTCTCGTGTGATAAGGTACTGAAATGACTACTATTATAAAGTTATCTTGTTTTTAGATTTTTAATTGGAAAACCCGCCCATTGAATTTAATTCTGTAAAGCAAGACTAAGAACTTTTATAAGATTAGTGAAAACGGGTGTCAATTTTATTACATTTGGGTTGAGGGTGAGGATTTAATTAATTTTGCAGAAAAATGAGGTGGTTTACTGAAAATAGTATAAATAAGGGGTGGTTGGGCGAATTTGACCTTTAAATTTATCAAAAGCCAACGCAACTCTTACTTGACTTTTCAGGTGGTTTGCTTCTTCAAAGTGAAATGGATGAAAGCTGAGAAGGTTGAATAATCAGTGGAAGACAGACTTCTACTCTTGATCTTCTTCATACTCTCACAAAGCAATTATTTTTTATTTATTTTTTGAATTGTACTCCATATTTTAAGTGCTTTCACTGTTTCACTCATGTTATCAATTTACACAAAAGTTGAATGTGAATAAAATTCAGCAGCAGAAAATGTGTCTGCTTCTTATTCATTCAATAAGGAAGTGTTCTAAAAATTGTTCAATCCAATTTATTCATTCAATAAGGAAGTGTGCAAAAAAAAATAAAAATCAAACCCTTAATCAGAAGATTTGGTTGGGGCCTATTTATGTACTCTATACCTGTTTCTCACTCTATGTTTCAATAGACAAAACCAGTGTGGTTGGAAAAATACAGAGACAAACCCAATGAAACAAAAGATAGTGCCCAAATAGAAGATATTTCTACTTTTGCTGTCCTTGATTGCAAAAAAAAGCCCAACTTGTCAAAAAAAGAAAATAAGTTACTTCTCAGCCACAAATTACCTGCCAATCTCCACCGTAGTTGCCTCTTCACTTTTCGCCACGTGGCATCCTACCTAATATCCTTCCACCCTATTTCAAACGCAATTAATCCTAAACATTGAAAAATCTCTTTCTCACTCCCCACATTGGGCCCCACCATCACCATCCTTTCAACAAACTGACCAATCACCATAAATAGCCCGAGGAAAAAGAAAACCCCTGTCAAGCAATACAAAATTTTGTGGCCACAAAAATTTATGCTTAATTTAATTCAAACCTAATTCTAATTTCCTTTTGAAAAATTGGGAAGCAAATTGATGATTTATATGGCCCAGAATCGTCGAAATGTTATCCGCTTCGTAGCTTTCCCTTTCCGCCATTACACGTGTAGGCTCAAACAGTCACCGGCGGCAAAAAGCGTAAAGCGCAAAAAGCGTTTGGCCTTGGTGACGTGGCGAAAAAGCGCACTGGCAATGGGACCCATCTGTGAATTGAAAGAAAGGGAGACCATCCTCATCCACAACTAACAGCTGCCTAATTGGTCCAGGCGTCAGGGGTGTGTGGTTTTTTTGAGGCTACAGATAGTTTTATTTTTCAAAATATCGTGGGAAATATATTTCGTTTTCGAAGAGATAATAATATCTGTTCGACTTTTTCTGTGTCAAATCGAGGAAAATTTGGATATTTGGATATCGATAATAAATGAAATGAAATGATTCGCTTTTTGATGCGGTGAACAATGAACATATGCTTCAAGCCACAGCCACAATTTATGGCCTGACACCTCATATTATCATTAACACTTTATTTCGAATACTTATTTTTTAGTTATTAAACTGCAAATTTCTGCTATTTATAATAATTTTATTTACCATAATGATATATATATTCCGTGATCACTAGAAGATTTCCTTATCTAAGAACTTGTCAAAAAATTTATTTATATTTTTTAGTATTTTTTATAGACTTTATTCTCTTTTTTAGGTGATTTATGTGCTTGTAAAATATGTTATGGCTCAAAATTTATCTCAAATAAATAGGTAAGAACTGGGTTTTTTTTTGGGCTCAGGTGACAAGATATGCAACATGAAATTCTCACAAAAGATCTTAATTTGACAATTTTGTCATCCAAAAATATTAATTTTTGCATTTTTTAGAGTATGGACCATATGTTCAGACTTGCAAAAGTGCACATGATAGGTATCAATTTTTTGTAGCCAATATGAATTGTCCTTTATTTATACTCATATGTTTCAATGCGAATACAAATTATACAACATAGATAACCCTGATAAAAAAAAAATTATTTTGCTATAATTTATACATTTGGTGAATAATTTTTTTTATAATTTAAGCATTATATTGATAATCAAGACTCTTCTTATTTTTCTCGCCGACTAACCTCATTTATACATCTATACCTACGTTTAAAAATAATATATCCAATTCAAAATTACTGAGATTATTGTATTAGTGTCGCGATCAAAAAAATATTTTATATTTTTTCCAATTATTAATCATATAAATTGCTAGTTTAAGTAATTATCCAAACACAACCTTAGCTCATGAAAAATGAATGACATGAGATATTTACAAATAAAAATAAGAAAAATAATGATAGAAAATGTGACGTGGAAATCCCGCACTTTCCCCTTTTTCATCCCCATTTCTGCTCCTCTCTTCTCACAACTCATCCGAGCAAATCTCTCTCTTTCTCTATTCCTCAGAAGAGCCTTCCTTCGCTTTTCCCGCTTTCTAAAGTCTCCTCTACTGAGATTACTCTTTGAGCACAGCTTTTTTTGAATTTGCGGTATCAATCGCCTGCTTCTTTTTCCATCTTGGATCTTACTTCCAATTGAAGGGAGCCTTCATCTTTGATCTTGTCAAGTTAATCACAGAATCGGAGAAAGGTCTACAGAGGAGATCGAAGCTTATGACGATTCAAGTACGACTTTTATTCTTCCTCTGCCTTTTTCAATTTCTATGATTCTATCTAGTTAAATATTCTAGGTTTTGCTAGATTTGCTGCAAAATTCGGATCTAATTTTTGGGAAGTCAAAACAGTTACGGTTCGGATAGTTTTGTGATTTTTACGCATGGAAATATCTAGCGAAGTACTTTGACAGAAGGATATTTGGGTAAAAACAGTTACTGTAAAAGGGTATGAGACCATTAAAGTACCTGCTGCTTGGAAATGATATCTAAAAAGGGAATTCACAATTAGAAAAGGCTGCGTTGCACTTTTTTTAGTGCTTTTGATTGATGAATGTTCTGATCTATTTATAAATCCCCCTCTTTATTAGTAGAAAATGAGAACATTAAAATAGTGTCTCTGGCTGCTTGATTTTGTGTATACATATGAGTGAAGTCGGTTTTATGTTTGTAGTTTTGAAGACACAGTTCAATTTGTGCAAATATGCAAGAGTAAACTGAAAACTGATGTATAAATTGTTCATCTGTTCTTGCAATTTTAGGATCACAGCAATTGTTCTGACTACAGCACGCTTCTTCCTGGAGAAGACAGGCTTTTTATGGATGGTGCTGGACAAACCATAGCTGACAGCCACGTTCCAAAGGTTATGATCTTCTCTTACCTTGAAATCGGTGTTTTCCCTCGTCGATTGATTTTGAAGACGCATTTTGAACTCACACTTACTCTTCTTAATATGAGCAGATCAGGAAACAATACACTATAACTAAACAAAGAGAGAGATGGACAGAAGAAGAGCATAAGAAATTCTTAGAAGCTCTAAAACTTTTTGGCCGTGCTTGGAGAAAGATAGAGGGTAACATCTCATAACCTTATTGATTTTGTAAGGCCATAGAGAATTTCTTGATGTACCGTCCTTCTAAATTGCATTTACTTTTGAACAGATCATGTTGGTACCAAGACTGCAGTTCAGATTCGGAGTCATGCTCAGAAATTCTTTTCCAAGGTCTCCTGTCCTTTCTTTCACTATAATATACATTAGATGTTCTGATGTAAGTTGCACTTTTATGACCTCAATGGCCTGAAGAAATTTTATTCAGGGTCAAAATTTGTATTATACTATTATATGGTTCTGATTTGCCCGTGTCTTGTGATCAGGTTGTCCGTGAATCACATAACAGTAACTCCGGCTCAGTTAAACATATGGAAATACCTCCACCTCGTCCCAAAAGGAAGCCAATGCACCCATACCCTCGCAAACTAGTTATTCCAGTACAGTCAGCAAGGTCAACATCTCCAAACTCATCAGTCGACCAAGAACATCAGTCCCCAACATCTGTTATATCTGGATTCGCTTCAGAGAGACTGCAATTCGAAGATTCTATCACTCCTGATGGAAGTTCCTCGCCTGTGTCATCTCATGATGATTCTAACCATTACAACGATTCAATGGTGCAGGAGAACATGTCTCAGTTAATTGAGCCTGTGTCAGTGGTAATGATCCTATGATCCACCATCTGTCTTTTTTTTCTTCTACAAACGGCTTTTGTGTTTTCATCTGTTGACTGTCTATCTTGACTGTGCAGAAATTGGAGCTGTCCCCTAAAATGCCAACTTCTCCCAAATTCATTAAGCTGTTTGGCAAGACCATGTTACTTGAGGTCCCAGAGAAGCCATCTACCAAACTTATAGGCCCTTCAACTCCTGTGCCTTTACACGCTTTTTGTATAGGGACGCCTTTTTTTGCTCAAGACAAGGCAACCCACTATGAAGGATCCTTGTCAGGCTTCACCGCTGGATCAGTAAATGCTCTAGACAGCTGTGATTTGAATCAAGAGACCCGGACCCAGTATAGTGAATGCTCTTTAAAATCTACCCAGCAAATGTTTAGTGCCAAATTGAGGCGAGGCAGCTCGGAGAAGTACACCAGGGCGTTTGTACCATATAAGAGAAGCTTATCAGAGAAAAGCACTCAATCATCTACTACTACTTGTACTGTGCTAATAGACTGAGCTCCCTTTTCCATTGTCTGAGGTAGTGTAGCAAAATTTTGGCTGCTGGTTCAGGAAGTGCAAAGTGAGGTTGGAGGAAATCAGAAGCAGTAAATATTCTTGTCATGAGTGTTGATAAGCTTTACAGAATCTTCTGCAATCTGTTATTTTCCTATGTGTTTTTTCCCTCTTGTAATTATGTGGCCAGTTTAAGGGTTTCACTTGTATCCTATAGTTCTGTCTGTCTATCTATCAATTGTACATCCAATCTAGACTTTATGCCTGTATAATATACTCATTTTGACCTCTTGTGCAGAATGAAAAAAATGGATCGTTTTGTTGGAAATCAGTTACTAGTACAAGCATGTGCAGTTCAGCTTTGAGTTTATAGTGTAGTTTTTTATACATTTTTATGCTCTTATAGTTATCAATATGTTATATCCTAGAAGTAGCATTAATTCTTTAAACCGTCAACAAGAATTTGAAAACAGATTCTACAGATTCTACTGGCTTTAAGTTTGGAGGAAAAAAAAAGACTCAACAACCAAACAAGTCCCTATTTTATCAAGATAGTGATTATCAAAATAACACGTACTCCAATCCCAACTATATTTTCCCCTATATTTATGGTATGAATCTGAGCTCACCACACTGTTTAAGGGCTCAGCAAAAGGCAAATTTGGATGGGCGGTCCAATTGCAAATCTGTACAAAGAAATTTACAAAGGACGAATCTATTAACCCGACACGGAACATGTAGTGGATCACGTCTAATTCAGCAGGTTGATAACAGAAATATAATAAGTGTAGTGAAAAATTAAACGACACTGGTTGTAGTTTAGTGGTTAGAATTCCACGTTGTGTCCGTGGAGACCTGTGCTCGAATCCCAGCAGCCACACTTTTACTTTTTTCTCGTGTGAATTTTTTTTTTGGCTTACAAAGAATATGGAATTTTAATGTAAATCCCTTACATAATCTCGATTAATGGCTACATAAACCAATCTGTTATGGGTAAAAGAATATGGAATTCTGTTGGGAAATTTCCACCCATGGCATCACTTTGTCAATATTTGCAACAAGTTTTTATGCACACAAGTGGTCTCATAATGTTGGCCAAGGTATCAGGTTTTGATCTGAGTTATAAAAGTCACATTCTTTTGAAGATAGTCAATTTGATCTTACCAAGCTTCATATATATTCTGTAAAGGAGGCATTTTCTTCTAGATTAGGCGGCAAATGTCCTTGGCTCTAACGGAAACCATATATTAAAGCAAAACATGGGGGATAATTTGTATGGAAGAGTATTAACTTATAAAGTATCTCAAGCAATCACAGTTCACAAATACATCAACGCATTGTTTATATGCTTACAATTTGATTCTTTTCTTCATTGCAAGGCTCTTTGATGACAACTCTAGACACAATATGCAAATTTGCAACAAAGAGCCATGTTGCTAACCAGACAGCTATATTTTACATGAAAAAGATGGAAGAATACAAGTTTTTCATAACACAATTTCTTCAAGTAAGAATCAATACAAGGTGCAAGTGCAACATTGAGTTTTCTTCTAAACAAGTACAAAAAGAAAGATACCTTGGTGTTTGTTACACATGCCTGTTAAGGAATGGGTGAGGTATTATTGATTACACATCTACTCCACCTTCAAATACAGTATAAACTTTCAATGAACTGGAAAGCATTATACCCTTTGAATGGCAGCCATTTGTCAGTCTCATCATCCACCTCACAAAGCAAATCAGTGAATCCTGTTTCAAAGTGGTAGGAGATGACTTTACCAGGAATCGATAACAATAGAGTCGTATCCTCCTCTCGCTCTCCATGAACAATTGCAAGTATGGAAAATGCATAGAACCTGAGCCTTCGGCCAAACCTGTCATTGTAATTCTGGAACATGTCATCAAATTGCCGCCCCACAACATCAAGATTCACCCTATACTTCACAGACCACGTCGACGTTTCCTTCTCCAGCTCTAGCACATTGAATTCAGATACACTATTTGTTCTTATCTCAACAAGATGCAAATGCCCCTTGGACTCCCCAAAATAGCGGAACCTTTCAATGTAAACATCTTCAAGTGGAGGAGGCAATGACAATAGCCCGATTCTTTCACTCTCCAAATCAAAGAATGCAGAGTTTTCTGTGTGACTGAGCCAATGAATCTTCCCATCACAATAAACTCCCCGTTCAAATTCCAAATCAAACGGTAGAGTCCCACAATCAATCACCTTCCTCCATTGACCCGTTTTTGGCAAGTAAATGTCAATTCCATATTGATTCTCATCCAAATTAGACTTCCAAATGCAAATTATCTTATAATCATCACATTTTTCGGGATCAAAAGCTAGGTTAACACCTGCAACTATTCGATTTCCCTCCGCAATCTCATCAGGAACAGGGAGTCTAGAAATCTGATTGATTGTCGGATTGCATACAAAATATGCAAAATCAACATCGTCAACTTTCGGAATCAATGATTCCAGCAACAACAAGCCATTACAGGACTGCAAAATCTTCAAATTAGAGGATTCGAGGTTAGAGAAGAAAGAAGGGCGAGAATTGCGATTACCATCAGCGCAGAGAGGAATGAATTTTAACGAGATAGGCAACGAGATTGGAGATGAGGGAGAGTGGTGGAACAACAAGAGAGCCGAACAGCTAGGGTTCCGATGGCGGCGGGAGTGGAGGTGAGAGAAACGACGGTTGGAAATTATATTGAGCCATTGCTTGTTCACGGATTTGAATCGGACTAGAGGACGTACGGGGACCAGAGAGAGGATTTCGATGAGGAGATCTTCGTTGCCGGCGATTAATTCAACAGGCGGCGGCGAGTTGATGGTGGTAGACATTCGATTTCGTTGCTGTTCCGTGTGTTCTCGCGCTATTTCTAATTTCCGGAGAACCAACAAATGAAAATGTTACACCTTTTCTCAAGGGGAAGGAAGGAAGTAGAAGTGAAAATTTTTACTTTGGAAATTAAATTCCCAAGAACCTTTCTATTTTGGAAAGGGAATAAAAGAATTTCAAGAGCCGATCCAACGAGACGTTGTTTTTCTAGAGTACCCAAATGGATGAGATCTTTAAGATTCAAAAGTGTTGTACGGTTCAAGTTATGAATATGTGACACTATCTTTACAGCGCCTAATGTTGATCTTTCGAAAAATGTGGTGAAGTCTTCTAATCTCGAAACTTTGGAGCGAAACTAGAATGTCCACTATGATTATCTTAACCTCCCACGGGCAAACACCAAATGCCAAATGGCATTAACGAGACTCATGCAATCTCTCTCAATCTCAATCCTCCTAAAGTCAAGGTGGAATGCTTCATTCACTCCATTCATTAGGCCCAACACTTTGGTCGTAATCACGGGCTAATCTCCACAGACACCATTCACCTACGAGATGATAGTGCCATCAAAGTCCCTGGAACAAAACCAAAAGAAGAGGGACCATTTGTGGGTTTGGTACCATCAAAGTTTAGTTTGACAAAGTCAGGTTGGGTTTGGCCCATTTAAGATATTTACGTTTTCTTTTACTTTGATTATTGCTTCTATTTTTTAAATTAATAATCGAGGGGTTCTCATCCAGATTTGATTTTGCTAAGTGCCAGTCCCTTGCTTGCTTACGGAAATAACCAACAACATCCTTTAATTCCTCCACTTCTAGGTTACGGAAAACCTTATTATTTTGTTGGTACAAGGGCACCACCAAATCAATTCTAAGTTTCAAAATCCTCTTTCTTTAGTTTCCCGGACAAATCTTCGAGCATCTAGGTTGGTCTACAATTGGTCTCGGTGTTGTTTACTATTTGCGTTGTCTTATTGTCAATTTTTTAGATTGTGTATTTTGTTTGGGGACAACAAAGAAGGATATGTTCAAGGTCTTAAGGGTGGTTACAAAACGTGCAAAGAAGAGTTACTGTTTCGGACGAAAATAGACAACTATTCTCACGTCCTAGATCGGGGTTACAATCGATTGATTAAGGAAAGAAGTGAACGATTTGATTGAATTATGAAAACTAGAGATTTAGAGTCTATCGGTTTTTGAGTTCGAAACGCTCTATTCTCTTGAGCTTCCCATGGATAAATGAATGCATACATTTTCCCCATTTTTCTTAACCTTTTTATCCTAGCCGTTATTCACTTCTTCCGCCATCTCCCCACTTTCTTCGGAACGTTCTGTAACCGTAGGATTGTAGATCTGGGTTAGTAAGACAAATCGGGAACTGTTCCAGAGACAGTTCCCTTATGCAGCAGAATAAAGCAACACAGAAAAGTAAAATGTAAATAGATGCAAGGACACATTTCCTTATAGAGGAACCTCTACAGCCAACTAGCTGCAGAGTAAACCTCTACCTCCCTTGGAGGATTTTGAACACGCACTATATTTAGATTGATAGATCTTAGGATATACAATACAAAGACGAACTTCTCTATTGTTCGTAATCACGCTTACAAACAATACTAACGACTAAGTCATTATAAATCCTAGATCTAAACGCAATCAATATAGTATGTGAACTTGACTAGTTCCGTGTGCAATTCCCTTTAGCACAGGAACCAACTCTCCAAGTCGATGGTGATCTTCACGCAGTCCCCATCACTTGGATCTGAAACTTCCTTCTCCGGTCTCTGGTTCGTTGTCTTCACTGAATTTAGCTCGAGCTCTCTCTTTCTCTCTGTGGGTCTCGTGTTTTCCTTCTTCGAGAGCTCCTTAACCTAGCTGCGTCACATTCTATTTATAGAGGTTGCCATTTTTATCTTGACGCCTTTACCCTTTTTGTCTTGGGGAGTACGACACTATTCAAAAAGACTAAGAGTACCCTTTTGCATCTTTTTCTTCTCGGAACTTGGCTTGCCGCCCAAGACAATAGTGAAAAGTCCTTTTTATCCTTCAAGATATTTGCCACGTACTCAGATGGCATCATGGGGAATGTTTCCCTTGCTTTTCTTGTAATTTGTATCTTTCATGTGATCTCTTGTATAGGAAATTAGTTCCATCTGTTAGTCATTATCAAAACTTCAATTACTCGAATAGAGAAACCATTGTTCCAGTGTTAGTTCCCTAACATTGATCCAACAGTAACCATTCACCGCTTCCCACGTTTGTCGGAGAAGGAAACTATTGTCTGTGACTGCTTCTCTGGACGCGCAACCTCTTTTGTGACCACAATCTTCCCTCTTCGATCATTCAAATGACTGTTAACTTCTCACCGGTTTTCGTGGCTCCTCCGATTACTATCTTCAAGCGTGAATGATACTCCTATTTTCTCTTTGGGGTGATGTGCTAAATGGGCTTACTTTTTTTAGGCCCAACAGTAACAAACACATATGTCTTTACCTTTGTCTATGAGTTTTTCGTTACTTATCCAATGCTCTTGCCAAAATTTCACTATTTTTTCGTCCCTAATGTCCCATATGAGACATTGGATTTCCTTTTACACTCCAATACATGGATACTGCTCAAGTATTTTTCTGATACCATCTTAACTCAAATATTGTTTGGTTTCGCTAATATTATCCATATTATTCATTTGGAGGGCTTTATTGATACCAAATCCACCCTGATCCAAGGTCCGAAAAATATTGCTGTAGTTGATAAGTGGTTTATGGGATTTCCCTTTATTCTAGTAAAAATCTTTCTGCGGCTTGTCATTTTCCTTATGCAGACTTGTTGGTAGCATGAAACTTTGAATAATATAAGTGGATTGTGCAGAGACGTTTGCCTTAATAAGAATATGCCTATCCTCTTGGAAAAGTGGATTTGCTTTCCATTTTGCTAATTGATTTTTGGACCATAGTAAGATTTGTCCAAAAGTGTCATTATTAACTTTGTCGTTTATAATGGGGGCATCACAAATACTTTTCCAAAGCACTTGGATTTTTAATATAGAGGACTTGTTCAAGTTGGTCTTTTGTGTTATTGGGTGTATTTTTTGTGACCTGAAAGACCAATTATTGAAAGTTAACCGTCTGTCCCAATACCGCACAATATTTATCAATTATGCCTTTTATTGTTTTTGACAAGAGGTTGGTTTTGCTTTGGCGAAAATAATTATATCATCCACAAATGCTAATAAGGATATTCGTTTTTCTTTTTCTTGTGAGTTGGATCCCTCGAGGGTTATTTTTTTTTCTGATCTAGCATGAAGCATTTGGACTAACACTTCCACACATAATATGAAAAGGAAAGATGAAAAGGGGCTTCCTTGTCTAAGTCCTTTTTGTGTACAAAAATTATTTTGTAGCGCCATTATTAATCAGTATTGAGAAGGAAATAGTTTTGATACATTTCTCAATCGAATTTCATGGGAGAAAATTGAGTTATTTGGACCTAGGATTTCTATCAATAGAACCACTAAAGATCCGAACCACAAAGTACCTAGTATCGGTGCCACAGAGAGATATGTATTTAAATCTCCTAAACATGGTATTTAGATCCCCTTATAGAAAAACTTAAATGAATTTGTTATAGAATCCATAACACTTTAGTATAGCAAGTACAAAGGGTCATTCAATTCTATTGTACACATTTTCCTTGTCAAATTGGATCGTTATTGATCATTTTATTCTTATTTTTTCGGAAAGGAATTAAATGTTTCGTTTGCAATCAGGATGTTATCACGGATATTACGGTTGAGCGCAACCACTCCTTTTAGCGGGTGTGTGCAAGTATTCATGCTTGTTTTTAATCTATCTATGATGATTTTAGAAATAATTTTTTATACTATTGTGTATAGGATAGTTGTCATTTTTTGGGATGAGTGAAATAAACATATGGTTTAATTGTTTTTAAGAGCTTACTAGAATGGAATAAACTCTTCACGAATTTAGTGACATCCTGTCCTATTTTTTTACACAACCCAGGGGGCATTTGGTTTGGTCGTGAGGATTTATTATTCGCAATACTAAAGACTACCTGTTTCACCTCTTTCTTTGTGATTCCTCTTGTGAGTCTACGCTTTTTCTCTTCTGAGATGATGTGTTTAATGACTTTTATTGCTTCTTTCATTACAATTTCATTTGTATCTCGTTTCTTATTTTTTTTCAAATCATGTTGGATTTCACTTTTAATGTTTTCCTACCCCATAATAAAGGTCTCATCTATTGTGTAAATTGATTTAATTATTTTTCGGTTCCTTCTTCCAGTCGCTACGCTGTGGAAGTATGTGTCCATCTTTTTGATATGATTGCTTCTTGCTGTTTGGGCACAATAGGTATGGCGGAATTCAAGGAGCTTCTCCCTTTTTCTAGTGACATTTGTCACTTTTCTACTTTTGGTTTTGTCATATTTTCGTGAGATTTCTTATTTTAATGTTGTTAGATTATTTTCTAATTTTTTGAGTTGCTCAAAGATATTTATAAAGGTTTTTCGATTCCATTCTTTAGCTTTGCTTTTTAGTATTTTAGTTTTCTTATTGAGGGAGAACATCAGAGAGCCCCTAAATTGAGGTCTTTAGGCTTATTTTACTATGTTTTTAAAGTCTTTTTTTATCCACATCATCTCAAATTTGAACGGTTGTGCCTTAAATTCTGTTTTATTACTTAAATCAATGGATATGGGGGCAATGATGAGATCGTGGTGAATGCATGGTTATGTCTCTTAATATGAGGTATCCACTAAAGGACTTTTTTCAGTTAGGAAACAGAGTAGAGCTCCTGCGGTAATGTATATTAAAAACTTAAATGAAACACAACAACCCCTAAGAAGGGGGAATATCCATGTTCAAAGCCTCAACAAAGCAACTATGAATATGGAAAAACTCGATCTACTATAAGAGTAGATATACTTAATGAAAAATTAGCTAGAGCATCTGCAACTTTATGAGCCGGACATGGCACATATTTGAACTTGGTTATCCATGTACTGTCCATGAGCAACTTCCTGCATGATTCCAAAAGATAGTAGTCCTTATGGGGTAGCAACTTGCTTTGGTTAAGCAAATTCACAACACAAAGAGAATTCGTCTGTATTTCAAGTCGCTCAAAATCTATATATATGCTTAAAAATAGTTAAACCTTTGTGAATAACACTCAACTCCGCTTGCAGGGCATCACAATTGCCATACGTAAAGGATGAAATGTCCCGTATGAGTACGAAAAATGCACCCTCCACCAGTTGTCCTCAAGTTACCCTTAGAAATTGCGTCTGTATGGAGAACACACTAGTCTACAGGAAGAGGCTGCCAACTCGTCACGTTGCTGGATTGAGCAGTAGCAGCAGGCGTGGTAAGAAGGGCCCTTGAGGCTTGGTTATAAGCCTCAACTTTTGTGACTACCTTTGAACTAAGGCGAACCAAAACACGGTCTAGTTTCTTGAAGACATTATTATCTCCACTCCTTTTCTTCCTCCAAGTGAATTCATTACGTAGATATGGAATGTCCATGAGATGACATGTGCTTTTAAATGTATTAATTGGTTAAACCTGTTTGGATTTGGAGCGCATCCCCCTTTTCGTTAAAACTTTGTATTTCATTTAGATCGCCCATAATTAAGCATGACGATGTTGGCTATTGTTCATGCATTATTGGAGTTTTTTTTACCAAAATTCATCTTTTTACCATTTGGACTCTGGAGGCGCATATACAAATATCACTACAAATTTGTAATTATCCTTAGTAATTGAGGTTTAAAAGCTCATGAATCGATCTTCTTTGTGGAAGAGCTCAATGGATTCATTTTGTAGTTTTCCCATAAAACGCATAAGCCGCTCACAAATCCATTGAAGGTGATCGTCTCACAATTATCAAAACCTGCTTTTTACCACTTTTTTCATTTGACAGTTCTTTCGCTTTAGTTTCAACGAGAGCAATAATTTGTATTCGTTCGATTTTGCAAAAAGTTTCAATGTCCGTTCTCCGTTTCAGCCCCCAAAATTCTAAAAAGTTTGATCTGTTTGACGGTTCTAGCGCTACTTACACAACCACAAATAATTTCGTAGTTGCAACCATACATATGCTGTGGCCGGAGCTCCATGTGCTCTATATGATGTGGCTAATTGCACCATATTATTCATATTAATTATAATTATGGTCATGTAGAAATAACACAAAACAATTATATATATATATGAGACAGACAAAACAACATGATTTATTCATACAATTATTAAGTAATGTATAAAGCATCAATATAATAGTATATCGAGCTCGTAATTTGCTTGAAAACAAGAAACATTAATTGAAAATACTAAGGCCATGCACATTCATACGCTTGGATCGGATGGTGTACGTATGAGCATCTACGTAGTAGTTTGGCATGCACTATAGTCTATATGCATGCTCAAGTTTCAACACTCCCTCCGCCGGTCTTAATAACCTCCACCAGCTCCACCTCCGTAGCCTCCACCAGCACCTCCTCCATAACCTCCCCCGGCTCCACCGCCAGCACCAGCACCTCCACCATAGCCGCCACCAGCTCCTCCACCATAGCCACCCCCTGCACCTCCACCATAACCGCCACCGGCTCCACCTCCTACACCCCCACCATAGCCGCCACCCGCTCCACCTCCTGCGCCACCACCATATCCGCCGCCTAAGCCACCTCCTGATCCGCCACCATAACCGCCCCCAATACCACCTCCTTGACCACCACCATATCCGCCTCCATATCCACCACCACCTCCTCCGCCATAATTAGTCACCTCTTCAAGCCTCCTCCCATTGGCTAATCCTACAACCACCAACACCACTAACAACCCAAAACATCTCACCAACTTCCCCATATCGATCGATCTCCTTTTTTTAATTCTCCTTAATTTTCTTGTCTTAACACAATGCAAGTGATTGTAGTTGTGAATCACGCATTGGATTTGCATTCTATTTATAGGCCAAGAGAATGATCGATCAAGAGGTGGTGGGCCAAAATTAAACAAAGCCTAATATTTCAACACAATTAAGTAAAACCACATATCGATCACGTATATGGATATGCCTAAGCCGGCCATAATAAATTCATGTCAGTACGTACTAACTGTTATTTAATTCGATTAGTTGGATGATTCGTCTACGGTTCATTACTTTCAAGTTTCAACTACTTGTTTATAAATGATCTTCGTCGACCAGCTGTACGTACTAGCTTCCACTCTAACTATTAATTTGATTACTTTTAAAAATAGATATCGTTTTCAAACGTGTGAAAATGATCGATCGATAACCCTAGTATCATTGCAAGATTTATATGGTAAAATAAGGTTGAAGTAACCTATACTTTAGAGCAAGTTTTTCAAGCTAGTACATGTGTAGTGATCGATTTATCACCGCCGGCTCACATGCATGTACTTGTTAAATATATATTTAGCCAAGTTAATTAGTTGAATATTGGAAACCTAATGCATGGTTTTCCAATCCTTGACGTTGTGTTCCCAAATTTTCATTTACATATTAATGTGTTCGAACATTGTTCTTAGTGAATGTCTTGTTCGACTCAAGACTCCTACCTCAGTACCTCATACATCTTAATCGATATAAAGAGTGTCTATTTTCTATCATATCATTTTGTTATTTTAATTTCGTTTATAGCATTTAATTTGTGCAACATATATATATCACACCCATTAACTTGATCGATCTTATTCTCTAAGAGGACATATATATATATATATATATGTTGCATCTTATCCTCTAGTACGTTGTCAAGCTTTCCCAAATTAAAATAATGCCACAAAGAGTGACTATTGTTTTTATGCTCCCAACCATGAACCATCTACAAATTAAGATATGCATCTGCACGCTTATGATGGTCGACCCAAATGGGAGAAATTAATAAGTTTAGGGCCCATTTTTTTTGACTTCTGTAAAGGGAGAATTAATTAGGATTTTGTTAACGCGCGTTTGACTATTGTGTTTTTATCACGTATATTAGGTATGAATTATCAAGTTATTTATAATATTTTATTGGGGTAGGGTAATTTGAGTAGTTGTATTAAGTAAGGGCAGAGAATAGAGATATTGTTTGAACGGACACATATGAATGAGTAAGAGGTGTTTGATGAAAAAAAATCAAACAAGTAGATTATTTTTACTAAGGAGTAAAAAAAGATACGCGCGCGTGAACTAAATTTGTGGTGAATTATTCACGTATTTTTTGGTAAAAGGACAAGGGTGGTACATCGAAATTGAGTTTTTTTGCATCAAAACAGGTTCTATGTGCATCAAAATATGGTCGAATTTGCATTGAAATTGTGCATATAGATATGTCCATCCAAATAACCTAAAAAATATCTATTGTTGATATATGTGCATCCAAATAACCTAAAAAAGTATCTATTGTTTGTATACGTGCATCAAATTAATCAAAAAGTGCATCTTATTTATGCATGTGCATTGAAACTAATGGTATGTGAATCAAAACTAACTACCATAGGAGAAACCTTACGTCCCCATTCATCACATAACTAAAGTTAAAAAAATAAATATAAAAAGAAACAAAAAGTTAGAAATGGATTCACAAGCAACTAGTTTTGATACACATCCAAGGCGAAACGATGTATACGTAGCTAGCACCTCAAGAACAAAATTTGCAAAAAATGTGCAAAAAATTTGGGAAAAGTACCTGTGTGCCGTTTTTACCCCTCTTTAATGAAAGTATAATCTGGAGCATGTTTTTTTTTTGATAAAGTAGGAGGGTCTTATCCCATTTTATTTAGATAAACCATAATCATTTACATGTTTTCACTCATCCACATATCAATCTCAAGAAACGACATTAAGCCTACATGTGGCTCATTAAAAAAATAAATCTCTCCAACTCATTCTTCATTCATTTTTTGCTATCCAGTTAGCAGCTTGGTTGCCTTGTCTCTTGATTTGCATGAATTGAACATTCCAGTCCTCTCCAGCAATCAGGTCCCGACAAATTGAGACTATATCCCAATACTGTGCAGGCCCTGCATCTGGGGAATTCACCATCATCACTACCTCATTTGCATCAACTTCCAACATGCATTTTGATCTCCATTTCCTTAGCCAATTTGAGCCCTTGAAGAAGCCCCAACAATTCAGCTTAAGCGTAGACAAACCAACATATCAATTAATGGCAAATCCTTTAAGAAAATTCCCGCTATGATCACGAATTAAGCCATCAGTACCAACAATTTGCTCACTGTCACGATAAGACCCATCCATGTTAAGCTTACACAAGCCCACGTCTTGGAATTTTCCAACAAGTCAAGCAATCCTGGCCATTCTGTTTCTGCATGCATTCCAAGCAATTCAGGTACTCCTTGGCACACAACAAGATAAATTCATGCCTAGGACATGTTACAACATTCACCTCTCCAAAAACCCTCTCATTTCTCCATTTTCACATCCACCAAACACCATAAGAAAAACTGGTTGGCCAAATTCCCGAAGCAATCATGCCTAGGAGCATGGGTCTTTAGGAGGGGGTGGATGAGATTCGCTCTTATTTCCCATATATGTTAGTTCTCACGTGATCGATCCTTATCCATATATTAATCTATACGCATACTCTCCTTTTTATACAGGGATGTTATAGCTAGTGATCTCGAGAATAAACTCTCAAAGTTACCAAAGGCTTATAGTAATTACAGAACTTAACCATAAACTTTATATGCGGAAACAAAACATTAAATAAACTTGGTAAATTATTTACAATAAAGTAACAATTCTTAAGAATGGTCCTCACAAGTCGAGGATCTCATTCATATTAAAATTATTCAATCAATGGGAATAGAAAAACACTAAGATGAATAAAGAATCTATGCCAACTTTTGCAAATGCTCCTCTTCAATCCTTGTTGGCGACTCCTCCCCCAGATGTGCCGAAACGAAAATACGGTTGACACTAGCCGACCTTGCAAAGGAAAAAGAGCGGTCAAGTAAGTTTTGTGATAGACTAAGCAAGTGGGTTTTCTAAGGTGGTCCCTGTTTAGTGGGAGGGTGTAGATACGGGTATCGGAAATCGAATAAAAGTCGAATGAAACCCAATAGCTACATTCTTCCACGGAAAACGACATGAATTTTGAAAGAAGGGAAAAGGAAGAGATTATCACATAGGTTGATGTCTCGGACTTTTGATGCAGATATGTTGGGAACATGTTTTACACACATATTGTTATGGTTTCTTATTAAACCCTCGTTGACCCCGTCGTGCACCTCAACCAACCTCACTGCATACGTGTTGTGTGAATTCATATTGGAACCAATGACAACAGAATCCGAGAGCGAGGACTTTTTCCCATTTTGTACCGTCCATCCTATCCATTTTTCTTTGTGTACGAGTACACTTATCTGAGTTGCTTTTAAATGATTAAGGTAGTTCCACTTGGATTATTTAATACATTAATTAGATGAGACAAAGTCTCAAAGACACTTAATAGTGCGAACACCCCTCAACGGTTGAGGGGCATGAGTCATGACCTTACACTAGAGATAAAACGATCTAGTGAGAATTTATTTTATTATATACGAGTCACACGACTCTAAAGTTACTCTTTACACTAGAGCGCATTATAATAAGACACAACATTACAATTAGTCACGCATCAACGAGTGATAGCTTGCATATAAGAGTAGTTTAGATGCATGTTTTATATATGTTTTAGTTAGTTTTAGGTTGGTATTTATCTAGTTTTTAGGTTTTTGTATTCTCAGGTAGATTGCCCTTGTTTTCTCGGTTTTGCAGGTTTTTAGGTTTATAAGCAACAACGGGGCGAGTTTTGGTTGATCATGACGGTGATAGACGACTTGAAGGAGGCTAGGAGATGGTACAATGGAGCTTGAAGAAGTGAGAGTGAAGGGCAAGAAACAAGAGAAATTGCGCTGGAAGCAACCTGAGCAGTTAAACCGAGCAATCTTGACTGAAGGCGATTACGCGGGTTGAAAAAAGCGCGGCCGCGCAATGGAGGTGCAACCGGCGCAATCAGGATCTGTACGCGGACGTCATTGTGCCGAGGAATTGGGCCATCTCTTGGGTTTGGTTATATCATCCGACTATGTATGCTTAATGATAGACTTTTTGAGGATTATTTTAGGAGACATATATATAAGTCTTTGTTAGTTTGTTTTGAGGATAACTTTTATCAGACTTTTGGAGGCTAGGTTTTTCTCTCAAGAGAGCAACTTTAAAACTCTTGTAAGTTTGTTTTCAATTTAATTATCATTGCTAAATCTTTTGTGTTTGACTAGTTATTGAAATCATAGATTGCATACTATTGTGAGGTTTGATTGATTCTCATCAACTTGAATAAGTTGTATTCCCTATGCCTAATTGAATCAAAATTATTCTAGGGGTTTGTTAGATTAGCTACCTAATAGAATTTCTAGGTTAATTTACAACTAATCTGATTAATGCCTGTTCGAGGTTGATTAGATAAAGTAGCATCTATATTTGTTTGAACCCGTTCGGGCTATTCAATTGTAGGAGATAAATCCACAAATAACTTAGATGTCTGTTTGCTCTAAGTGTTTGTTTCCATTGATAACTTGAGTCGTAAAGTTGTCGTTTAATTGAATCTAGACGTTGTTTTAGGTTGTTAAATGATTAGAGTTGTTTAGACTGTTAGTTATTTCAACTAGATTTGAAGTTTGGTCATAATCCTTAGTAGGAGTATAATTCACAATATATTATTCAAGTGAATTGGGAGTCAAGAGAATCGATGATCAATAAGCATATCTATGATGGATTTAACTAGTTGAACACACTTGTCCTTCATTTATTTAAATTATATTTGCATTCATACTTACTTTTATTCTTGCATATTAGATTAGATAAATCAATCAATAAACCCCCCTTTTGGTTACTTGGCATATAAGTAAACGAACAAATACACAAGTCCTTGTGGGATCGACCCTTACTTGCCGCTCTACTGAGTTGGTTAAGCTAAGATTTCTTTGATGGGTATTAACGACCACTGAAAATACCTCATCAACAAGGCCTTCATCTACAACTAGCGCAACCTATGTTATGTACTACAAATAACAGTCACTAATTCTAGGAAAATAATGCAATTCTAGAATCATTTTTTATTCATACAGAAGTTCCCAATATATATTAAAACATCTTGATTATTAATCATGCATTTAAAATGAATGCAGAAAAAGATACCGAGTTCACTTGCACTCTTGACAATAACTTAGTTGCGAATTGCACACTCGAACTTACGAACTGGGACTTGTTCCTGATTCAATCAACAACAAAATAAATTATCGCCAATTTATTTTGGTCAATTCGACATCATTGATTTTTAAGGAACCACAAAAATATTTAAGTTTATAAAATTATAAACTTGCCCATTATATTAAAAATATTGTTTTATTAATATAAGAAAAATTGTGTCATGAAAATTTATTTAATTTCATGGTATTAAGGAAATAGAAAAGATAAATAGAAATTCACATATATAAGATTGCAACTTTGAAACTCACCATGGATAAAGGGGCAATATAGCAAGTGATGGGGGCACGTCTAATAACAAGGGGCGGTATAGAAGTCCCCGACATGCCAGAATACATGTGGGAAGTCCCTTAATGAAAAGAAGCAAATAGAGGTTTCGGTTGAAGCTTCAACAACAACGCCAATTCCACCAACGTCTAGAGAAAGTCGAGACCTCAAAGTGGGTGGCTACACTCAAGATAACGCGGCAGCCAAAGAGTCCAACTTATCTGTCGAGGATTTATTTTCGTAGAAAATAAAAAAAGAGTACGATCAGGAGATGGAGAGAGCTTTTAAGACGTTAATACATGATAATGAGCAGGTAAAGGTAAATTATTGTTGTTTCAAATCTCGATTGTCGGAAGCGCTAGAAAAGATCGGGGAGTCGAAGGCATATATGGCAAAGGTTCGTGGAGAATTCTCGGTGAAAAAGGCTAAGCGGAAGAAGCAAGAAAACGAGTTAGTAAAATCCAAAGAAGAAATCGCATGTCTAAAGCTGAAGGTAGAAAGGACACGGGGGGGGGGGGGGGGGGTACAACAAGAAAAGAATTGGGAGGCAAGGACAAGAGGGAAAGTTTATGGAGCATCAAGAAGAAGTGAGCTGCCTTAAAGCTATCCTTGAAGAACTACGAAGAGCTGCTCCTTCCGGTTAAGTAGTGTCAACGGTCACGCTGCTAAGAACTGATGAGGTAAAAATCAAGACAAGAACAAGCACAATAAAAATGCCGACCGTGATGGGACCAAACATGAGCCAAAACATGAAATGAAGGGGGAGTGAACCTCGAACAAAAGTGGATCCAAGTTTGTATAATGACGAAGTGACTCGCAACAATTAGGTCGCTCGCACAATGACCACCCACGCGCACCAAAATTATGAAGAGTAGGGACATGCAAGAAATTTGGATCGAGATGAGGAGGGAGGTTGGGTGACTATAGGTGAACCCCTACTGGAGAAAGAAGGCTACCACCAAAGTGTGGAGAGGACAAGGGAGAAATAAGGCCGATCCCAGGATAAGCCGTGATCCATCAAGAGATGCGTCAAAAGGCATCATTCAAGCGTGAATGAGGATAGGCGAGAATGAAGATAACTAAGAGGTCGGAGCGCGCTTGTTTTCTAGGTTTTAGTGCATCATTTTATTTGCATTAGATATAGTTTAGAGAATTCTTCACGATTTGCTTTTTTTTCTTTTTTGCACAGCTGGAATAAAGAATTTTAGCATTGCTAGGTACAACTGGGACATATACGAATGAACGCTTCAAATGATTTACGAATAAAAGAACGAGCGGTTCCCTTGGAAGTAAACGAAGTCATATATTGGACCATTTACGAATAAATGAACGAGCGGTCCTGAATGGACATACGCAGACGAAACGCTTCGGATCATTTACGAATGAATGAACAAAGCAGCCTTACAAACATAACAAAATTCCACTAACATAACAAATTCCAAAAGAGAAAGTAATTCCAAATGCGAAAAGCGATTCCAAAAGCGCAAACGAGTTGCGAACACATAAGTGAAATTCGAAATACACATACGAATCGAAAGCGTTACATCAAGTACCTCTCGCGCAAATAGTCAAATGTCAAAATATACGCGCGCAAATACGTTACTATTGAGGGGCAATTTGTCAGCGGTTTCTTATGGTCCAATTAATAAATCAAGTATGTAATATTAATTAAGTTATTACGAGCTTTAAAAGAGAAAAGCCCAACATTTATTAGGCCCTATGCCTTAAAGATGAAGAGATAGAAATCATAGCCCCCTTTTTCTCTATTTAAGGCTGTCTCTAATTATTAAGAAAAGCAGACTCTACTTTTTACGTAGAATGGTTCTTCTCTTTTCTCTAGAATTCTACCCCTTTTTGTAGCTAGTAATTTTTGTAGAAACATAAGAAACATACAAGTTGCCTTGATTCAGATGCATGAGACTGCGTCAAAGTTGGAACAAAAGAGCTAGTGGTCCATTTGACTAGCCAAATCTCTGTGTTCTCTCGTCCCAAAGCTCCTTTAGCGATAACATATACATGAAGCTATTTGAGAAAGATGTTTTCAATTCATCGAGTGTACAATCCAACATCTGACCATAAAATCACAATGAGTCTATCGCTAAAAATCAAAGCTTCCTTCCTCTAGCATATGCACTATACCACTGATGAAGCCTAGTTTGTTCTTTGTGCCTAGTGCCATTCGAGTGTTTTTTGTGAATTTCTTCTGCAATCATCCAAATTGACTATCACGATTGTTAATGAACAATATAGTCAATCAATCGTTGATGTCCTTTGAAGGAAAGTAGAATGCGAAAGAATGAATGATCTAGAGTCATGGCTCTAATACCATGGGAAAACACTTGAGATGGACGAGAAAGAAAAATCCTCACGGAATTCAGAAGTTTATTACTTTGCAAAAGAATTGTTACAATGCTTGTGCTTTTTGGTATATTTACAGCTCAACTAGTGACTGCTGTCTTGTGCTCCAAAGAAACACTCAGCACTCACATAATCTCACAGAAAATGAGTATGCTGATAACTGACTTTCTCAGGCATTTATTTACTAAGCTACTCATGATGCAAACTGAAGTGATTTCATCCTAGCTAGCAGAACAAAGCTCGGAGGTTTAGCCATGTTTTGCTGCTCAACTAGAAAAACTTCTCAAAAAAAAACTCTTCGTTCTTGAATTCTGTTTTGGGCAGATTTAACACACAAATGAGTTACCTGCTATAATGAGGGAAACTTAACCAAGAAACAATCTAATTCAATGAAAAAAAATACAAGAATGAATATAGATTGAGAATGTAGGCAATAGCTCGATTGAAGTATAGTAGCAATTGAACAATGATGAAGCCTTTCTGAATTACAAGAAAGTTAACAAGACAATAGCCTTTCGATCTTATGACCAAAGAATTCAAAGACAGAATAATTGATTTGTAGCTCGTAGGTCGGTGAATATGTGTCCTCTCCTCTATTCTTCATATGTTTTTATATTCGTCCTCTACATCTTGACCTTTGTGTGCTTAATGGCTCGTAATTAGATCATGATCCCACGAAATCCGCCATGGCATTGAATGCTTTAGACGTTATTCTGGATACTCCGTCACCTTCGCCAACCCTTTCTCGTTTGAGAGAGCCACCTTGACGCGCGTCTGACTTGTGGGCCTTATTACTTGGCGTTCTCACTCGTTGGATTTGGGCCCGATTTTTGGAGAGCCCAACAAATTCACCTTCAAATTAATCCTTCAAATTAATCTAGTCAGATTATAAGCTAAGGAAACAATTAGTCATGAACACAACTTCTATTGAATTCAGTGTACAAATTATATATATGTTACTGAATTTCCAGCGATGTATATGTGATATGTTCATCTATAACTATATATTAAAGTTGTCCCTTTTCGAGTCACCAAAACGATTCTGGCCCCACATCATTCATATTTTCAAAATTAGTTTTTATTTCTAATATTTAAACTTTTTCCTATTAAATTCTTCTTTAACTTTTTAAATCTATCTTTAATATCAAATAAATATCTATTTATTATAACAATATCTTTTGAAAACTTCCTTATACAAGTATTTACAATTAAAGATAAAATATTTTATAATAAATATAAATCTTTTAGCATATATCTTTTGATGAATTTATTTATAGATATATACTTATATAGTGATTTTTTATAGATAAATATTTAAAATTTTTAAAATTAATAAAAATAGATAATAAAATATTTAATAGATATATTGAAATATTTGATAATCTCTAAATTTACGTACATGAAAAGTAATAAAATATGGAGAATATAATATTTGATTAAAAAATTATACATTATATAAGCAACAAATTACTTATATTAAAGTTTATATTATATTTTTATTTATTCATTAATATCATATTCATAATGTCTATAAAATATTGAATCGTGGTCGTACATGATACGACGGGTATAACTAGTAAATTTTAATATACAATACTCCGTCATTTATAGACATAAAACAGATGTATAGATTTTTTTTTTGTTAGATGATTGATTAGAGTTTGTTAGGTACTATATATTAAGTTGAAACATTACTATTTAAGTGTTTATCATTCGTATAATAATGGATGAACTTGATGTATCCAGTCGATCATATCCATTTAAGCACGATCGATGACGGACATATTATAAATTTTAAGATATATAATGTATGAAATAACAAGATATATATCTTATTCATAAAAACTAAAAGCTTAATTATGAACTTAATTTATTCATATAAATCGTAATTGGCCGGTAAAGACAGCTGATAATAGAACATTATTTGCTCAAATGTAACACCAACAGAAATTACTAAGGCCATGCACATGCATGTATATAGTAAATCATCTACGTACGTAGTTTGACACTTAATTGACATGCTTAGCTTGATTAATGATACAACTCGTATTAAAGCTATTAACCAAGCTCTTTCATCTCATCTTTAATAGCCTCCTCCAGCTCCACCCCCATAACCACCACCGGCACCTCCGCCATAACCTCCACCTGTGCCGCCACCTGCACCACCACCAGCTCCACCTCCTGCACCTCCACCATAGCCACCACCAGCTCCTCCTCCTGCACCACCACCATAGCCGCCACCAATACCGGCTCCATGACCACCACCTAGTCCACCACCAGCCCCACCTCCATACCCACCACCACCTCCGCCGCCAAGGCCACCACCATAATTAGTCTCCTCTTCAAGTTTCCTCCCATTGGCCAACCCTGCAACAATCAACACTACTAGTAACCCAAAACATCTCACCAACTTCCCCATGATTTTTTTTCTTTGATCTTCACTTAACACAATTCAAGTGATTGTTGTTGTGAATCAAGCATTGGAATTGCACTCCATTTATAGGAAAAATACCCTTAGGTGGTGGACCAGTTAGGAGCCTAAAATTTCAAACATGGATATTGACTTAATACTCCCTCCGTTCTATTATATTTGACACTTTAGAGCTAAAATCGTGTTCATTAAAACTTGTCATTTTTTAATATTTATTTAATTAATGTATTGGAAAGTGTTTGTATTGACTTTTTTCTTTCATTCTATTGACTTTAAGGATAGGTTAGTAATCAATTTTTGATTACATATAAAAAAATTTAGATTTTCAATAATATTTCTTATATTTTCAATGCATTTCTTAATATGTGTGAATTGTTATAAAGTGTCAAGTAGAATAGAACGGAGAGAGTATATATCATGCATGTGGATATGCAGTCTAAGCTACCATATTAATTCCACGTCGGTGCTCCATCTTATTTAATTCAAGTAGTTGGATGATTAGTCCTGGTTCATTAATACTTTCAAATTTCAACTATTAAGTTAAGGGTCGATTTGGTCTTACCCTATTACGTGTATGTAAACAGAAATAATATAAATCTAGATAAATTTTTGTGTTATTATAAATAAAAGTAAATTTTATAAATCTAATATTTATGTTCATGCCATGGAGGATAGTTCTTATGAACAATGAGGCTAAACAAAGCAACAGAATTTCTTTCGATCGATATATCATGTCATATAATGAACTAGATTTATTTTCATTTTATTTTACGTTTCAATGTATTGCAATCAAATAAGCTTGATCTAAATCTATTTTCATTTTACTTTGTGATCGTCGACCTGATGTATGCCCATGCTAATATTTATTTACAAGCGATATCGATTTTAAGCGTATATTTTTCTTGTTAAAAAGGAAAGGTATTAGGAGATCGACTTAGTTAGACATCGACCACCGTGCCCTAGAGCATTTTAAGCGTATATAAATGATGTAGTATAAACCCTAAAGTAATTTAATTTCATTATAAGTATATATACAAGTATTAGATGAAGTATAAATGTATTCTTGCCCCTTGTGTGGTTCCTCTCGGGTTTTTCGGGCGCACCCTCTTATGTCAGGTCAGGATTGTCTCCATCTTGACTTCCTAAATTCCATTGAAGCGAAACTACAATGGGTCAATATTGTTGTTTTATAAATGTATTCAACCTAGCTACTTTCAGTCGACTTTGCTTTTTTAATTAATAATTGGTGATATCCTAGCTTGTTAAGTATTCTTTTTTTTTTGAATAAAGGGTAATAATATTAGATAGTAAAACTGGTTACAAAAGATAGCTACAAAAGGCATCTAGGTAGTCCTAGATGGAGTGTAATTTTTCAAACCTAACCTTATAATCCACCTTCTAGTCTCTCTATCATCTTTTCTCCAACGAGCAAGGATACAATTTCTCACATGGTTAATAGTAGCCCTAGCTCAATCTATAAGGTCAACATTTATGTTGTTGAACACTTTCTGGTTTTGTGCATTCCACACCGTAATACAAAATGCCAGTGAGACAAGAACTCCACAAATTAAAAATGAACCCACCTTTGCGTCTACAGTTCTCCAAGGCAACAATCTTCAAGTCTTGAATATCTTTTACCACGACAGCCTTTGTGAAGGCACATTGGAACCACAACTGCTCCCAATTTTCTTAATGACTATTGCAGAGAACACAACCATCATCTTGAGCTACTCCAACCTATTTTAACTTGTCTTTCAAAAGAGCTCCTTTGTTGATGATCATCCAACTAACAAAGGAAGTTCTTTGTGTAGACATTTTACCCCATATGTATGTGTTCCAGATCTTCTTATTCCCATGAGACCTTAGGGAGTCATAAACCAACTTACTGTCATACTTTCTATTGGTCGTAAGGAACATCGGCGCATTTGAGTTTGAGTCAAGGTTCCTGATCAATTCATCTCTTACCTCAAGCAAGGCTTTCCATGCAACACTTGATGTAGATTTCTTTGACACAGATCGACCAAATACATTCACCTCTAATCAGGTTAGTATGCCCTCAGTTATGCCACAGTGAGGGCTTGTCAATAACCAACTCATAGATGAGTTCTGACATGGCTACCTTAGTCCATGAGAGAACTTCTTTTAATCCCAACCCACCTTCATCTCTAGGTCTACATACATTTTGCCAAACAATAGGTGCTTTGTTACCTACAATTCTCCCTAACCAGAGAAAGCTTCTTAGAATGGCATTAACTTCTTTGATGACTCTTTGGGGGCAGTAGGAATACTCTGGACCAGTAGTAACTAGTGTATCCCCTTGAGAGGGGAAGGCTATTTCTTAGGTCTTAACTGTAATTAAGATGTCATATACTAGTAAATGGTAATAGCTTATTGTGAGCGGGTAAAATTTAACCATTATTATTATTTTCTCTATCAACCCCCAAAAAGGTATTTATTTATTATGTTTTTTATCTTTTAGTATTTTCTTATAAAATTAAATATGGTGGTTATTTGACATAATGGAAGATTTTATCTTAACGAAAAGATAGAATTTTCGCTTGGAGTAGGGAGCAAGATATCACTTGCTTAGGCTTTAAGGCATTGGGCCGGCCCTAAGGGATAGATTTTTCCGCCTCCCTTTCTCTCTCTCTTCCATTATAAATACACGTTTTCGCCGTGTATGAAGAGCATATGAAAACACGCGCTCAGAGATTGAATAGGCTAATATTCACTTAGCTTATTTGTTCTGAAAGACTCACTCGTTGAGTTTTCTAGCTTTATTGTCTTTATCTTGATGCTCGATTGACGACCGTTCTTTTGGCTTAGGCTTCGGAGGTGGATTAGGGAGTCCCCGCCCCCTTTGTCCATTGTTTTGCAGGTTCTAGGTTGAAGATGAAGTTGGAACGGAAGATTAAGAAGAGAGTCAAAATTAAGAAGCATTTAATTAGTGCATTAAAGACGGAATTTTTATGCACTAATATATATATATATGTGTGTGTGTGTGTGTGTGTGGCCGTCTCAAATTATTGACAATTAGGACCGTTATATATGGCCGTCTCTTAAATTCCCCAACGTTATTACAAGCTTCCCGCATTTATAATAACTTCTAATATAGAAGTTTTTGACAATTTGTAACATGGAGGTTATCAAGAACAACTGTTTAGTTATGCTAGAAACGTCAAACATGCCATTAATCTTGTAAAGTTCAATTACCCTATAAGTTCATTGTCTCAAAGAACTCAATTGCCTCACATGTAAAATGCTCGCACGTAAACGTCTAAAATTTAAGTTCACTTACGTGCACGTGCATTCCATAAACTCTAATTTATGTTATAATGAAGGTGATTTTCTGGTCATGATAAGATACGCCAATAATTCTTAAGTCTCGATAGTACTAAAATTATCTATTTATTTTAGTATTAGACAGGATATTAACTAATTGGGAATTTCAGCGGATTTGACAGCATGTAGTTAGGGACAGGTGGAGGGAGAAGATCCGAATGGTAGACAATAGCTAGTTGCATGGACAATCGGATTTCACATGGGATTTTAGGCAGCTTGGGTTTCTTGCTTTGGTTTTGTTTTTGTGTTTGCTTTTGTTCTTTGTTTTCGTTTTACTTCCGTTTTTGTTCTTTTTAGGCTTCGTTTTTGTTTTATCTTCGTTCTTTTTTTTTCGGTGGTTTTGTGTTTTATGTTTCTTTGGGTTTTTCGGTCGTACTGTGTATGATTTAAGCTAAGGGTATCTGTATCTTGACCCTTTGGATCTTTTTAAGGGATCGGAACTGCATGGGTTAATGTTGTTGTTGTTGTTGTTGTAAATGGAGGTGCTTAAGCCTATTAAGCCAAGATGCATTTTATAAACTCGAGAAAATTCATGTTTACAAAAAAATTGGACGCCAGACTTGGACACACAACCTTATGTATTTATGCTTGACCCCATATATCACTAGGGCCGATCCAGTGATTAATCATCTTTAAAATATAAGGAAAACACGATCGAAACTCACCACTCCACCTCTATCACCTCTGGTTTTCGGAGAGACAGAGGGGCCTGCTCCCTTCAGCTCTGCTCCCATCGCTGTATATATTTAGTCAATTGAATTAAATTTGAAGGAGCAAAATTGGTGTATCTACATTTTGACTTGTTGCTTTTATCTTCTCAACCGTCTTATAAATATGGGAGGCTAGGGGTTTAATGTGCAAGGAGTCAAGGACCCATCTTTTGACTTTTGGTGGGAAACGACTCTTTCAACGTTTGACTATGTTTGGTGTTTGCCACATACATTATATACTCACTCCAATTGAAAATACGTATTAATTTTAACTTTTTGTGCATTTTTTTAAAAATATTAATTAAACTTAAAATTTTATATTTTATTTTAATGTTATCAATTTTTAAATATTCCCCGCCCATTTAAACATACATAAGTGGGATTTAGGCTCTTCATTTACACACACGGAGAAGTTTGTAAGCGCACAGATATTTCGCGAATCCAGCCTTCGTGTGAATAATGCATTAACTGAGGGGTAAAACGGAGTTTAAGAAAGAACTTGAGAATCCGGCATCAAAACCCATGAACCCTCTTCGCGTGCGCCCTGCCTTCATGATAAATGGGTCGCGAATCCAGCCTTCGCGCTTGTTCAACGACAACATTTTGGAAAATGTAGCCGTTGGACACGCGCGTCTAGAATTCGTAAAACTATATAGGCGAATCCTAGAATTGCGGTACTCCAACGGTAAAATAAAGCGGTCAAAGTTTTCCTTTTAAATACCAAATTGTATTCTCATTTTTTGCAAACTTTCATTCCATCATGACATAAAAATGTCGTCCAGAGAGGAAGAGTCGTCATCGAGAGATTATCATCCCAACGAGGAGGAATATTCGTCATCAAACGATAGTTATATAGGCGCGAGGATGAGGAAGATGTACATGGAGAAGATTATGGAACCGAATCCGATGCATTAAGCGAGCCAACAAAGGTTTTTTGATACATATTTTTCTAAGTATAATTAAAAATATGAATGTAGTATTTTGAAATTATAGTATTAAGATAGTTTAATTTATAATATTCTATTTATACATGTTCAAATCATAGGTCGTTGGAATAGCTTTTTTATAACTTTCCACTACAATGTCTTGTGGAATGATCGAAGAGAAATGCTTGATTAGACTAGGCAAACTGCAGTTTCGAAATTTTTTGTCCTAGAATTTAAAAACTCAAATCCAAATAGGGTCATGCACACTTGTGACTTAGCCGGTAAAAAAAAAAAGAAGTGGAAAGAGGGTATTGCCCGGACTAGAAAATAGGAGCACTTATAAGCCAGTCACCGATACTCCAACCAGGAAGTGTGGATGCATGTTTGAATTGAATGGGGTGCGAATAAAGGGAAAAAAATGGACGGGTCTTAATGGTAAAATACGGACAACACAATCATCGTCTCCCAACTAGCTTGGTAGCTCATCCATATGCGGGTCGATTAATAGTTCAGCAGAAGGAGTTTGTGAAAGGAGAAGTTCTTATATCTAGCCAGTCCTAAGATGGTATTTCAAGAGTTAAGGGCAAGGTACCTGGGAAATGTGACCTCAATTAGACAAATCTATAATATGAGGGAGAAGTTAATACTTGAGGATTGCGGAGATGGTTAACTTTATTGGAGATGGTTGGCTTCACTTGCACCGGAAATACATTCAACATCTTTTGCTAGGTATGCGGAGATGGTTGGCTTTATTGGAGATGGTTATTATAAATGTTTAAAATAACGTCTTTTGCTAGGTATGACATGCTTTTATTGGAGATGGTTGGCTTCACTTGCACCGGAAATACATTCAAAATCGGGTTTGCATTTATGTCAAACGAAGATGTCGCTTGTTATAGGTGGGTGTTAAGTCAATTGAAATTCATGTACGACAATCTTGGAATCCAGGTCGTGACGGATCGAGAGCAGGCTCTCATTAAGGCGATAAGACAAGTTTTTGGGGACGGAGTACAACATTTGTTGTGTTGGGTGCACATTAGATCGACAACAAATCATGGCGTATGGCCTAAAGGTGTTTGCCAACTTTGAAAATCCACCGGAGTTCTCACGCGGGTTTGCAAACACATGTTGGGTGCTATTTTAGTCCACCACAGAGCCGACATTTGAAGAAAGGTATATAGAATTGAAGAGAAGATGGCGACTGTCACTTATTGAATACGTGGAGAAGGTGTAACACCCCCTTCCTACCCTGGAGGTATTACCGCCAGTAACCCCGATTAAGACTAAACCGAAGCTACCCAAGGCTTTAAACTGACTGAACAAACTAAAATAAACATTACAGCGGAATAAATACAATTGGTCTTATACAAACCTTAACCCAAAAAGAATAAATAACTAAATAGAACAACCTTCTATTTAAACAAAATCCACATCAATTCTTCCTTGATTTCTTACTTCTGAAACTCAGCTTCGCTTTGAAGTAGTTTAACCATGATCTTCACTCAAGTATAATCATTGAAAACCTTTCTTCAACTTCTGGAGCTTCAAACATCTGAATCCGCCTCTTGAATCAACTTCCAAGAAGAACCTGATGTATCGTACACAACGGTGGACACCAGCCAACCAAATAAAAGAAAAGAAAATGGACGGGTTAGTCTAATGAAAGACTAGCAAGCGGAGAATCTAACTTGGTTCTTATGGTTGTAACTAAACATATTGGCATCCAAATCCGAATAGACTCGGATTTGATCCAACAGTTAGCAGTCTTATAGAGAATAAGAAGGATACTCGCATAATCAAGAGAGAGAACACCACCGCTTGTGGTTTCTTTAAGAAGCATAAATAATTGTTGGGAACTCATATTAATCACATCACATTTTAAAAAGCCTCCGTCGACTAATCAGATTGACTTAATCAAAGTTTGATTAAGAATCATTCATAACCGGGTGTAAGAATGGCTTTCCGACTGGACAAACCATTCAGGTATATTAATGTGCCTAACGCACTTATCTTATATTACTTTCAAAACTTTTCACAACAAGTTGGTGGCTTTTAATCGGCCCGAACTACTGCCGAAGGAACACAATGCTACCGAGGTCAGAGGGCTTATTTCATCCTTGAACAACCCGAATAGCACGAGTCCCGATGTTGTAGAGATTAGAGGGCCTGTTTCATCCATAATCATCTCAACACCAAGATCATAAGACTTAAGCTATTCTTGATCTTTCATTTGCATATGGTGAGGTAGAGATCACAGAGGCCTATTACCATGTCGTCTACACTACACCGTGCTGAACCTGCACTTAGCTAGAGTGCCTATCAACCCTCTCACACGAAGAGTAGGGGAAAAGAGTCATGACTCACCATTAGGATTAGGCCCCTCCTAATGTAATATTGTTTTAAAGAGAGGGTATAGAACCACTCCCTGAACTATTTTAATCACAACAAAGTCTCAGCGTGAGACAGCATACAAGGTCACTCACAACGGACCTAAATCCAGTTCTAGCCCGAAACTGAATAAACAACATGGTCATTATTTCTAACAAATATAACGACCTATCATATTTTATTAATCATACAAGTTGTTCCCAACGCAAATATCAAATGGGATCCAATTTCTCATTTAATAACAATAACGCAAGAGAGAATCGTCCACTTGCCTTATAAGGCGTGCTCGACGTCCTTAGCAATTCCAACAGTAATCTGTATCTTCCCTCTGACAAATATAACAAAAGGATTCTCAGCAGCGAGTTGACAGAAACACCTCTTAGTTGTATTCTCAACTCCTACAACTTCCTAATCGATAAACGATTTAATTTCCGAATATCAATATATAGTGAATCCTTAGTTATCATGCTTCAAGGAGCCATCTTGGCGGAATTATAACTAATTATCCGCTTCTCTTTTGAAACAATTTTCTAAATAAAAATTGTTCATCAGCAACAATTCTAAAAGATTACCAAATTTCAGCTCAAACGGATTAACGACGAATCCCAAGTAATTATCCGAAGTCCTTTACCTGACAATCGGTATCCAAAACTTGTCTTCGCTATAACGGAAGATCCGGACGTCCGTTTCACGAGCGGTTCGAACCTGTAGAACCGTATTAACGTCAAGATCATAAAAATCATAAGTTTAATTAGCAAAGCGGCACCGAAAGGCCCTTGCGGTGGCTCCGCAATCAAACCGCTAATTAATTTCGATCGTATATACCTTCACTCGAGCCCATGGCTCGTGTGGCTCGATCATGGCTCGATCCTCGAGCCCGAGGGTGGATGGGCATTGCCCGACAGCAGGCCTTGCGGTGGGTGGTGGTCGGATGGCCTGGTGGTCGCCGGCGGCGTCACTTTGGCAAGGCGAAAAGGAGACCGACGGTGATCGAATCCTTCTCCCGAGCCAACGTTCCGACCTGATTTCGCTCTCTCCCATGAACTTGGCAGCAGCTACGCTGGTGGTTCCGCCTGGTGGTTGAAGCCCAGGTGGCCAAGGAGGACGCCGGCGGTTGCCACCCAAAACAGGGGCGAGGCAGAGGAAGTGAGCGCCGGCGGTGAAGACCGAATTCTTTCTCCCTGGTGCGTCGTTCCGGCCTGATTCTTCCATGGTTCTGCTGCAGCACACGAGCCCAGCAAGGGGAAGAAGAAGAGGTGAAGAGGTGGAGGAAGGCTGGAGAAGGTGGCCGGGGACGGAGAAGCTTGGCGCCGGCGGTGAATATGAATTCTTTCCCCGAGTTCGTCGACGTTCCGTCCTATTCTATCCCTCTCCCCTTCTTTTTTTTTTTTTTTAAATTTTGGGGATCAACACGTAGACTTTGAAAGGCAAAGAAGATATGCCTAACTTTCCTTCTCAATTAAGGCATGAAAGAGTCGGTTTGAAAACTAAACCCTTCTCGGAACGGGACTCGCGTTAAAGCGGTAAAATTATGTACCTCGGGTGGAAAAGCTTACTAAACGAAAAACGTCCCGAAAATTATGTAGACCAATAAAATCAATTTTCCATGATTTTATCACGCTACCTTCAATTTTTAAGGCTTCCGTTTCGTATTTTAAATCCTTTCCGGTACATAATTAAAAAGACGACTTATCCAATAAATATTCTTTTTCCACTGAAAAATACTAGAATTCACACCGATCCATAAAATCATTTCTTTGTGATTTTAGGATATCACCAAAAAATTTCTAGGATTTAATCTCCAACAAAAATATTGGATTAAGCGTTAAAACGGACAAAGAGGTTAAAAGGATATTCGAGAAAATTCAAAAATATCCTCAAAAACCATAGTTATTACAGAAGGTGTGACTTAACTCATACAAGAAGTGTTAGTGCACAAAAATTCCGCCTTCAATTCGTCTTTAATGCACTAGTTAAGAACTCCTCCTCTTCCGCTCCGTCTTCACTCTCTTGACCTAGAAACCTACAAAACAATGGACAAGGGGGCGGGGACCCCCTAATTCACCTCTGATGCCTAAGTCAGAAGAGCAATTGTTGTTTCGAGCGACGAGGTACAACAAGAGAGCGGTGAATCCCTGAACAGTCGAGCTAAGTGAGTATTAGCCTGTCCAGAGTTTCTGAATATGTCGATATGCACATGTGTCTCTCCCTACACGCCTAGGGCGTGTATCTATAATGGAAGAAGGAGATCAGGGGCCTTATTTAATTATTTTCTAGGGTTGCTTAAAGCCTAAGGTAGGAATATTCCCACCTTCTCCGGATTTAATCTTATCATTAAGTTGCATAACCACCATATATTTTATAATATGGAAAATAACGAAAATAATAATAACTGCGTAGTAATTTTAGAAATAGCGAAAATAACTATGGTAACTATGTTTGTTTTACCCGCTCACAAGAAGAATATAGTTCGTGTTTGGACCGATCATACGTACCCTCCACTTCTAGACAAGAACCACCAATAGGTTGTTGTGTAAGAAAGATTTCTCTATAAGGATCTTGTCCTTAAATTATGTAACTTTTACATTCTGCTTTATTTTTTCCGCTGCGTAAGGAAACTGTCCCTAGAACAATTTCTACTTATTCCAACTAATTACCTTCTACGATTATAAACGTACGGGGATGTAGATTCTAATTAAATTACGTAAGGAAAAAAAGAGAAGAAAATCGTATACATGAGGCCAAAAACCATATTTATAAAACATCATTTATTCATATAATCATTACCTGCTCAAACATAACGTACAACAATAGAAAAGAGTAATAAAGGTCATGCACATGCATGTGTAAAGCATCTACGTGATTTGACACTTTAACATATATGCATGATTAATATTACTACATCCACTTAAGCCTCTCGATCCCGTATTTAATATCCTCCACCAGCACCACCGCCGGCTCCTCCTCCATAGCCGCCACCGACACCGGAACCCGCACCACCACCATAGCCGCCACCAGCTCCGCCTCCTGCACCTCCACCATAGCCACCACCAGCTCCACCTCCCGCACCACCCCCATAGCCACCACCAGCTCCTCCTCCGGCACCACCACCATATCCGCCACCAATACCACCTCCCTGACCGCCACCTAGTCCTCCACCAGCTCCTCCTCCATACCCACCTCCGCCGCCAAGGCCGCCACCATAATTAGTCACCTCTTCAAGCTCCCTCCCATTGGCTAATCCTGCAACAATCAACACAACTAGTAACCCAAAACATCTCACCAACTTCCCCATGACTTTTTTTTTCCTTCTTTTCTTCAGTTGACACAATTCAAGTGATTGTTGTTGTGAATCAAGCACTGGATTTGCACCCTATTTATAGGAATTAGGAAGGACAGCGTTAGGTTGTGGGCGGTGGGCCACATAGGAGCTAAAATTTCAAACATAGATTGACCTAATATCACGCAAGTACGTGGATATACCGGCTAAGCTAGCCACCATATTAATTCCCCGTCGGTGCTTCATCTTATTTAATTCGTTTAGTTGAACCATATATTAGTCCATGGTTCATTAATACTTTCAAATTTCAACTTTTAAATCCATTGCAATTCCATTATTCGATCGTCGGCCACTTGGCTAGCTCGATTCACAATCCATATACATTTCAATCATACCTTATAATCTATCTATGTTCTAAAGAAGAGGTATTTTGACCACATATCAATCTAATTATTCAATTTACTATGTATCAATTTTTCGTATTTTTAATTTTTCAATAATTTGAATCCTACTATATTTAATTAATTAATTTTGATATTTATTAAAATAAAAAAATACTTAATATTTCTAATATATATAAGTTGTTGAGAAGATTGAATCCACTTGTATGAGAGTCACCGAGACTTGAGCGATTGCAAAGGAAAGACCGGACCAAAACGCAAGAGAGGGAGGAGGTAAGAGAAAAAGGAAACCCCTAGGACGTGGAGGCAAATGAACTTTTCTCTTCTGGGCTCTACCCGCGTAGAATTTTGGGCTCCAAATTTTACCCGCGTTGCACTTGCTTTTATTTTTATTAAAAAATTAAGGGACTTATGTATGGCACTCTTAAGAAATGGGTCATGCTCATGCACATTTTTTCTTTTATGGTGTTTTGTATAGAAAGCGCCATTAAATATATTTTTTGTTTTATAAAAAAAATATTTCATAGCGTTATATTTGAGAAACCGCCATTCGTATTTTATATATAATTACGTTTTCAGAAATGCCATGATATTTGCACTGTTTACTAGTGATTCTAACCCTAGTTAAACTAGCTTTTTATAGAGCAACCATCGAGTTTGATCTCAATCACAAACTTTGCTTAATTGTGATGATATTCCACTCGGCATAACTCCCTAAAAATGGATTAAGAAAATATAAAATCTTCTAAAATCTTCAATTGAACGGATAAGAGTCATAATCGACCGATCTCAGATATAATTTCTTCTTCTTTCCTTGATCAAATCTTCTATATTTGATCTTATCTTTTTACAAATGAACCGAGCTTAGCTATTGAATTTTCACACATCTTCATAACGATCGTTCGCTTAAGATCCGGTAACTTGTCATTTATAGAAAGTTTTGTATCTTTCAAAATGGCCTTTTTAGATCGTCACTCGTCCCATCTATTGTTTCTAACAACGTTCCACCACTCTTAACAATGTTCTTGTAATTTTTTTTGAAATGCTTATATGAAACAACACATTAAACTAACAACGTTGTGAGAAAGTTTTGTATCTTTTAAAATGGCCTTTTCAGATCGTCACTCGTGCCATCTATTGTTTCTAACAACATTCCATCACTCTTGACGATGTTCTTGTAATTTTTTTTTATCAGGAAACGAGGCAAGCCTCTGCGATATTATTAAAAATTAGGCTTTGTTCAACATACATAATAGCATCAGCATCTAACAAAGTGGAAATGGAATATGGAGGAGAAGTGTAGGATCGATGTTAGTCTTAGACAGTCGGCAACTGTTCCAGTGACAGTTCCCTTACGCAGCGGAGTGATATATAACAAGTCTAAAACAGGAATTTAAATCTTGGACACAGTTCCTTATAGAGGAACCTCTTTAGCCAACTAGCTAAAGAGTAAACCTCTACCTCCCTTGGAGGATTTTGAACACGCACTATATTCTATTGATATATCTCAGGATCTACAATTCAAAGTCGAACTTCTCTATTGCTTGCGATCCCACTCACAGACAATACTAACGACTAAGACATAATAGTTCCTAGATCTAAACACAAATGAATATAGAGAGTGAACCTTCTCGTTCCTGTGCAGTTCCCTTTAGCACAGGAACCACCTTCTTCAAGCTGATGAAGAACTTCACGCAGTCTTCATCACTTGATCTTTCCTTCCTTGAACTTCTGGTTTGGATATCTTCTGTGAATCAGCTCGGGCTCTCGATCTCTTTCTTTCCTTTTGTAGATCTGGTTTTCAGATGTGCGAGAGCTCAATTAGACCTAGCGGCGTCGCATTCCATTTATAGAGTTTCCATCTTTAGTTCTGACGCCTTTGCCCTTATTGTCTTGGGGAGTACGACACTATTCAAAAAGACTAGCGTACCCTTTCTTCATCTCTATTTATTCGGAGCTTTGGCTTGCCGCCCAAGACAATAGTGAAATGTCTCTCTTGTCCTTTTAATTACTTGCCACGCATACAGGTGACTTGACAGGGAACGTTTCCCTTTACTTTTCCTGTAAACTTGCTATCTTTCCTGAGATCACTTATACAGGGAATTAGTTCCATTTGTTTGTCATTATCAAAACTTCTATTACTCGAATGGAGAACCCATTGTTCCAGTGTTAGTTCCCTAACATTGTTCCAACAAGAAGAAAAAACAACATGATTAGAATCAGCTAATAGAGCCTCATTTGCAAGTTTGTCGACCACCATATTAGCAGAGCGTCAGACGTGATTGAGCTTAATTTCCCATTGTTGATCCTTGAGCCAAGCTTGGCACTGTTTTATTAAAGCAAGATTGGGATGAGTATATATCACATCAGTGGAAAGGAGTTTAAAGGCCACCAATGAATCTGTTTCAACAACAAGCCGAGGGAGTTGCAATGAGGAAGCCAACAACAAGCCAAAGTGAATCGCTTTGAGTTCCACCGTCAGAGCAGAGCAACTCCCAAATCTAAACATGAAACCTTGGATAACATTGCAATGCCAATTTCGGATAATACCACCACCAGACGCGATGCCCGGATTACCCTTAGAGCAACCATCAACATTAAGTTTAAACCAGTCATGCAGCGGACGGCACCAGCGATCGGGAACAGAGGCGGTAGGATTCAGTACTGAAGCTGTTGGGACAGCAGTAGCGCCAAGTTTGGCCTCCCAAAATGCATCAGTAACAGCACAAACAGTGGTGGAAATCCGAAGGTGATCATCAACACCTTCAAAAATCAACTTATTCCGAGCCTTCCAAGTGTACCAAACCATGGTAGCAAATTGTGTTAAAGAACGATCCTGAGTTTTAATTCCCAAATGCTTATATAAAACAACACATTAAACTAACAAAGTTTGTTATTTTCAAAACTAAGAGAAATCATAGAACAATGCATGTCCAACAATGTAAATGTATGATATCACTATATAAGTATTAAACAAACTAATTTATATGATGCTGTATAAAATATGTTCACATTTTGGTTCTCATCTTTTCGTGACGGGTGTTGCCGCCAAATTCCTTGTCCCTTTTCACCCCTTAATGCATGAGAGGCTTGAACTTTTAAGTTCAAACCTATAGATCACTGATCAAAAAGAAAAAAATTCAAACCTATACGTACGAATTTTAAGACGCGTCCTGACCCATGAACGTACGTTTCACTGCAAATTAACCTTACTCGAAGTAAAATTGGCCCACCACTTATTTAGATCGAAATTAAAATGTGGTTGGTTTGGTTGTATGTTGAATCAATTGATCGAAGGATCGAAGGAGCAAAACAAGTGTATGTACGTTTTGACTTTTTGGTTGTATACTTGTATCTTCTCAACCATCTTTAACTACGGACGGGGGGATTAATGTGCAGGGGCCCATCTTTTGAATTTTGGTACGTAGGAAAAGACTTGTAAACTTTTTTTTGTATAGTGATTGCTACGTACATACCTATATACTACTACTATGGGTGTATGAAATAGAAAATTCGAATTGAACTAATTTTTTTTAAGGTTGGAATTCAGTTAGGTTAATTGAATCTAAAATATTTCTGGTTTATGGGTTCGTTTCCAATTCATGACTATACATAAAACGGTTAACGAAAAAACTGAAACAATGTCAAAAAAATTCAAATATTAATTAGCTGTCTTTATTTTATTTTAGTGGTTAAACTCTACTCCCTCCGATCTAAAATAAGTGTCGTTTTAGTGTTCGACACAAGATTTAAGAAAAGCATTAACTAAACTCAAAAATATAATTTTTTTATAAATTTTATTACTCATCCCCCTTTTCAACCAATGAATGAATAACATTAATCACTAAAAACACATTCCAATAACAATTCTCATAACTCACACATAATCAATTGCCTAGAAAACATAAAACGACACATAAACTGGATCAAATTTAAAGTGCTAAAACAACACTTAATTTGAATCGGAGGGAGTATCATTTTCAATGCCGAATGTCTAATTTGAATCTTTCCGCCTCCAATTTCAACAATCCATACACTATTTTTCCACTTCTAATTAATATGGAACAACCTTATTAAATTTAATTGGAAAAAATACTTGTTTAATTTTATTTATTTAAGGTAAAATTACACAGGTGTTTATTAGTTATCGGGAAAATTGAACCAATAAAGGGCTAACTGAACTATAGAAATCGAGATTAATGGGTCAGTTATGGTTCATTATTTAAACTAACAAATCAATTATGACTAAACAAAATTACGGTTGACTTGGTTTTGGACACTAATCGGTAAACATTGTTATTTAAGTATGGTAATTTTGATAAAAATATGTTTTTTAAGGTAAAAATTTGTTGAAAAGTTATAATATTTTTATTAGAAAATTTATATCTTATATTTTTATTTATTATTTCATTATTTTTTATTTTTTATTTACAAATGAAATGAATATCTAGTTGTAAACTTTATGAAATGTTTAGATTATATCTTATATTTTTAAGTTATAATAACTAGTTTGATACCATTTCTTTACGTAAAATCCGCTTGACAAAAAAAAACAGAATAGTTAAAACGGTTTTTCTATCCTATGCCCTAAAGGCATAGGTTAAGATTGCTCTTTTAGAAACTAAAACCCTATTTGGAAATTGATGAACCCGTTAAAAAATATTCATAAATTTTAAATAAATAAAAATTATAAATCTATTTCTATTCTAGTGATCTTAAACTATGCCCTAAGGGCATAGGTTAGAAAAATCGTACTTAAAAAACAGAATAGTTTGATATTTTTTGGAAATTATTTTTGGTACACCTTCATTTTACATGTTTCTTTTGGTGTTTCCAAAAAAAATTATTTGCTTTTGGCTTTTTTATTAACCTATTTTTGGGTTCAAATTAGTTAAATCAAAGCTCATCATTGTATTCCCCATCCTTCAATTAGTAGGATTTGACCTTTTAAATACCCAAATTCATAACCGAATTATTCCAATTTGATCAAATTTGTAGCAATACCTTAAAATAGAGGATTGTTTTAAAATAGAGAATCGATTGCTTTGCAGCTATCAATGTATAGATACTTTGGGGACGTTTGGTATAAATTTAGGTATGGGAATGAGATTAGGTATCGGGTTAAGTTGGTATGGGGTTGAAAACCCATACTTATACTCAAGTGTTTGGTAGAAAATTTGGGGATAAAATTAGGGTTTATTTTTAGATAAGTTTTTTGATTAAACACGCCTGTTTCCATTGAGAAAATTTACAAGAAAAAGTTTTTTAAATATTTTTAGATAAAATTTGGGGATAAATATTTGATTTGGTGAACAAATCTGGTGAACAATTCGGATTGAGAAATTTTCCAAGAAAAAATTAATTATGTATATAGGAGCCAAGTCTTATGAACAATTGAGAAATTAATTAAGCAGATTGCTGAGAAATTTGTTGGTGTATAGGAGCCATTAATGGTGGAAAGAAATTGTTCAACCAAAAAAATGGTGGAAGGGACTCGATGTTGAAATTTCTGGGTGGGCAATCTCTCCCGTCAATGAACAACACATGCCAAGAGGCTGATGAATCGCCGTCAAATTTTGAACACGAGAGGAAGAGATTATGTTGTAAATATGGGCTTCATTTTCATACCCATGTAATAGTTGAGGTATGAGAACCCGATACCTATCGGGTTTAGGGTATGGGTATGAAATCCTAAAATTGACATACCAAACAACAAGTATTGGGTTTCCATTCCCTAACCCGATACCTCATTCCTCATACCTTGAAAACAAACGCCCCCTTAGTGATTTTTATGTTCACCATTATTGTTAGTGCACAAAAATTCCACCTTTTAATGCACTAAGTGTGAGCTCCTTCCTCTTCCGTTCCAAATTGTATCTTCCGACCTGAAACCTGCAAAACAATGGACACAGGGGGCGGGGACTCCCTAATCCACCTCCGATGCCTAAGTCAAAGGAGCAGTCTGTCAATTCGAACGTCGAGGTACAATGAGAGAACGATGAATCCCTGAACAGTCGAGCTAAGCGAGTATTAGTCTATTCAAGTTTTAAGAATGCGCCGATATGCAACATGTGGCTCTCCCTACACGCCTAGGGTGTGTATTTATAATGGAAGAAGAAGATCATAGGGGTCAACTTTACACATATCTTAGGGCCAGTCAGATTACTTAGAACCCAAGCTAGGAATATTCCCCCTTCTCTAAGTTTAATTTCATCATATTTGAATGATAGAATCTTCTATTAAGTTGTACAATTACCATATTTTTAATAATAGGAAAATAAATAAAAATAATAATAAATACGACAGTAATTTAAGAAATATCTTTAATGTTGATAACGAAAATAATTATTGTACCTATGTTTGTTTTACCCGCTCACCATTATAATGTTTTGTTTTTATCATGTTGTATAGTACGTGTTGGCCGGTTGGTTGCCTTAAATAGTTGATATAAAGCATCCCCAAGAGATGCTCCAAATTCTTGAATTTGGTGCATTTGGGGATTCTGGACCTATTTTAAGGTCCAACAAATTCTCCATTACATTCTCCATTTTGGAGAAGATCTCCAAAAGTTGAATCCCTTTCTCTAAATTTGGGGATATCCCTAAATTTTTTTGGAGAATGCATTAATTGTATATTAAATCATGTCTTGTCCCAATTGGTCAATTTCAAATTTATAATAGTAGTTTATATATAAATATAATAATGATAAAAATATAAATCTTTAAAATGGAGAATTTGTTGGAGTTAGGATATAAAAATTTTGGAGAATGTGGGACTTTCTTTCCCATTTTGAAGAAATTTTTAGAGCATCTCTCGGGGATGCTCTAAAACCATCATTGGGATATATAATGTTGTGTGAAGCTCACTCATCGTATTCAAAAGCCCAAAAACCTTGATCCTATAGAACAATTTTGTAGGATACATAGAATTCTACTTATGGTCATGTCGAAGATTAATTTAAAGAAAAATCCATGAAGGCTTTTGTTCTTGATGTACATATTTGAGGCAGACTGACAACTCATGTAAGAGCACGATTTATTAAATTACTAATTGATATAGAAAGCATACATGCTAGAGCTCATTATTAGCTCAAAAATAACCAACACCAAAATACATAGAAAAGGGCAAGCAAATGCAAATGCAAATGCATATGCATGAAGGGGTATATCACATACGTACGTACATAGTTTCACATGATTAATTGAACCAACATACGCATTCATCTCTCCTCTTAACTTAATTAATTGCCTTCACCAGCACCCCCTCCGTAGCCCCCACCGGCACCCCCACCGTAACCTCCCCCGGCTCCACCTCCGGCACCTCCACCGTAGCCGCCACCCGCTCCTCCTCCTGCACCTCCACCGTAGCCGCCTCCTGCTCCTCCTCCTGCACCACCACCGTATCCTCCGCCGATACCACCTCCATGGCCACCGCCAGCACCTCCACCATAGCCTCCACCTGCACCACCACCATAGCCGCCACCGACACCACCTCCATGGCCACCACCATAACCACCACCGATTCCTCCTCCATGGCCGCCTCCTACACCACCACCATAGCCGCCCCCAATCCCTCCTCCGTGACCGCCTCCAAGTCCACCACCAGCACCACCTCCTGCACCACCACCGTAGCCGCCACCAATACCGCCTCCATGGCCCCCACCTACTCCTCCACCATAACCACCGCCAAGGCCTCCTCCATGGCCCCCACCTGCCCCTCCACCATAACCACCGCCAAGACCACCTCCATGGCCACCGCCTACCCCTCCACCATAGCCGCCACCAAGACCTCCTCCATGGCCACCACCTACTCCTCCGCCATAACCTCCACCTAGCCCACCTCCATGCCCACCGCCTACTCCTCCGCCATATCCGCCACCAAGCCCACCTCCGTCCCCACCGCCTACTCCTCCTCCATATCCTCCCCCAATACCGCCTCCATGGCCGCCGCCTACTCCTCCACCCAAACCACCGCCCTTACCACCTCCAAAACCACCGCCGCCTCCACCCCCAAGGCCTCCTCCATAATTATCCACTTCTTCAAGTCTCCTCCCATTGGCCAAACCTACAAACATCAACACGACTAGCAAGCTTGCACAAGACAAGCCAAGACATCTCACAAACTTCCCCATTTTTTTCTCTTTCTTAGCTCTGTTTTCGATCTTCACACACTAAAAGTGATTGTTGTTGCAAATAAAGCTCTGGCCACGAACCCTATTTATAGTTAGAGAATCATGAGATGGTGGGCCAAGAGAAGCCTGAAAATTCAAACTTAGATTGACCTAATATCACGTATATGGATATCAGGCCGGATATGCCTAAGCTAGCCACCATTAAATCCGTGTCGGTTCTTTAAGTTTTTTAATTGGATTAGTTCGACGATTAATCTATAAACCAATACTATTACTTTCTTGTTTCAACAACTACTTGATCAAGTGCATTAATGGTTGGTCTTCGTCAACCAGCTGTACTTCGACGCTGCTTACTCACTAACTATTGAAATCGTTTTCAAGCGCGATAAAAAGTATCTGCTTTAACGCGATTTCGTGATGTAAATTAAAGTATTGGATGAACTCATACGCTATAGATAGTAGTTTTCAACGTGGGGACAATTTGTGGAGCTCACATGCATGTGCATATAGCGAAGCTGTATGATAATCCTAGAACTAGAAAAATCATCCATTGAATCTAATAAAATGTCTGGTGAGTAATATAGGAGTATAGATAAGAATATGAGCTTAGACTTCACTATAAATGTCTGTATATTAATAAGAAATGGTAAAAAAAAACGATTTTTCTAACCTATACCTTCAGACATAAGTTACGAGACTAAAAATAGTAATATATTTAAAAATTATATTTATTAAGGTTTAATTATTTTTTCTATAGGATTCATTAATTTTCTTTTTAGGATTTTTATTCTCAGTATTCTTAGCATATGTTTCTTGATAAAAAAAAGTTCCAAATTTGAGTTTAGGGAATACATAAAGTAAGATTTACTTATAGTACTCCGTACGTTTTTTAATTGAAACATCAATCTTTGTAATTGTCAGGTGGCAAAATTAAGGATGTTTTAAGACAAGGAGCTTGCTATACTTTGTAAAAAAAAAAGGTACACTGTATGTTTTTTAATAAAAAGGTATTGTTTATTTTTCTAGAAATCGTGTCAAAATAATTACTTTTCATATATTTAAAGATAAATGAGTAATAATGTTTATTTATCAAAAAGTAACAAGTGTAGCAAGCCCAAAATCTGCATGAATCTACCTAAATGAAGTCTTTTTTTTAAACCTTAATTATTGATGAACGAGTGTGCTATTCTCACGAGGCTTAAGTTTCCTAAATTTTTTTGGTCAAGAAGGGAGAGTCAAGCTCTCATATATTGATAGTATATCATTGTAACAAGAGACTGTGCAAGACATGTGTCCTTCAGTTTTTCAGTTAGAAAGTTCACATGTGTGTTTTATATAGCAAGGTGATTAGTTGTAACAGAATTCATTCATTCATTCAATGAATTGAGACATTACTTTCTCTCTTTCACATTCTTTGAAATCCACATAGTATCAGCCAGGGTTCTTCGAACCTAAATCCTTTCGCAACTCATGCCGAATCCAGTTGTTTCTGCTTCCATGGATCCTTCGAATCCATTATACCTGCATCCATCTGATCACCCTGGCCTGATTCTAGTCACTAGGCCCTTCGATGGTGCAAATTTCAGAGATTGGCGGTGATCTATGTGACGAGCGCTGTCGGCAAAGAACAAATGGAGCCTTATTACTAGATCAATGCCTAGGCCAGCTATCGGACAGGCCGATCTTCATCTGTGGGAGATGAATGCTTCTTGGATACTCAATTGTTTGTCACCAGAAATTCAGAGTTCTGTGAACTATACAGATCTTGCAAAAGATTTTGGACCGAGCTTGAAGTTGATTTGGCAAGTTCAATGGTGCTCAGCTGTTTTCTTTGAAGAGAGATTTAATATCGCTTTCCCAAGGTTCAGATTCAATCTCTTTTATTTCACAAAGATGAATATCATTTTGGACAAATTGGCTAGCATTTGTCGTGCTCCTTCCTGTTCCTATGGTGCAGCTCGAGAAATCATGGAATATAATGACAATCAAAAGTTGCTACACTTTCTTATGGGGTTGAATGAAGAATACATGACCGCGCGAGGTAGCGTACTAATGATGGCTCCATTACCGTCTCTTGATGTTGCTTATGGCGTCTTGATTCAAGAAGAAAAACAAAGATCCTTACAGAGCGCTTCTCAAATCGTGTCTGAGTCATCTTTTATGCAAGCGTCTGCAAAAACAGAGAAGAAGCATTCATCTCCGAATTTTGGATCTTCTTCAAATTCTGGAGCATCTTCCACAAAGAATGAGAAACGTTATTGCACCAATTGCAAGAAGACGAACCACAACATTGACTGTTGCTATTTCATCATTGGCTTTCCGAACAACTACAAGTCTCACAACAAGAAATCCAATGATACTTCTTCCACCTCTTCCAAGAGTTTTGCTGGACAAGCAGATTGTAATTCGTCCAACTCTTCACTTGTTCTTTCTTAGGAACAATATCAGAAGTTGTTATCCTTGATTTTTGACAAACTTGCAACCAGAGAAGTTTTTTAGGAGAATGAATTTGCCGCTTTTGCTGGTAAAGTTCTTGAAACTTCTCATTCTCCTTATGTTTCTTGGATATTAGATTCTGGTGCAAGTAATCATATGACTGACAATCTAGCTTTATTACAAAATCTAGCACCTATTGCTCGAGTGATCTCATTTACTCTTCCAAATGGTCATGTTGTGAATGTCACAACATCTGGGTCAGTTTGCTTATTTGTAAAGATGATACTACATGATGTTCTTTTTGTGCCATCCTTTACATGCAACTTAATCTCTATATCCAAATTAGTTGTTGATCTACGAAGCCAAGTCATTTTCTCACAAAATAAGTGTGTATTACAGGACTCAATCTCAAAGAAGAGTTTGATGATTGGTAAAGTCACTAATGGCCTCTACATCTTACAAGAACCAGATCATCTTCATACAAAGTCCTTACATTCTGTTTCTAGCTCTAATATTGTTGATAGTACAAATATTCTAGCTAATAATGTTGTCTCTTATGAAATTTTACACGCAAGATTTGGTCATCTTCATTTTTCCAAGCTTAAGCAGTTGTGTTCTGTTGAACTGGATAGTAGCTTAAGGATAAACCTTGTATTACTTGTGCAAAAGCTCGTATGCACAAACTTCCTTTTTCTCCTAGTGAAATAAAATCGGTTATGCCTTTTCAACTCATTCATATCGATGTTTGGGGTCCTTATAATCAATGTAATTACAATGGTCATAAGTACTTTCTTACAATCGTGGATGATTATTCAAGAACAACCTGGATTCATCTCTTGAGGACCAAAGGCAGTGCTTTAAGTATTCTTAAAGCTTTCCTGGCTTATGTTGAAAGACATTTTTCATCCAAAGTCCAAACCATCAGAACTGATAATGCTCTTGAGTTGGGGTCAGGCAAGCAGCTCATGCATATCTTGATTCCATTGATGTTGTTCTTCAAACCAGTTGCACAACTACTCCCTGATGTTCGTGTTTTTAGTCTGGTTTTTGGTGTGTTTCTTAGTTTGTTTAGTTTAGTTTTAGTAGGTTTTAGAGTTAGTTTTGTGTGTTTTTGGATGAGTTTGTATATTTTGTGAAAAATATGGAAGCTACTCCGTTTTGTGTCTTTTTGTAGGTTTTTGAGTATAAAGAGCGCTTTTTGAGCTGAGTTGAGGTCATGTGGTGGAGGATGGAAGATGTGGAAGATAAGGAGGAACATTGCATAAGAAGATCAAGTTAAAGTCCAAGCTAAAGTTGAGAGGAAGTTGAAGAAAAGCCAAAATAAAGGCTCGTTAACGATCCTGTCAAGGTCGTTAACGAGACTAAAAGATAGATTTTTTGAGAGGAATTAGTGATCTCTACCGACCCTGTGCGGGGTCGTTAACGAGGGTCCCATGTCGGTAGAGGCGTAGCCGACTTTAGGTTGTTATATCATTTATCTTGTTATCTTTTAAGTAGGGTAACTTTTTATCTTTTAGCCTTTTTAATAGATAGTTTCTTAGTATACAAACCCTTGTTCTAAGTCTTAGAAAAGGGGGAGTCATATTAGTTTTAGGAGAAGTCGAGTAAAGAGAAGATATCGAACTAAGTTCGATCGAGAGAGAGAGCTTAGGGTCGGTGATTGTATTTTTGCTCGGGGTTCTTCTTTGTTTTCGGATTCTACAGGAGTTTGTAAGACGATATTTTCTTATTTAATTTCAAGTAAGTTATTTTTGTTTTCAATGTCTTCTTTGATTAAAGTTGTTTTCTTTATTTCCATGAGTAGTGAGTAGTTTTCTTATCTAGGGTCGGGGTTGAAACCCGACATAGTTGTGCATGTTTGAATGAGTAAGTTGATGTTTTGAATGCCTTTTATCTATTAAATTGCTTGTTGTGCTTATGCTTAGACGATAGTCGAAGTAATTCGAGTTTTCAACTTGACCGAAAGAGAAAGTTATAAACTTGAATGTTGATATTGTTCGTTACGAAAGTTTCGAGCTTTGGATTCAAAACAAGCGATAGAGTGAATTGATTTATGAGAATTTATTGATTTGCTTGTTAATCAGCAAAAGTTGATGAATTTATCTTTAAAGGCATGATCTTTATCTTCGTACGAGTTTTTATGCATAGCTATGTCGTGGTAACCTTTATCCTAGATCTTTATCTTATTGAATTAGTTTGTTTGCTTTTGAATCATTCATTATCGAGTTCACTCTGCCTCGGTACCGAACCTGTGTTTTAGGTAGTTACTTATTCTGTGTTCGTAGGTTTTCCAGGTTCGTTAACGACCTTGACAAGGTCGTTAACGAGGTTGGTCATAGGTGTTTTGCCTGTTTTTTTTTAGTAGTTGATAGACAAACAACTGTACATCCCGTGGAACTATCCTGACTTCACTATACTCAGCGGGGTCTTGACTTATAAATTTATTTGTTGTCAAGAATCACCCTTCAACAAATTGGAGTCGTTGCCGGGGAAGCAACAATGTTTGTTTTTTTATCTGTGGGTCTGGGAATAGCCCGACCCCGTTTTTTGTTTTTAGTTTTGTTTTCTTTGTCTGTTTTCTCAGCGTATGCCAGCAGGACGTCGCAGGCTTGAATTTGACAACGCATGTTACTATTCCGAACCTGAACGCACCTTACACCGTAGAAGTAGAGAAACCCGAGCCATGGCTGAACGATGGGAGCACTCCAGAGGCACTCCAAAGGCAGATGGAGGCATTACAAGATGATCGAGACGCCGCTACTGCCGAGGCTGAATGTGAACGAGTGAACGGTGCTCGTTTACAAGAAGAGCTGAATGCCTATCCGAGGAATGCCAAGCAATATATGCATCCAGACTTAGGGTGCCGGAGTCTGCAATTGTGCTTCCAGAAATAGAGAAGACATTTGAGATTAAATCTCAATTTATATCCTTGATCAAGAGGGCTCAGTTTGAAGAGAAACCTACTGAGTGCCCTATGGAACATATTAGGAACTTTCTTGACTTATGTGACACTATAGCTGCTGAAGGTGTCTTACTTGAATATGTTCTTTTAAAAGCCTAAGCCGGTTGAAGAGCTTACCTCCTAAGTCTATCAGGACTTGGAAAGCTTTGTATGATCAATTTCTTACAAAGTTCTTTCCTCCTGCCAAGACAACGGAGTTGAGAAAACGCATCACCTCCTATCATCAACTGCCTAATGAGACCTTTGTAGAGACATGGGAAAGGTTTAAAGAGATGCTTAGATAGTGCCCTACTCATGGGCAACCTTTATATGTGCTCCTAGAAATCTTTTTCCAGGGATTAATGCAAAAACGAAGAACCGCATCAACACGCATATTGCGTGCGGTTTTATAGAGATGGATCTCACAACTGCATGGGAATTGTTGGACAAGCTATCTAACTATGATGACATGTATGGTACCCAACAATAACCCCAGCCCCAGAGGCATCTCTACGTGCCTAACAAGGACGATGTTGATCCCGATATCAAAAATCAATTTCTGCAAGACAAGGTCAACCGCCTTAAGAAACAGGTAAGTTTTCTGAAAGCCTCTCAACCGTGTCAAGAATGTGGCTCTTCTGCCCATATTACTTCTACTTGGACTAACATCGAGCAGGTAAGAGCCGTTGAGACCTATGCTGAGGTGAATTACATGAGAGGCCCATACAGGAACCAACCTAATAATTTTGACAGGTCAAATAATTATCCAACGTGGGGCTGTCAAAATCCGAATTCAAACTATGCAGCGCCTCCACTAGATAGACGACCTGCACCATATCGACCCCCGAGCTACCAAGAGCCATCAACCTGGGCACAAGGGTTACAAGAAGGCATTAACGGAGTCCATAACAAGTTCAATGAAGTGCATAGCAAGATTGATGGAATCCAAGCCAACCTTAATAACCAAATAAAAAGATGGGGAGAATTCGATGTGTGGAAAAATAATGTCGACTCCCAGATAGAGAACCTCGCTGCAAAACCCTGAGATAGCTACAAAGGAACCACCTTGAGCCAAGGTAAGTACGTCGGGCTAACGACATTAAAAATAGCGCTTACAGGAGGCAACCCGGTTTTTAGTTTAGTTTAGTTTTTTCTTTCTTTTTAGATCTTTTTCCTAGCTTTCTTTTAAGTTTTTAGTAGTTTAGAAGTTAGCAAGATAGAATTTTTTGGAGCTAACATGATACAGGGAGTTGGGCTTTGAAAAACACTGAAAAAACAGGTCACGCAGGCTCGTTAACGACCCCACCCAGGGTCGTTAACAACCCATTTCGAGACCCGGAAAGGCGGACACGACAAGATAAGTTTTTTAACCTAATTCTATCTTCTATCTATTTACCCATGTCGCCTCTTCACCTACCTCTTGACCCTCATATTTAACCCTCTCAAAAACTCCCAATCCCATACTCAAATCACAATCCAAAGCTTAAATCCTCAAACCAATCCCACCGATCTCTACCCACCACCAATCGGTGCATCACCGCCCTAGCCCCGAAATCCCACCACGATAACAAGCCCTCCACTCTCGAGTTCGTTACCGGCAAACTACTAGACTCGTTAACCATCCCGAATTCAATCCTTGTTCTTCAATTCTTCAATCCAACGGTCCATATGGCAAGTACTAGCAGAGCTACCACAAGATCCGGGAAGAAGAAGAGGACTCAATGGTTCCCGTCCCCTCCCCGCATGGACAATGTCATTTTGGCCACTCAAGCACAAGCTGACCGCTTTGATGCCATCTTGGAGAAGGACCACTACACTAGGTGGTTCTGGAGGTCAAGTGCTAAGGCAATGTTGATCTATGAGGATGTCAAGCACGCCTTCGCCATTATCAAAGTGCCTCAGTTGTTGAAAAAAGAGAAGACACCGCACTACCCGACTCTCACCGCCGAATTCTTGGCCACTCTTGAGACAAGCTTCAAAACCAAGACCTCGGTGGGAAGGATAAGATTCCGGATTGGCAATGTCAACCATGAATGCACAATGGCGGAGTTTAATGACTATCTCAAGCTTCCTAACCCTTCTCGGGACTACAAGATCAAGGACCACAAGGTGACCAAAACTTGGAGTTACATTTCCGGGGAAGTTGAACCTTCTGCCGCAACACTTTCTGGGGCAAGCATCATCAACCCCATCTGCCAGATCATTCTCCGAGTACTAGCTGCTACATTTTGGCCCAAGAGAGAGCTGAATAGGCCAACACGGATGGAAGCTACACTAGGTGGTTCTCGAGGTCAAGTGATAAGGCAATGAGGATGTCAAGCACGCCTTCGCCATTCTCAGAGTGCCTCAGTTGTTGAAAAAAGAGAAGACACCGGTCTACCCGACTCTCACCGCCGAATTCTTGGCCACTCTTGAGACAAGCTTCAAAACCAAGACCTCGGTGGGAAGGAAAAGATTCCGGATAGGCAATGTCAACCATGAATGCACAATGGCGGAGTTTAATGACTATCTCAAGCTTCCTAACCCTTCTCGGGACTACAAGATCAAGGACTACAAGGTGACCAAAACTTGGAGTTACATTTTCGGGGAAGTTAAACCTTCTGTCGCAACACTTTCTGGGGCAAGCATCATCAACCCCATCTTCTGGATCATTCTCCGAGTACTAACTGCTACATTTTGGCCCAAGAGAGAGCTGAATAGGCTAACACGGATGGAAGTTGCATGCCTCCGTACTATAATTTTTGAGGATCCCGCCCTGATGAACTTGGGGTATGAATGGTTGCAATATGTTGAGAAGCAAGAAATCAAGTCAAAAGAAGTGTGGTGCGGAAATTTGGTTAGTCTTTTGGCGGAAAACCTCGGCGTTGATCTCTCACTCTACACGCCGAACCATGCCCAATTGCTCGACAAGAATTATTGGTTCGTCTCCAACATTTTTGTGCGGACCGAGAGAGGGCACACCACCAAAGTTCATGGCCAAGATGTCTCTCTTACCCTAGCAAAGATGGAGCTTCTTTCTGTACCAAATTGGTACGAGTCTTGGACGGGTCATGCATTTCAGTTGGAACATAAGCCACAAGATGAACCGTCGTTGAGGCTGTGTGTATCAAGGTTTGCTCGAGATGAAGACGTCATGGATGAAGATGATGATGGAACGGAGGCAGAGATGAAGGCAACCACGGAAGAGCTCGACATCGAGGACGATGACCTCGGTACCGAAGTTCCGGGAAACAACGACAGCTTCGTTAACGACGTACCCAGGGTCATTAACGACTACTTCGAGGCTACTACCGAGGCACACAGCTTCGGTAACGACCCCCCGCCGCCGCCTGCCATGCCGCGGTCTTATGATCTTATGCCTTATAACTCGGTGATTTTTCAAGACCACTTCCAGCCTCAAGATCACTACCAACCACCACCGCAGCCCACCTACACTGGATCAAATGTTCCACCTCCATGGGACGAAGATCTTTCATATCAGATGCAACAACTTAACTTGCAACAGACACAGCTCCACCAGAGGATGGATCGTTAGGAGGGTGTTTATTCCGCTCGTATGGCTTTGGATGATGCGAGGCATCAATAGGCGGATGCTCGTTGGCGGACTATGGTGCAAAGGGTGACGGTTGATGAGGAGCGTTGGAAGACCATGTTTGAGTTTATGGGGAACTTTGAGCGCCAATTTCCACCACCAGGGTGTTGATTCAGTCTTTGAGAAGTCGTCTCTTTTCTGCTTCAATAATCTTGTAAGTTTTCTTTATTTTCCTTTCTTTTCTTTTCTTTTCTATTCTTCTGCTTAGTTTTATATAGTGGGGACACCGTAATTTTAAGTATGGGGTGGGAAAGAGAAGAAACTTGTTTGTTTTGTGTGTCTTGTCTGTTTTAGTTGTTCTTTGCTTTAAGGAAAAAATCACAAAAAAATTGAAAAAAGAAAAAAAATTCAAAAAAGAGTTTTTAGAATGGCTAAAAACCCTTTCTTTTGGTTCTATGATAGTAGTTGCTAACATGATCATGTAATTCCTTGCAAGCATGTTTTTAATAGTATAGCTTGATTCTTGATATGAAGTTGTTTTTATAGAGGAATAGCATTTGATGAAATTGAGCATGTATAACTTTTAACATGAGTGATGCAATCCAACGAAAATTTACCTTGTGAGTTGTTTTTGGCCTTATAGGGAGAACATCAATAAATCCCTCTTCTTTTCTTGTGTGATTTACTCTCTTTACGTATATTATCTCTTGGAATTGTGATGGCTATCTATTTCTTGAGACCTATATAAGATTTATAGTTCATTATTGGTGAAAGTCAGATGATAAAGAACTTATTTTCATAAGCCTTATTAATCCTTATCTACCCTTACATGATCCTTCTTTTGATAGCCAATTTGAGCCTTTACGCCTTTTATTTTTAGCTCCACAAAATTTTCCCTAGCCGAGATAAGCTTGACCCTATCCGGGGATTAGGACTTAGATTTTGAGAGGTTTGTTTTGTAAGAAAAAAAGTTATGCTTGGTTCAAAATAAAGGTTTTGGGGAAGGGTATATTGGAAGTCTCTTGTTTGATTTGGTAAAAAGATCTCTTGGTAAGAAAAGATGCACAACAAGAAAAAGAAGGTTGTTGGGTTTAAAAGAAAGAAAACGAGTAGATATGGTAGCTCGTTAACGACCTAGTTGGGTCGTTAACGAGGCAGGTCGAGTTGGAAAAAAAGAGTTGAAAAGGTGAAAATGAGAAATGAAAGATGATGAAATAAGAAGAGAATGAAATAAAGGTGAATGTGCATTTGTGTTTAAAGTTAAACTAGAGATTCTTTTGAGTTTTTATGAGACTTTCTAGGATATAGTGGGCCGGGTGAGTGAAAGAAAAAGCATAGGGAAGTGAGTTTGGTATGTAATCTTTTGAGAGTATTGGTATTGTGTGAGTTTTTAGGAGTCTTTGATTCCCGGATTTTATTAGCACCACATAGCCAAAATATATTCCACGCCTTATTGTTATTACCAAACCCTATTACAACCCAGCCGAATGGAAGCTTCTATGAAGTTTTTCATTGAGCCTAAGTTCTCTTGATGATTTTTGCTTGTTTTGACAAATCTTAGGTGGAGAGTTTGGTGATATAAGTTCCAATTTCTATGTTGATTTTTGCATATAAGATGAGTTGAGAGATTGAATTTATAAGCCTAAAACACTTGAGAGTTGAGAGAAACACATATATCCCTGGTGAGGTTGGATTGTATTTGCTTATGTCTATTAAGTGCTTATATATGTGTGATGATGTTAATAGTCATTTGCTATTTTCTACTATGTTTTTGATGTTGCTTTTAAGTTGATGGCTATTGCTTGATAAGCATGATAGTTTGGTTTTGATTATTGTATAGTGATTGCTTGAGGACAAGCAAGCTTAAGTATGGGGTATTTTGATGTTCGTGTTTTTAGTTTGGTTTTTGGTGTGTTTCTTAGTTTGTTTAGTTTAGTTTTAGTAGGTTTTAGAGTTAGTTTTGTGTGTTTTTGAATGAGTTTGTATATTTTGTGAAAAGTATGGAAGCTACTCCGTTTTGTGTCTTTTTTTAGGTTTTTGAGTAGAAAGAGCGCTTTTTGAGCTGAGTTGAGGTCTTGTGGTGGAGGATGGAAGACGTGGAAGATAAGGAGGAAGATTGCATAAGAAGATCCAGTTAAAGTCCAAGTTAAAGTTGAGAAGAAGTCGAAGAAAAGCCAAAACAGAGGCTCGTTAACGATCCTGTGAAGGTTGTTAACGAGGCTAAAAGATAGATTTTTCAAGAGGAATTAGTGATCTCTACCGACCCTGTGCGGGGTCGTTAACGAGGGTCCCGTGTCCGTAGAGGTGTAGCCGACTTTAGGTTGTTATATCTTTTATCTTGTTATCTTTTAAGTAGGGTAACTTTTTATCTTTTCGCCATTTTAATAGATAGTTTTTTAGTATAAAAACCCTTGTTCTAAGTCTTAGAAAAGGGGGAGTCGTATTAGTTTTAGGAGAAGTTGAGTAAGGAGAAGATATCGAACTGAGTTCGATCGATCGAGAGAGAGAGAGAGAGAGAGAGAGAGATTAGGGTCGGTGATTTTATTTTTGCTCGGTGTTCTTCTTTGTTTTCGGATTCTACAGGAGTTTGTAAGACGATATTTTCTTATTTAATTTCAAGTAAGTTTAGTTTTGTCTTCAATGTCGTCTTTGATTAAAGTTGTTTGCTTTATTTCCATGAGTAGTGAGTACTTTTCTTATCTAGGATCGGGGTTGAAACCCGACATAGTTGTGCATGTTTGAATGAGTAAGATGATGTTTTGAATGCCTTTTATCTATTAAATTGCTTGTTGTGATTATGCTTAGACGATAGTCGAAGTAATTCGAGTTTTCAACTTGAACGAAAGAGAAAGTTATAAACTTGAATGTTGATATTGTCCGTTACGAAAGTTTCGAGCTTTGGATTCAAAACAAGTGAGAGAGTGAATTGATTTATGAAAATTTATTGATTTGCTTGTTAATCAGCAAAAGTTGATGAATTTATGTTTAGAGGCATGATCTTTATCTTCATACGAGTTTTTATGCATAGCTATGTCGTGGTAACTCTTGTCCTAGATCCTTTATCTTATTGAATTAGTTTGTTTGCTTTTGAATCATTCGTTATCGAGTTCACTCTGCCTCGGTATCGAACCTGTGTTTTAGGTAGTTAATTATTCTGTGTTCGTAGGTTTTCCAGGTTCGTTAACGACCCTAACAAGGTCGTTAACGAGGTTGGTCGTAGGTGTTTTTGCCTGTTTTGTTTTGTTTTTCTTGTTTTTAGTCGTCGCTACACTCAGCGGGGTTTTGACTTATAAATTTATTTGTTCTCAAGAATCACCCTTCAACACTCCCCAATAGAATGGGGTAGCTGAACGCAAGCATAAGCACATCTTAAAGGTGACAAGAGCTTTGTTATTTCATTCTAAGCTGCCAACAAAGGCCTTGTTCTTTTTTTCCCTCAAAATCACTTTCTCTCCAAAACCTACTTTTAACTGTCTTGAAATTCGTGCACTCCTCTCTACTTTTTACATTTTTCGAGACACAAAAAATAACTTTCACCCCCAAAAACAACTTTCCATCTATTAGTGAAACAAGGCCAAAGTTATGGGGAGATGTTGCTCTTACAACTGTGCACTTGATAAACAGATTGCCCAGCACAGTTCCGCAACAGAAAAGTCCTTATGAGATATTATATCAGAAAAAACCAGATCGTTCTCATTTGATAGTATTTAGATCTCTTTTCTTTGCCTCCACACTTAAGCAAGGCCGTGACAAATTACAAGCCAGAGCACACTCAGCATTGTTCCTTGGATATCCACTAAGAAAGAAGGCTTATAAAGTACTTCTTCTTGACAGTCACAAGGTAATCTTCTCTCGAGATGTTGTGTTCCATGAGCATATTCTTCCTTAGACTGATTCCTTTCCACCAAAACAAAATTGGCTTCCATCTCTTCCTATCTTTGATGACTTACCAATTCCTACAGACACATCTCAAATCCCTCCATCACAAAATCCATCTCCACCAGCCTTGCGAAGATCTCAAAGACTCACTTCTGCTCCAACTCATCCACAAAATTATGTATGTCATGCTCATACACATGACTCCATCTCCTATTGAACCATCTTCCTACAAACAAGCTGTTTTATACAAAGAATGACAAGATGCTATGCTTGCTGAATTTACTGTCCTAGATATGAACCACACTTGGGATATTGTTCCTTTACCTAAAGGAAAACGTCCAATCAGTTGCAAATGGGTATATAAAATAGAACACAAATTTGATGGCTCAATTGAGAGGTATAAAGCTCGTCTTGTGGTTGGAGGGTTCACACAAAAACCAGGGATTGAATATACTAGACATTCTCTCTCGTGGTGAAAATGACAACCATGAGAAGTCTGTTATGTGTAGCAGTTAAAAGAGGCTGGAAAATTCACCAACTTGATGTGATGATCTACATGAAGAGGTCTACATGAGAATTCCTTTAGGACTACAAGTTCAAGGGAAAGACATGGTTTGCAAGCTCAGAAAATCACTATATGGCTTAAAACAAGCTTCAAGGCAGTGGTATGCAAAACTATCTCAAGCTCTTCGATCTAAAGGCTATGTCAATCTTCTAATGACCACTCCTTCTTTCACAAGAATAATTCTACATCTGATTGTGTTTTTGTGGCTATATATGTCGATGACATACTCATTACTGGTGCAAATGAAGCTGAAATAACATCTTTGAATGCATTTCTTAATGATTTCTTCAAAATAAAGGATCTTGGAGATTTACATTATTTCTTGGGATTGCAATTCACCAAAAATGATAGTGGTATTCTTATGATTCAACAGAAGTATATTTCTGATCTCTTGACAGAGTATGGTTGTCTAAATTTGCCTTCAATTGTGAGTCCTCTCCAGGTCAACACCAAACTATTACTTGATTTTGGTGATTTGCTACGAAATCCAACTGATTATAGGCGACTTGTTGGCAAATTGAACTTCTTAGTTCATAGTAGACTTGATTTAGCATATCCAGTCCAATTTCTGAGCCAATTTCTCCAGCAACCAAGGTCTGTTCATATGAAAGCTACATTACACACATTACAATACCTCAAAGTTACTCTTCATCAATCATTATTGTTCGGTTCTTCTCCTTCAATGCATCTTCAAGCCTATTGCGATGCCGACTGGGCATCTTGTCCCAACACTCGTTGATTTGTTGATACCTTGATTTCCTGGAAATCGAAAAAAAAAAACACTGTGTCATTTTCTTCATCAGAAGCTGAATATCGCTCCATGCGAAATGCTATAACAGAGTTGTCTTAGCTCAGCAGACATTTATCAGAACTTGGTGTCACTAATATCACTCAAATTCCATTAAAGTGTGACAACCAATCTGCAATATACAACCCAGTTTTTCACGAACGAACAAAGCACATTGACATTGATTGTCACTTTGTTCGAGAAAAGCTTCTAAAAGGCTTGATTTCTGTTAGTCATATTCCTACACAAGAGCAACTAGCAGACGTTTTAACAAAGCAGCTTCCTGGTTACAAATTAAAAGAATTCCAGAGCAAATTCGGCATAATTGATAGCAGCCATGCCAAATTTGAGGGGGTGATAGTATATCATTGTAACAAGAGACCGTGCAAGACACTTGTCCTTGAGTTTTGGAGTTAGAAAGTTCGCCTGTGTGTTTTATATAGCAAGGTGATTAGTTGTAACAGAATTCATTCACTCATTCAATGAATTGAGACATTACTTTCTCTCTTTCACATTCTCTTAAATCCACATATATTAGGAAGCAATAGAAAAAGTAGCATTGTAGGGTAAGGCAACTCCCATTACATCCTCCAAAAGTAATTGTGAAAAGCCTAGAATGGGCTTTGAAATAAGAAGTCCTAGCTAGAGGGAGCATATGAACTTGTGTTGCGAGGCAGTCGGTTGATTTATTGGACTCCCTGTAGATGTGTCGAAATCGAATGACCCAATCTCGATTGAAAAAGCTTTGCCAATTTCGCAGTAGCTAAGCTTGAAAGTGGATGTGACGGTTAGTAATTTGCTGTCCAAAATGAATAAAAGTGTATAAAAGTTTGGTTTTTTTGGTGAGATAAAGTATAGAAATGATTTGGTACAAACTTTTTTTTTTTTTGAAGAAACGAGCTACTAGCTCATTACATAGCCAAAACTAGGATGTCTGTAAAATACAAGGCCAACCTAAATCATCACATCGGATGATCTTTCGAAAGTCAAATAACAAGGGATGTTCACGGACCCAAACATTGAAACTAGCTACATCTAAAGGATCAAACAACGATCCAGGGAAAAAAAATAAGTAATTGCAAAAGACATATCAGAAAAAATAAAACGCCAGCGAGCAAGAATATCCGCTGCGGAGTTGCACTCCCTGAAACAATGAAAAAACACCACACAAGGAATATGAGCAACCAAGTGACGAATATCATTTACAATAGATTGGATTTCCCAAGGAACCTTCCAAATATTTTTTAAAGAATTAATAAGAGATAAATTATCTCCCTCAATAATAAGATGAGAAGAGTTTAACCGAACAGCTCTTTTAACACCTTCTAATAAGGATATCGCTTCCGCTTGAAGAACTGAAACCGAAGAAATTTTTTTCCTATCAAAGCCTAGAATTTTACTATTATGGTCACGAATTAAAAAAGCAATATAAGTGGAATTATTGGATTGTTTAGAGGCATCAAAATTAAGTTTTAACGAGTGAAGCGGTGGTCTTTTCCAAGATCGATTATTTTTCCTTTTAAGAAGAGGAGGTTGTTGACGAGCAGGAGCAATCTGAGAAGAGACCCATTGGAGATGTTGGGATAAAGCCAAATCACAAGGGAGTAACGAAGTCACCAGTTTATTCGGATTAAAAATTTTTAAGTTTCTATGGCCCCAAATAAACCACCAAAGGAAGCAAAGAACATTACAATTCTTATTTGCAGTAAAAGTAGCAAACATATTATCAGCAAAATTTTCCGTTGAAGATATAAAGAAATTAACATTAAATTGTGCTTCTAATTTGGAGATCATATTTTTAGTAAAAGAACTATTAAAGAAAAGGTGATTTAAATTTTCGTCTTCAGAACCACATAAAGAACAAGAATTAGGAACACAATTATAAAACCTATTTAAACGATCTGGAGTTGGGAGGCAATCCGCACACGATTTCCACAAACAGTTTTTTATTTTAGGAGGAAGAGAAGATCTCCAAATCCAAGAGAGGCCAAGAGCAACATCAGGGCGAGACGAGTTGATCAAAGATGCAGCCGAGGAGACAGAGAAATCACCATCCAAAGATGGAAGCCACACAATACGATCTGGAGAAGAAGAAAGAGGAATTCGAATTTTTAAAATTGAATCAACTACAGAATCTGGAAGGATAAATTTTAAATTGGCATAATCCCATGAACGGAACGGAGTTATAAAAGACGAGACTTTTAATTTTACATTTATATTGTCAAAATAAGGAAATAAATCAATGTTGGGGATCCACGGGTCAGTCCAAAAATTAATAGAATCACCATTTCCAATAGTCCATAAAATACCTTTTGAGAATATATCCCTTATATTCATTAATCTTCCAAATTGCCAAGAGCAATTTTTCTTCTGATATTGGAAAAGCGAAAGAGTTCCAAGATATTTTTCCGTAATAATACGAACCTAGTAATTTTGAGGGGAGGTCATAACTTTCCAAAGAAGCTTCATTTGAAGGGATAGATTACAATTTTCTCTCCAGACTCTTTTGGAGAACAAATACTATCCCAACTCATAAGGGGGTGATGATTTGGTTGAAATTTATTCCAGAAGAAGGATTTATTAACTTTATCAATTTCACAAAGAATTCCTTTTGGGAGAAGAAAACTTTGCATTAGATAATTTACCTGACCTAACAGATTAGATTGAATAAGCACTGCTCTGCCAGCTTGAGAAATTGAGTTAGCTTTCCATTGTGAAAGTTGTTTTTTAAGTTTAGAGATGGAGTCTAGGAAGATTGCATTCTGTACCCTACCTTTAAGGATAGGAATACCCAGATATTTTTCCATAGAAGTAGTAATTTGAATATTCAAAACATTGGCAAGAGAAAGAGCAGAATTCCTAGAGATATTTTCTGAAACTTGAAAACTACTTTTTTGGTAATTTATCGATAAACCCGAGATTCATGTAAAATCATGTAAAAAGGATTAAATATAATTAACATTTTCGTGAGACGCATTTGCAAAAATAAGCGTATCATCAGCAAAGCTGAGAAAAGGTAAACACGTACCATTTTTAACTAATTGGATACCAACAAATTTTGAGTCAAGAGTTGCCTGAAATTGCAAGGTTCTTGCAAGATATTCCATAACAATAATAAAAATAAACGGAGCAATCGGATCACCTTGTCGAATGCCATATTGAGGTGAGAATTCAAACCCTGGTTCATTATTAACAAGAACCGAAGAAGAAGAGGTAGAGATACAAGTCATGATAAGACTCACCCATTTTTCATGGAATCCAAATTTTAAGAGAATTAGTTTTATAAAATTCCATTGAGTTTATCATAAGCTTTTTCCATATCTAATTTAATCGCCATCCAACCTTTTTTTTCCTTTTTTTTCTATGGAATGAATGAAAAATTTCATGTGCAATAAGAATGTTATCCTGAAGAGGATTTATAATTGTAGGAAGAATAGATCCTAAACTTATAGCTAAAACTTTTGTAATTATTTTATAAATCTTGTTACAAAGATTAATCAAACGAAAATGAACTTGAAAGTACCAAAAGGAATAACTTTTTTAGGATATCAGAAAAAAAAAATTATTAAAAAAAGACAAAAACTTAAGAGTAAAAAAATATTTGCCTTAATTTAATCTCCTCCCCTCCAAGTAAGTGTACAATCATGCTCCAAATATATATTTAGAAAATCTAATCAAAATTTGGGGTGTGCTTTCACCTTTGTTTTCTCTGTCGAAAAAGAACGGGACTAGGTCCGGTGGCCTGCATATATTCACTTAACCGTTTATTAGGTGTGTAAAAGTAAAACAAACCATGTGCTACTTCACCCTCTTCGATATTCCTGTTTTGTTTTTTAGGGATTTTTTTTTTATTTGGAGATCAATAAGTAGGTATCCATCAATAAGTAGTTAAAAGTTTTATATTAAATCTAATACAATAATATACTCATAGATTTGTATACTTTACTTTAATAAAAAATATTTTTCTCATTTTTAAAAGTTTAGTTACAAGTCAAATTTGAAACGTAAAATCCGATGGGATAGTGGAAATTTAAAACTATTCATAGAGTTGTATAAACTTTATTCTGTATATGTTCAATTTTCTAATAAAAACAAGTAGGATTTATATGGTCATATATAGTAGCCTAGTAGTGTATGGGAGGGTATGTTTTTGGACATCTAGTCAAGTATAATTAGGATTTTATAATAGTATCATAAATATGTGTCTGTTTCCATTCTCATGGGCAGTGTTATTGGCCAAAAAATAAAGAGTTATGAGAGAGTGTTAGGAGGTTACAAGTTCGAACCTTGCCTTTACTCCTTTATTTGGGTAAAAAAATCAAATTATCATCATTATTCATACCACTAGATCGAGTCAGTCGGTGCAAGCTAGTTTACCTGGTTCATGCGCTTTAATTTGCAGACTAGTTTATGGACCCTCGTTAAAAAAAAACAAGTGGGATGTATAGTGAACCAGCAAATTTAAAAAAAAAAAAACTAACAAATATACATAATAAACCGGTGGTTACGTGAACAAGTGGATCCAACTTTGTAATTGTACAATCTCTTATTACACTCATATTACAGATAAATTTATGTAGGTTAAATTGGATCAAATTTAGTGGCTTTAGATTAGAAAATAACTTTCGGATGAGAACTAATTTTTAGTGTCTTAAAAAATATAAAAATAAGTAAAATTGTACGGATTTTAAGAATATTAAAAATAATTTTTAGATAAAAAAGACTTATAGGAAAATTAAAACAAGCCTTAGTTGTATGCGGTTACTGAAAATCTTATGAAATACCTTGATATTGCTTTGCAAATTGCACTAGAGACTTCAACTTTAACACAAAAGGAAAATCCAGGTTGAGATCGAGACAAAGGACCCAGTGACCCACTACATAAAAACTCAATTGAATGTGATTTGACTTTGCCGCCCGATTTGACTTTGTGTATACTCCCCAATTCCCAAATCTTCTTCACTGGGTTGATGGAGTTGTGTGGCATTGTTGGCGTTCGATTCGCGACTTCTCAGATTTATTATAACTAGTGTAGTTTCCTGCGCCTTGCGCGGATTTTCTTAAAAATTTTAATTAGATTTTATATCAAAAATAATAATTTTACGTATTGATTTAATACATTCATCTTCCACAAATATATATCCAATATTATACACAATTGTTTTTATTAATAGAAAAAGAGGTGACTAAATAGCTAAATCTCTTATATAATAAAATAATAGTTTTAAAAATTGATTGAAAAGATTTGATCAATAAAAAAGACTTGGTTCAAACTACATATTTTTATACATAAATTATAGCTTTTGGTAATTCTAGTATAAATTATCCCTATTGGTAAAAATATTTTTGATAGATATCTTCTAAGTATACAATTTTTATAATTCTAATTAGGAATAAAATATCTCTAAAGATAAAAATATTTCCATAAAAGGATATCAAAAGATTTATAGTTGGAACCAAATCTTCATTGTTATAAAAATACCATTGATATAAAAATCATTAAAATATGGAAGCAAATGATTTTATAGTTTGAACTAAATCTTCATTTTTATAAAAATACCTTTGCTAAAAAAATTATTTCAATATCCCAAAATTTTGATTTTCAAGAATTTCAAAATATCTATTAGTGGTAGTTTTAGAAAGTATTGCTTAGAAAGGTAGGATATTTTATAAATTAAGGTAACTAAATACTCTATCTTAATTAATTAAATATATACTAACAACTAATCTATAAAGTACAATAAAAATAAATAAATCATAATGATAAAACATATTAAAGTATAGATATCGATATTGGATATTTTGAACCAAGTCTTCATTTTTTTAAGTAGTTGGAACAAATTATTTAGGAATAGAATCTTGATATAAAATATCTCCATTGATAAAAATATTTCCATAAAAATAGAAAAAGATTTTATAAATTTGAAAAAAATCTTCATTTTTTTCAAAAATACCTTTACTAAAAAATCATTGAATTTGAATTTTATGATTTATAAGACAAATTCCTTTCTCATAATTACAAAATGAATTTTCATTATAGTAATACAATTGATCCTAATATCAAATTGATATAATTTTGATTTTTTTAATCAAAATATTAGGTTAATTATTTTTTATTCATTTTTTATTGAAGTAATTTTTCTTTATAATTTATTATTGATTTAACCTTATAATAATAATTTACACATAAAATGTCTAACGAAATTTATTACTTATTTTCTAATTAATTATTCTTATCTATTTAAAACATTAATAACATTACAAATTAATTAACATAATTATCATAAGTCATAACTTCACTCTACTTTTTTTAAATGTGTAGGGAATTAATAAAACTAATATAGGTCCTTAATGAAAGAAAAATATATTATTTATCTTGTTTGAAAGAGTGGTTAGGTTAAGAAATATGATATTATTTTAAGTTTAATATGAGTTTACTAATAATGAGGAGGTCATTTAAATTAATTTTTAAAAAAAATTTACACCCAAGAGGGTAAGTAGGTTAAATCAAAGAAAAATGATACTCCATCTTGGAGTGAAATGTGTTGCTTTATGTTAATTATATATTCTTAATTACTTTATTTTAGATTAAGATTACTTTCATTTAAAAAAAAACACTCATAATATATATTATAGTCAACCAAAATCTTCTTCATAGAATGGTACAAAATTGTATATAAAAACCCAAGAATATTACCAAATCATGAATAATCACAAAAAAAGATATTGAAAAGATCATAGAGTACCAGTAGTTTGTTATTATCAAATAAAATTTTCAATAGAAAAAATATTGGAAACAAAATAAAGATTATAATTTTTTTTAAATACTGTCAGATTTGGTGGAGAAAGATATATGTTTTTGAGACATCGAAAGATTAGTTTTCTTCTTTAGAGGATCTAGATAATCATTTTTTTGTTTAACATATTTGGAAGATTAGTTTGTTAAAACAATAATTTAATTTATATTTTTTGAATTAGATTTTATGAAAATAATTTCATAAAAAAAATCATTGCGTCTTTTTGAATCAAAAATTATTTTATTCTTGCATGGATGATCTGTTTTTAAATTACTTAAATATATTTATAAATTGATTCTTTTTAAGAAAATAAATGAAGAAAATATGAGATTTTGTAAAAGAGTGTAGTGTAAAATTGACTTAGTATTATTCACAAAAAATATCACAGTTTTTTGGAAACAAATCTTCATTATATTCTTCTTTAAAATTTTTAAATTTAAATCTTTTTTAGAATAAATAAGATTTGGTTTTTTCAAATTAAGTTAATATTTAACCACATTCATGAGATAGTTAAAAGCTTATTATAATTTTCTTTACCAAAAAAAATGTTAATATTTCCTTTAAAATTTGAACAAATTAAAAATTAATATAAATATGTCTAACTACATAGTTAAAAGCTTATTATAATGTTTTAAATTTTTTTACAAAAAACGTTAATATTTCCTTTAAAGTTTGAACAAATTAAAAATTAATATAAATATGTTTAAATAGTATTCTATTGAGTGAACCTAACTAAACTAAATATTTAACTAATTTAAGATTAAATTTTATTAGGTAATTAAAAATTAATATAAACATGTTTAATTAGATAGTTAAAAGCTTATTATAATTTTTTAAATTTTTTTTACAAAAAACGTTAATATTTCCTTTAAAATTTGAACAAATTAAAAATTAATATATATATATGTTTAATTAGTATTCTATTAAGTGAACCTAATTAAACTAAAAATTTAATTAATTTAAGATTAAATTTTTTTAGGTTCATTTAATGTTGATTTGTACGTATGTTTTTTTAGAGGAAAGATTTGTATGTAAATGTAAATCTATTTAGAAAATTTGTTTTAAATTCTTTCATTAAGGAAAAGATTTTGGTATTCAAAAGGGTTTTATTTCAAAATATTACACAATGAAAGATTTGGTAAAAAATAATCTTTATTGAAAATTACCAAAAATAAAAGAGGCTTAAATATGACATGTAAATGACGGGGCAGAATATAATATGACTTGACATATGACATATATAAAAATATTATGACTTGGCTTAAGGAAAATGTGACATGTGGAAAAATCCGATGTGGCATATTCTTGAAGCGACATTTGGCAAAAGCTGAGGTGGCGCATTGTGGTGGCTCCAAACCTTATTGCTTTTATATATATAGTAGATTTTCATGATTTCAGATATGACATCCTAACTTATAATCTAACCCAAATCTCATAAATTACTTTTAATTGACTAATAATTATAATATTTATTATTTAAAACCCCTAATTAAGCTGCAAGATGTTCAGACAAAGTAAGGCCATATGAAATAGTTTAGTGGTAAGAGAGAATAAAATAGTTGGATTTATATTCAATGCTATCTTATTCTCTTGACTTAGTTAATAAATCAAATATCATCATCTTTTTTTTATTAATTTTTTTTGTTTGAAACTTTTTTTTTGGGTTGAATTGATTAATGGCTTAAAACATATACAGCTCCCTGTACTTGTGCGAATTTGTCACTTAGACATCTCACCTTTGGTTTGGACCTATTGAACACTTAAACTTAACAATTTGGACCTATTAAACACCTATTCGCTGATGTGGCGAAGTGCGATGGTGTCGATTACGAGGTTGATGACGACGAAGAGAACGGCGGGAGTGAACCAGCTGTTGACGGAGGTCCAAATTGTTATGTGGCATAAATTATGCCTTTGTGGCAAAATACCAAATACGCTTATGTGGAACATATGTGGACAAAAAATAGGCTTATGTGGAACACATGTGGACAAAAAATTGGACATGTCAGCGCGAGTGTGTTACACTCAACGAGATTGTCAGCGACCAGATGTCTAATAGGTCCAAATTGTTAAGTTTAAGTGCTCAATAGGTCCAAACCAAAGGTGAGGTGTCTAAGTGACAAATTCGCACAAGTACAGGGGATTGTATATGTTTTAAGCCATTGATTAATGCTCCCTCTATCATAATATGTTTGTCCATAAAGTAACTTTGTACAATATTTAAGGAATGGAAAGAGAAAAAAATAAAAATACACATTACATTTATTGAAAAGGAAGAACAATCAGCTCATAAACAATGTAATTCCCACACTTTAAATTCAACCAATGAGAAGCAACCTTACAAATTTTGAGTTTGGTTCAAATGAAATGAACTCTTATCTTGAAACGAACTCTTGTCCCGAAACGAATGCACTTTTACTAGTTCGTAATACACTTTTCCTACTTCGGAGTGCACTTTATCACATTTGCACTTTTCATGCTTTGTAGTGCACTTTTGGTACTTTTTATATTGCACTTTTTCGGCATGCACTTTTTGTATTTTTCAATACACTTTTGTATGAAAAGTGCACTAAGAACTGAAAAAAGTGCATTCGTTTTACGTTTTAGGATAAGAGTTTGTTTCATTTGAATCAAACTCTACAAATTTTTCAACCAAAAGGAATTCAGAATAAAGCATAGACAGATCAAGCCCATTTTCACAATCCTTGTCTTCTTCTTAAAACAGAAACCAAAGAGAATGTACATAGAATTTACAACTTCCTCACAGTTCCAAAAAAAAAAGCAGAGCATTTACTCAAAACCAAAACTTGGGGACAACTTAAGGGTAAAAATAGAGCATTTAGTTCTTCATTTCTGCATCACTGCTTGGTATTAATGGCCTCGACTTTAAATCTCAATGACATCCCTCAAGATGGGGCAAGTAATGACGATGAGCAAGGACATATGTTTGATCTCAACGAGCCAACTTTCCCTTTAAATGGTGATGAGCAAGGGCAACATGCTTTTGATCTAAATGAGCCAGCTTGGGAAAATCAAGACCATGCTCAACAAGGACAACCAACTCACCATCAACAAGGGAATCAAACAACACAACCAACACACCATCAGTCATTTCAACCCAGGCTCAGCAGTGATAAAAAAAAATGCATGAAGCTTGTACAAATAGCATAGGGGGGACAACTTCCAAAGAATACATACAAAGCTGTTGCACACGAATTCAATCTGTCAACAAGGACAATAGCCAAATTATGGAAGACATCCAGGGAACAACTAAATGCAATGCAAGTGCCAAGTATTAGTACAAACTACCATAATTGTGGTAGGAAGAGGATTGCAGTTCAAAATGATGCAATCACATCAATCAATATGGGGGACAGATCTTGCATAAGGGATTTAGCAAGCAAGCTCAACATGTCAAAAAACAAAACACATAGAATGGTCAAGAGAAAAGTTATAGGACCACATACTAATCCACTCCATTCGGGACTCAAGGAAGCAAACATGAAAACAAGATTGCAATGGATATTAGATCTACTACAAGGCAGGCCCGTCCATGAGCATGTACAAACAGTCCAACGGAACAGAGCCCCCAAATTCTCGGGCCCCCAAAAAATTTAAATTTAATATATCTTATAAGCATGGAATTCTATTTAAGTTTATTTGTTGGTACAATTGGTTAAGTAGTCTTCTCTTTGCTAATGCGATCCCGCGTTCGAATCTCAGCCCTGTCATTCTCTTTTAATTTGTTGAAATTTTGAGTCATGGGCCCAGCTAGGGGTGTCCAAACCCGGTTAACCGTGATTTCAGTTAACCGAAGTTCGGTTAACCATGATTTCGGTTAGTGAAAATTATGAACCGAAACCGAACCGTGAATCTCGGTTAACCGTAGTTTGGTTAACCAATTTTTCGGTTCGGTTTTCTCGGTTAACCGATAACCGTTTATGTAATTTTACCTTAAATAATTAAGACTAAAATAATAAATTTCGGTTCGGTTGTAAACAAATATTCAGAGTATATACTATATTGTGTAGAATCGAATATTGTGTGTATTAATTTTTATCCCATCAAATTTAATAAGCGACTCATATATCAATGTAATATGGAAAAATAGTGTGTAATTGTTAAAATTGAAGAATGAAAGACAAACTACATTAACACCTTAAAGATCATAGAGTTTAACCACTAAGAAAATCAAAGATAACTAATATTTGAATAAAATATTAATATATTTTCGGTTTTTTGGTTAACCGTTAAATGTAAAGTCGGAAACCGAAACCGAACCGATAAACCGAAATATTTTCGGTTCAGTTAACCAAACCGAAAATTCAAAAAAAGTCGGTTTGGTTAACCAAAAAATAATCGGTTTTGCGGTTTTTTGGTTCGGTTTTTCGTTTTCGGTTTTTTATGGACACCCCTAGGCCAAGCCCTCCCAAAGTGAACAAAAAATAACAAATACGTACAGGTTTACATTTATTTCAACCATTTTGCATATCAATACTATAAAAACCTTTTTTTATTTGTAAATATTTGGATGTTAATTTATATAACAAAAATGAGTATATTATTAAAATATTATTTATTAAATAATGACTGAAACTATTATCTAATTAGATATTTATCGTGTGATTTTAATATTTTTGGGCCCCTTATTTTCACTTAATTATTTTGCACATAAAAACTACATATCTAACTTAATACTATTTTTTTTCCTTTAACAACCTCTATCAATAAAACTAAATCATTATATTTGAACGATCAGAAACTAGTCGTATAGTCATAGTAATAATTATAAAACTCGTTGTTCGTTTAAATCCTATGTTTTATTTATAGTATAACCAAACGCATGTATTTAAGGCTATTTTTTGGGGTTTCAAATTCATATAATTTTAAAATGTACCATATAACCACTTGATTGGTCGAAAATTAGTAATCAAATTTACGTTTAATCAACTTGAATACTTGTAATTTTTTTGCACAGGGCCCCCATAAACCATTTGACGGCCCTGCTACAAGGTAGCACACCAGAGAGTAAGAGACAATACTATACCTTGTTTGATTTTGTTCACAAAGATGAAAAGTGGTTTCATTTGAGCAAAAAAAATCTCAAAGGGTCTATCTAGCATAACATGAAAGGGGAAAGTACAAAGCAGTCAGTTCAAACAAATTCATACCAAAAGTAATGTCCACAGTTGTAGTAAGACCAAGATTCAATTCAGGGGACATTGTACTTTTGATGGCAAAATAGGCATATTTCCTTTCACTTATCAAGAGGCAGCAAAGAAAAAGTCAAAAAATAGGGAAAAGGGGACTATTGTTACAAAACTGGTTGATACAGTTGACAAAACAGTGACAAGAAGGATGCTTATAGACTAGATTGTTCCAGCAATAAAGGCAAAATGGCCATAGGATCTAGGTCACAAAGTAATTTTCATCCAACAAGATAATGCAAAGGCCCACATTACTCATGAAGATGCAGAATGGCAACAGGTTTATCAACAAGAAGATTTCACATTCATTTTAATCCAACAATCACCAAACAGTCCTAATCTTAACATACGAGATTTAGGGTTTTTCAGAAGCATTTAGTCATTAATGCAAAAGAAAATGCCCAAAGATATAGAGCACATGTTAGAGGCAGTCAATCAAGCATTCTATGAGCTACAACTAAGAACATTAGCAAATGTATGGATGACATTATAATATGTTATGAATGAAATTCTCAAGGTCAAAGGAAGCAATGACTATGATGTCCCACATGTTGGAAAGGACAGATTAAGAGCTCAAGGGAATATGCTAGATCAAGTACAAGCACCAGTGTGGGCAGTGTTTGAAGCATGGAACAAAATTCATGGGGATGCACATGACACAGAAGCAACTCAAGGGACTCAAGCAAGCCATGGAAATGAAGACAGTCAAGAGGATCCAGTAGAAGACAATCAATACATTTAGGGAACTCAAGCAAACTCTTAATCTATTCTTGCCCACATATGGGCAAGAACAAATTAAGAGTTCATAATTGTAAGACCATATTTTGTCCATCACTTTTGGGGACCTTTATATATAAATGAAAAGTACATCACTTTTGGGAATTTATGTTCAAGCACAATGCAAAAAGGTAATCTCAGATGTCCCCTGGAATCATTGGCACAGATCAATCCGCATTCCTTAACAAGAAACAGACCTCCTTCAACCAAAATTATGGTGGGTGGCCTGATCCATGTCAAGAAAAGTGGTTAGACATAATTTGCATCTCATTTTGTAACAGACTCATTATTGATTTAGGGAAAATAAAATTCATCTCAGATGTCCCCAAATATCATTGACACAAAAAGGGCCACAAACCTTAATAAGAAAAAGGCCTCATTCAACCAAAATAATGGTGGGTGGCCTAATCCATATCAAGAAAAGTGGATGGACCTAATTTGCATCTCATTTTTTAAGACTCAACATTGATTCAGTTTTGGCACATACATATAGTGAAAAAACAGATCATTCAGTTTAAGAAAATTCATTCAGTTTTGGAACCATATTTTATAGACAAACATATTGGGACAAGTTGGAATATGCATTCAGTTATCACATGATCACACAACTCAAGCCACCCCATTGTATTAGAACATAGGAGATAGATAATATCATCACAACAGGAGACACACAACATCCAAAATGAGTCACACAACACCCCTTAATGAGCTGATGAGCTCAAAAAAGGGCACAACAACAGTGCACAACATTGGGGACGCAAACACATGAAGCATAGGCAAGGAGTGACACAAACACATGGCATATATCAACATAAAGTTCACAACAGAGATCGAGCAGAGGCAAGACAAGGGGACATCAACATAGCCAATCAAAGCATAAATTCCACAAAAAGTAAAATGCAAGGCTAAAGGGACTTAGCTACTCATCAGGGTTAGAATCAAGGACGACACATTCATCCAAATCGTGCACATCCTCAAATTCACCATTATCAGCCATCAAAGGACTCGCAACAGCCACAACAAGACATGGTTGATCAACAAGATCTTTACCTTCGAGCCCACAAATGCCCTCGACAGTCTCTTCAGATCGACGAGGAATGTAGGAGTGATTACCATCACACATTGGGCCCCACTCACAATTAGGATCGTCAAAGCATGCGAGTGAAGAGGGTATCACCAATTCTAGGGGACATTCAAGTCTTCCATTGTCGGACTCCGAAGCCATATGAAGAAAAAGGGACAAGATAGAGAGAGATCGACAAAGATCGAGAGAGATCGAGAAATACCGAGAGAGATCGAGAGATACCTGCCTCAAATGGGACGATTTCGAGCTCCTTCGTTATGAATTGCTAGAGAGCGTTTCAAAGAAGTGAAGAAGAGGCAAGAACGATAATGAGGAGCTAGGGTTTCAGAGAGGTTAAAAGGGGAGTCTATTGGATCGGATGAGCCCAAAAATGGAGGTCCAACAATGGAGATCAACAAGGTCCACAATCCTCAAAAGCACCAAACAACCCATAAAAAGTTGATTTTATTTTAGGTAAAGTAAAAAAATCTGGGATTAAAAAAAATTGTGTTTGTGAAAAATGTGTTCTTCAAGGTAAATTTAATGGAGATTTTGAGGTGGAAAGAGATAAAGAAGATAAAAGAGATGGATAAAATGGGTACAATTTGATATTGGATGGGTAAAATTGTAAAAGAAGTATGTATGTACTATAAAAGAAAAGAAAGGGGAGGAGGACAAATATTTTGGGGCGTTGGAAAAGGAAAGTGGACAAACATTATGGGACGGAGGGAGTACAAATTATTTTATCTAGTTTGTGATTTTTTTTCTTTTGGTGTGGTCTTTTCCCATGTGATTTTCCTGTCAAAAGGTTTTAACAAGGCCTCGAACGCAATCATCTCAGTCATCCCTAGAGTACTAGTGAGCAAACGCAAAAAATGATGACAAGAAGAATACGACTGGCTAAACAAAGTCACAGATGAGTTCAAACGCCAGACATAGAGCTACTATGCTCGGACATTTGAAGGGGCAATTTGTAAACGTAAGTTTTGGCTTCATGTAAATTTAGTTTATAAGCATATTAATTAAGCTAAGAATGTTTATAACTTAGCTAATGAGCTTGGGGAAGGAAAAATCCCAAAAGGTGTTGGGGAAACCCTAGTTCTCTTTTTTTTTCTCTATAAAAGAGATATTTTGTTAATTGTTGAGAGTTATATATCCCGCATCTGAAATTAAGAACCATAATCGCCAAAGAAGACACTAGAAAATAAACTCACATCGAAACCTACTCTGATATCATATTAGCTCAATGGAGTTCCATCTTAAAACCAATTGGTAATAAAATGAGTAACCCAAGAGGTATATACACTAGGCAAGTTTATGTCCCAACTTTAGATGTGAGAATGTATTCTAATATTAATAAGAAGAGTAATCTTAAATTTCTAGTAAAAAGCTCTCATTTTTTTTTTCTTGTGTTAAGTTTTTGGGAGACTTTTGTACCGAAACATTTGTAATTTTTGCTAGCTAAGTCCTGAGCTTAGAATTTACCACAAAGTTAAGTTTATTGTCATCAAAAGTCAAGTAAATTACCCCAAATATTAAATTCTATATTCATTTGTTGGGTCTAGTCACACTAAATCTTCCAATTCTAAAGTCAGACGCGTTTTAGCAATTCGCACCACAATCGATTTAACAACTCCAACGTACGTAGATAAACAATTTGCAATTGATATGGGCCGGGTGGGTAGTTGATATCGAGCAACAAACAAATTAAATACGATACGTAGTCGGTGCTTTAGGATTGTTATATTTTGTACTCTATTTTCTCCATGAACAATTAATGTGAGGCATCAAATTCAAACAACAATAATAAAACACAGTGGTCCAAAGATCGTTCAACTAGCTTTAGCTAGCCTCCTGTTTGAAAACCATTCTTCCTTGCTGAAAGAGATGAAGCAGCTTGTCGTTACAATAATATTACTCTCATAAATTGAGACACTATTCTCATGCTGACTTTCTTCAGTTGAAATTTAGATATTGTAATTGAATGCATAGTTGGTTACCGCAAGAAATGTGCACCTGATCTCAATGTAGAATGTACGTATTCCATGTGCAAGATATGGAAGCAAAACTTAAGCATATGTTTTCAATTTTCATGATATATGATTCATGTTCGAATACAAAAGATCTCTTTTTTTTTGCAGTTACGTACACATTTCATAATTAAAAAGTACGTACATATATAATCAAATTAATACTACTATTTTGGAAGATTGGAAGGGGAAATTACATTTAACCACCCTTTATTTTACACTTATTGCAATTAACCACATTTTATATTTTTTTTCTACACTTAACCACCCTTTATTTGTAATTATGTACATTTTACCACCCCTTTTAACAAAAAACGTCATTTTCTTCCGTTAAGTAAAGTAAATTACATTTTTTTCTTTCTTTTTAAATTTTATTTACAATAAATAAACAAAGGAAAACTCATAATTGACACTTTCAAGTTTCAATACGCCAATTTTTTCAACCCTGGTCTAATTTCCTCCATAATAATTCATTCCCTCCATCCAATGGCGAAGAAGAAACACGACTTCGCCGATGCAAAGACCATGGGTTTTGGATTTGAGATTCTGACGACTTTGAGTGTCCCTTGGTGTTGATTGTATCTAAGTTGATAGACGACGAATCGAGATTCAAAAGGTTGAGATGTAGGCCGAAATCCAATGATATTGACATTCCAAGCTCATTTTATTCCTAAATTCTTTTATTCATTGTAAATAAAATTAAAAAAGAAGGAAAAAAATATTTACTTTAATTAACGAAGAAAATAACGTTTTTCAACTATGGGTACATGGACACTAGAGCTTCCTCTCACATTACTTCTAAGAGCAATTCTTATTCGGTATGTAATTATCGGTAATGGTAAGTGGATTTCAACTATGGGTCTTGGTAAAACCTATTTGACAACAAATAATGTAAAATCTGTGATTTTCAGGATATTAATTTTTGGGAATATTTTAAGCAACCCACTTAATTAAATTGTTACCCGTTAAGATTGTATTTTGGAACTTATGTCCAAAAATTTAAAAGGGACGAAATAAAATCATGTAAGATGATTTTATTAGTCAATATAATTTTTAGGACTATGGAACTTAGAATTACATACTTTTTGATCTGATACATTAGTATTTAGTAATGCACTACAAAATATAAAAACATAAACATTATGTTAACAAATATTAATCAAGAAAGTCGTTGATCACAAAGTTATGGGATAATCCAATACACTCCAAGTTACGAGTTAGACCACTGCTGCTCCATTCTTCTTATTAAAAATAAAACCAAAAAAAAAATTAAAAAGTTGTTAATCAGCATTCAACAAATATGGTTTTCCCACAAAGAGCACAAAGCCAAAGCAACAATGAGAGGAGGCCACACTATCCCTTGTGTTTTGCTAATAATGCAATCAACTGATCTTTTCTTGCCTTTGCTTGACTTCATCTTACTCTCTAACCTCTTCATTTTACTCATCAAAGAAGACCCCTTTTCTCCATCCCTTTTTTCATCCTCCTTTTCGACTTCTCGGTCCTCGACAACTCCGATACAAGGTTTCCCCATGAGTTGAGAAAACAATGTGCTCAATCCTCTCCAAGATTTCCTCTTGTTTCGCCCTAATTCTTGCTTAGACTTTATAACTTCAACATTGTTGTGTAGGAGGACTTGGACCGTCTTTGAAGGCAACACTTGATGGAAGTGTGTTTCGGTTTGCCCTCTTGTTGATATGCATAAGCTTTGGCTCACTTCGATGGCTTCCTCTAACACCGCGAAGTTGTTGTTTGGATTGTCATCACTCACAAACTCGACTGCGAAGTCGTTAGTATCTCCTGCACAACAACTTGGATTATTAACAAAAAGTTTATGCTATATATGGAAAAGTATATATGTTATATATGTAATAAAAAAAATAACATCTAAACATCTTATAGTAAAAGTTCAAGTTATGTGTAGCATGATGTTATTACCTTGTCTCTCATTCTCACTTTGGAAGTAAGAAGGATTTTCCATATGAAAACTCTGCATCCATGCATTAAAAGCAAAACAAGCTAAAGTTAACAATTAAACCAGGAATAGATCCTACTTAAACAATAAAAGATCGCCTTAATTATTACGGTTTATAATTTTCAATTTAGGGTTTATAGTTTACAAACTAATTAGGACTCTTGAGCTAAAAACAATGATTATTAATGTACCTTTTCGAGATCTTGGTCGGGCATGACCACAAGGTCCGAGAACTCAACCATCCTTTCGGATCCAAATTCGTAGTTTTCGCCAACCTTGATTGGCCTCATGTTGTTGTACATGAACACGGAAGGATTCGTGTGACCGGGCTGATAGTTAACGTCGTCGTTGTGGTTTATAAGATCTTGTGAGGCTTGAGCTACCGAGAGTATCTCCTCAAGAATGTCGTCATTCTTTGATCCACTACCATTGATAGAGCATTGGGAAGGCGGCATATTGTTGATCGATGGAGAAGGATGGGCCAAGTGAGAAGGGTTCTCCACCTCCAATGGGGGCATGGTGAACCGGTTTTGCATTCTTGCACACTCCAATGCTATATCAACCTTAATTTAGGTGAAATTGAAAAGATCAGAAAAGTACAAAAAAAACATGCATATATATCAATGTAATAGATACATTCAAGTAGGAGAAGATTATTTTTGAACTAATGTTTCACATCAATTTTTCATATCAATTAAAGATGGAGAAATGTGATTTAACACCCCTTAAATAGGCTAATAATTTGCATAAAATCACCATTGAGCTTAAATTTTTCATTCATTTAACCACCCATATAATTGATATTTAATTTAAAGGTCACCACTCCAAGCTTTTAAATTGGTTAAAATGTAACTTCTTTTATTATATATGGAAAAAAAATGATTGTGTAAAATGATTGATTGGCAACTTAATTAGTAGAATGAGGGTATTTTCCATTACGTTGTGAGAAAAAAACTAACACTTTTTAAAATAAATTTAGGCTCAAGCTATCTGATGATAAAATACCAAATAAGGGTAGTTAGCAAAGAGTAAACTTAGCAAAGAGTAAACTAAATTTAGCGTCTTACGTGATACATTTCTTGCAATACCTTAGATGGGGGATAAGAGATGGCGCCACAGTTTTGGAAAGAGCTAGGAGTTGGGAAGCTGAACTCATCTTCATCAGCCAAATATTGCATCCATTGCCTATCTTGAAACTCCTCAAGATTATGAAATGAAGATCCCACCCCCAAATACGGATTAATAGGAGGGTTGATGATATTGCTAGGTGAACATCTCTCGATGGGAACCGAGTACTCTGAACTCTCGAAATCATCACACCTTCCTTCAGAGTATATGTCGATACTGGATGATCGATCACTACTCGATATCTGGCTCGTGTTTGAGATGAAGTTGCATTGAGGTATGACCTTTAGATTGGAAGGGCTGGTAGTTATGGGGGCCTTCTTGAATATCCTGCATAATGCATACGCATCCTGTAGAAAAAATATATTAGTAAGAATGATAAGGGAGGCAAAAGTTTTTATATGTATAAAGTATTTAAGTACAATGAAATCATAGGTATAGAACTTGTTGCAAGAAAAGAATAATGATGGTGTTGGTGTGTTATCCAAGAGTCCACCTTTCTTGGTACTTTTATATATTCTTAAAGAAGGAGGTCTTTAGAAAAATCATGCCTAGATAGTTTAGTGTCGATCATAACAAGAATTCTTCATAATTTTTAGTCTAGGTGAGGAAAATTACTTCAACAAAATCACGTAGTTAAACGTTGCATCTAGTTTCTTCTCAATAAAACACTGAAAAATTTAACCAATATCATGTAGTCATAAGATTAAATAGAAACTACAAAATTACCTGCAATCCAGAGGCGACTTCGCACTCCCTTTCATCGAGACGGTATTCATGCATGACCCAATCGGATCTATTGCCATGGGGCGCCCTCCCTCCATAAAAGACAAGAGTCTTCTTCATCCCAACCTCTCTTGACTTGGAGTTCACTTTTCGATCCTTCCCTGTCGCCTTCCAATAACCCATCTTGGTTGCTCGGTTAGTCCTCGACCCGTTTGGGTACTTCCTATCTCTAGGGCTAAAGAAGTACCACTCCATATCCTTGCTTGGCAACAATGACTTGTCTTCATGAAAACCAAATAAGGGTATGTTTGGTAAACATATACGCTTATTATAATATAAACAGTGTTGATAAGAAAGGCATGAAATTAAACTACACATACTAGGGAGTTCCCATGGCTCGCATTTGTAGAGATCAACTTCAGGGATGACCTCGAGCTCAATTTTTCGTCCGTTGATCTTCCTCTTGAGGTAGTAGGCTACTAGCTCCTCGTCCGTTGGATGGAAACGAAACCCGGGTGGCAATGAAACAGGTGACATGATGATCAAAATCAAGTGCTCCGATCTCCAACTTCACCACTCTCTCTCACTCTCTCTTTAATGTATTAGCTCGATCTCAAGATCGGAGAGGGAGATAGCGATGGAGAAGGAGCCAAAGCCAATAGAGAGGAGAGGTTGAGGGGAAGAGACGTTGTGGGGTTAAGATTAAAAAGGAGCCATAAAAGAAGGCCAAGAGAAGACACCCCATCAAAGGAAAAGAACAAAAAGATCAAAGGAAAAGAACAAAAAGAAAGATACAAGTAGAAGGCTTTGCCTTTAATTTCTCCCTTTTGCTTTCTTTGTGTCTTTTGATTCCCTTGTTAATGTTCACTAGAAGCTCGAATGCATTTTCCTGCCTTCTCTCGTTTTTTTTTTATCTTTTTATATCAATTTTAATACATTCTAACTAAATTCAGTTATTACCAATACTTAGTTTGTCTATTTATAAAGTGGTGCTATACTCCTTAAGTGTTGTTCAGGAGATTTAAAGTTCGAATCCCACTGACGGCATGGATGGAGAAACTGATATTGGGAGGTCACGAAGTAACCGATTAGATGTAGAATGGTGTCCGACCGATCGAACCAGACGAGCTAAAAGGCAAGACAAAAAAAAACTAAATTTAATTATTATTGTCACGTAGTCGAATTTTAGTTATTTTTGGTCTATCAGACATATCCCTTTTCCCTGAACAGGGGTACCCTACCTTGACCCTACAGATTTCGTTGTAGCCGAGCCTTATTAGATAAATGATGATGATTTTATGAGGAGTGGCCACGTGGTAAGTTCTGATTCGATGATATTCCCCTATCCCGTGTTTTCCAATGTAACTGACAACGGATCAATTGAGGGAAGTTAACGGCCGATTGAGGTAACGAATTTCGGCGGTTGAGATCTCAGTTTTGATTAGCAGTTAAGTCATGTGATCACTTGCTATATAGCTAGAGATGTTCACATGGGATTTGTTGGTCTGGATCACTTTTCCTTCTGCTATATAGCTGGACCCACTTGTTGATCAATCGACTTTTGTTTTTATTTTTTAACCTTGTTGGCTGAAAAGGAGGGAAAAAGTAACGGACGATACTATTGTGTGAATGAGCTTTGTCTTTTTTATTATTTGATTAATACATGTTTTATCTTTATATTATATAATTAATTTATGGTATGCTTAAAACACAAGGGGAATATTAAGATAGTTTGATAGAGGACATCATGAGATTTGCGAGAATTACTATGAAGAGTATAGTATGCTGGTTATCTGTATTTAATGGATGAGGCCCGTTTGGTACCATACCGTGGGTATAGGGAATCGTTTTAGGAAATCACTTAACCCGATTCTTGTGTTTGGTAAGAATTTTTATCTGGAATCACTCATTCCAAGCTTTTATACAAAAACTCATACCCACCTCTACAATAAGATTTGAGCCATTCCTAAAATCACTCAACCCCACTCCTTATCCCAATCCCAACCCAACCCCATTCCTTATCCCGGCCCAATTCCAGACATGGTACCAAACGGGCCCAATGTAACTTTCATATAGACATGTGTTCCAGTTCCCACTACGGTTTTGGTTCTGGTTCCTCCACCCCTGGAACTCGAGAACCGACGGTTCCGGAACCGGTGAACCGGCGGTTTCGAAATCGGGGAACCGGCGGTTCCAAACCGTGGTTCCACCCATAAAAACAATAAAAATAGTGTAACCGACCGCGGAATGAAAACCGCAACTGTGGTTCTCATTAAGAGGTAAATGTATTTTATTTTTAATATTTCCGATTTCGGAACCAGAACCGAAACCGGGAGGAACCGGCCGAAACTAGAATCGGACCGAAACTGGGGAACCTGCCCAAGACCGGTTTCAGTTCCGGTTCTGGTTCCATGGTTCCGAAAAACCGGACCCATGTCTACTTTCATTGGGAAAAGACTTTCCACGGAGTTTTCCATTGAAAGTTTGGAACTCCTAGTGAATGTACTTTAAACAGACCCACAAGATCGCGAGTAGATTGTGAATAGTTTAGGAAAATGTGCTGGATAATTTTAAGTCATTTACAGATCAAATAATGCAGAATTATTCTACGTAGTTAAATATACTGATTAAAATTCTAATTGTTAGATCCGATCACATTTTGACCGGTCCAATAGAAGAAGACAATGATTCAAAAGGTGCTGAGCAAGATAGATCCTCATATAACTATGGCCCACGACATTTTCTGAAGGGCAGAATATATCTACAGACACTTGAACTTGTAACTATTTTTCAACCAGCCCCCTGTACTATGAAATGTTCAAAAAAACACCTCAACTTAACTATTTTAGCACTAATAAACACTGAAGGTCGAAGTCTTCTGACCGTGAATATCACGCACGCTGATGTGTACACCTAAGCCAAATTGTTTTGCCACATAAGAATACCCCATTTATTTTATTGACACATAAGAAAAAAAATGTAAATACTTTTTTTCTTTTTTTGGATCTTCTTCCAGGAAAACAAGAGAGTGAGTGAGGACGGATTCTTCACCGGCATAGAGTTCGAATTCTTCACCGGCTCACCTCCGCCGCAATAGAAAGGACCCAGAGAGTGAGTGAGGACGGAACGACGACGAACTCGAAGAATTAGAGGGAGTCTTCACCGCCGGATCCAGAAAAGAACCAGATCCAGATTAGATAAAGTGAGGACGGAACGGCGAACTCGAAGAAAGAGTTCGAGTCTTCATCGCCGACAAAAAGAACCAGCACCAGAGAGTGAAAGAGGACGGAACGACGACGAACTCGAAGAATTAGAGGTAATCTTCACCATCGGATCCAGAAGGTAACCAGATCCAGAATTAGAGGGAGTGAGGACGGAACGACAAACTCGAAGAAAGTTAGGACGGAACAACGAACTCGAAGAAGAGTTAGTTCATGCTTAATTGAATTTTGTTTCCTAATGTCAAGCTCTTAGCGTCCTTTTCAATTGAATTTGTTTCCTAATGTATCCATGTCAATTGTGCTAATTATTTCTCAATTGAGAATCCATGTCAACCGTGCTACTTATTTCTCAATTGAGAATCTCCGGCCTGGAACGAAGGAATTGAAGGGTTGAAGAAGACGATGAATAGTGACGGGAAATTGTAAAAGAGGAAGGAGATGGAATAGTAAATGGGGATTGAAATTAAATAATTAATTTTTTATCATTTTCACTCTCAAGTCCTGATTCTCAAAGGAATGATTTTTTTTTATTTTTTTTCCTTTTTAATAATTTTTCATTTCAGTTTTCACTCGCGTAAAGGGACGAGAAAATCACGTACTTTGCCACATCAGTGTCCAATGTTTACCAGAACAAATTTAGCTAAGTTGAGGTGTTTATTTGAACATTTCATACTACACGGGGTTGATTGAAAAAAAGTTACAAGTTCAAGTGTCTGTTGATGTATTCAGCCTTTTCTGAAGATATATGTGCCTTTATCAGATTTGGAAACTGATGTGAACAGAAAAAGAACATCAATCACAAGTACACAAACTGGACCCACATGCCAATGCCCTTTTATGAGTCTACTTGTACAACAAGACCCACAAGCTCTTCTCTGGGCCACATAACATTATACAAAAGATGCAAACCCAACACCTACTTTTGCACTGCATAAAGAGTATAGATAGTTTCACTCCCTGATGGTCATGAACAACATTTATGAAAAAAAATTCAGTTCAATAGTTGGTAGGTAAACAGTGCAAATAACACTAGATTAAAAGGGGGTAGTTATGTACACAATTTTTACAGCCTGAAAATTACCCTCAGAGCAGGAAATGAAACAAACAAACCTGTGCAGATTCGAGAAACAGGAAGGAGTGGAACGAGTAATTGATTGAATTCAATGTGTAAAGTTCTATTTTTATGCTACCCTAAGATGAACACTTTGCATAAAAACATATGTGAAGGAAGTGATCTGGGTTCATCAAGTTGTTCACCACCCAGGAGAAAGGGGTTTCCAGTTTTGGCTCAATCCCTTGAATTCGAAGAAGCTTTATTTCAAAAGTCTGAGATGGATGCTCAGATTCCTTACACGGATCAATAGCTGAATTCGCCACTTCTGGATCGGTTGTTTCGCTTGAAGCTTCGGTTTGTTGTGTTTCTTCACTTTCTGTGCCACTTGTTATTATGTTCTTGATCAAGTTGTCACCAAAGTACTCGGGCAGGATATTCTTCATTGCATCCTTTAAGGTGAAGCATTTACCTGCTAGTCATACATAAAGACATGTCTTGCATTATCCCACAGAATATAGTACTAAGAGTCCAATGCTGTATAATCGGTTAGAGGAAAAATCTAAGCATAAGTCTCAGTTCCCTCTTATGCAGTTACACTCCATATTACACGCTTTCCACAATTTGACATAGTTGGTGTAAGCATCAGATAAAAATAATACAGCCAAATATTGATAATTTCACATACAGCAAGCAGTTCCCAAAAAAACAATTTAGCACAATAAACTTACCTTCGATTTTACACATCTCAACAGGTCTGTTTATGTAGGAAACCATATCCCAACTATCAACTGCAGGCGCATTTTCTAAGTCATCAAAGTCCTCCTTGAGTATACAAGCATACAGCCGAACTGGAACCCGACCTGCATCAGTTCAGAAAAAAGATGAGCTTAGACAAATTAATCTGAAGATTGAAATGGAAAAAAAATATAGATTGGTCTGTCCTTGTCAGTTCAACGTATCAGGAAACTACGCTGTTAGTTTATCCATCACAAGTCTCACAGCCATAATGATATCACAAATACAAAGGATTGCAGCTTGTGAATTTTAGGATGTAGGCATAATATTATTTTTTGGGTCATAAGAGAATTTGACTTTTGTTGAAGTGATCCAAATTGGATGATCAAACCAGATTAAAATGATATACCAGGAAAAGAAGTAATCCAAGACAATGTATCTTGAAAACTCACCTGTCTTATTTGACCCAGGATTATCTGTGTTTCCATGACTAGGACGTGATATAGAAGACGAAGTCAATCTAGCAGTGTACTCATCTTCAACTGCTCCAAGCTTAAGCTTGGTTGAGACACGAAGGAAGCCTTCCACATTGCCTGCTAAAAGTTCTCTATTTATACCTCGGCAAATAAATAAACAAAATAACTAAGAAAAGGATGGCATTGATTTAATAGAAATGGGAAAACTATCTGTTAAGTATCACATCGCCCTAAAAAAAAAGAACCAACGCAGTGAACCCATACATTAAGCTATTATAGCAGTTCCAACTCCACAGTAGATGACCAAAAATTTATAACATCATCTTGAATCAACTAATTGATGTCATAAATTTATCTAGAGAGCTTATAGACTCCACAGCACACAAGGTTTAAAGAACATTATGGAAGAAAAGAGAAGAAATAAGAGACATAATAACTTAGGTAATGCAATGATCAGGGTTTGCTACGTTACCATTTAAAACAGAGTTCCAGAGCTCTGCTTGATCTGATTGGGACATGTTCATAACATTCTTGCAGTTCCCATTAATGATATAAGCAGCCTGCAAAACCAAAAGAAGCAGCACAAACATCTTAGTCACTAGTAAGAGCAGACAACTCCAATGGAAAAGAAAGGAACTACACAGAAAATCATGGCAGAAAAAGGGATTCAAACAAGAATTTAGAACAAAGAGAGCGATACTAGGCTGGCAATTGAAATTTTGACTTGTGGTACATAAAAATAGCCTTAAAATGTAGACTTTATGCATATACATGATTATTAAAAAAAAAGGTGCTCCTGGCTGACCTCAAAATATGCAGTTATTAGCACACTAAGTTAGCAAACTAACAATGCATAAATATTCTTGATAATCAGAAGGAATACTGCTTGAGCTTAAAACTTACAAGTTACAAGGTACCCTTTCTAATTATGAATCAGTTTTCACTAGCTACAAAGCTGATTTATTTTAGGTAACAAAATACTTGTTGGACATGCAGATAGACATAGAGCTGATATACCAAAGTTTCCGTCAAGAATCTAAGTATTGACTTTCAAACAGAAAACAAGTTTGCTTAGATTTGTTTTGGGGGCAAGGGGGTTGGTGACTGAAGAAGTTGAAACAAATTTATATAAAAAAGGTGAGATCCCAGAAGAAGAGGCAATTCACGGAGTCCAATTATAGAAATCAAACACAAATACACTTAAAACATGGCAACTAATCTGATCTTCCAAGGGGACCAAGGCACATAAGTTAAAGCAAAAGGCAGAACTGACCAGCAATAGGATCTATGGGAAACTTGGCTCCAAAAGCAGTAACATCCAAGAAAGAATGGCAACATTGGATTGGGTGTGAAATAGTAGGTTAGAGATCAATGTCTAAAAAGAGGGATGTTCAACTAGAACCTAGGTATGACAAGCACTTTCAAGCATCTTAGGTATAAAGCTACAAATCTAGCCACAATTATATGAATGCTGACATTGCAAAAGCTAGAAGCATGGAATCCACAATTACGGTATGCTAAATTGTCAATAGCTCAATAGTTATGTGTTCAAGTACATTTGGATCTCAGTAAGGATAACAAACCTCTTTCAGAGCGTTGATAAAGCTCCACTTAACCGTATCATCACCATCACATGGGATCAATATGTTAGCTGGATATCCTCTAAAATGTACCTGATTAGTTTGAAACTGTTTCCATCAGACAAAAAGCAAAAAGCAAACCTTTCCAGCATATACATCTCTCCAGGATATAAATTTTTCATAAAGATGTTCAGAGCTTATTTTGCTCTACTTCATGCAATAACATCAACATCATCTCCCAGTATAGTCCCACTCAAGCGGGATCTGGGGGGTCAAGATGGGGGCACCCATAACCTGAACATGTCAGGAAGATGCGCCCGATAGACCCACGAAAAACTGAAATTCAGCTATGTGACCATAATAACTGAATTTAGTTAGAATGCACCAAAATTGATATAGGGGCTAAATCCATATCAAAGGCACTGTATAAAAGCCAATGAGCATGAGGATGCGCCCCATGCAATCTCCAAATTACACTTCATGACACCAAAGGTGTCCCTTGGAAAAATACAGCATACAATAATAACAATACCGTAATATTCCAAGGTCTTTCTGGCTCTGCACACAAAAGATCAAAGAGAACTCCTGTGGGTATGTACCTGTAAAACGCATACAACCATAAGCACAACTAGAACAGCATTACAAGTTAACACCAAGAAATGCAGCAAGGATATTGCAGCAAAGTTGCCATGTTCTAAGTAAATTATTGTGGTAAAAAGGGTTCATCCTTATTCCATAAGTTTAGAAGATACTGTGATATACGAATGCAGATAGTGTTGCATATATATTTAGATGATGAATCAATGCTTCATACCATTTCAGGGGCAAGCCCTTGTACTCGAACCACACTGTATCGTTCCCTGGAGGAAGGGCACTGCTAAAGAGAGGCCTTATTTGACTCACTAACAAAGGCAAGTAGCCTACCCGAGGTGCTAAAATCTGCAGCAAAAAAGTAATCAGCAACTTAGGGGCTTCAGATATGTTGCTTCATTTAAAAAAAACAGAAACTTAGGAGCTTCAAATATTTTGATTTGTAAACAAAAAAATTAATCAAGAAATTAAGCATAAGGCCAATGTTCAGCAATGTATTCACAAATGCAAAACTGAACATATGTTCATCATGGGATAGTTTTGTTCATTTAATCACATAAATAGTGACTACACATGGGGCCGACTGGCTCAGTTAAGGGTTGAGATTGAGGTTGATGTTGCTTTTGGATTGGGTCGTCAATTTTAAGAAATGTTGTCGAAATAGGTTGAGCTTCGGGTTTATACTCATTTCAGGTTTTAGGTGCATTTAGTTTGGATTTCAGTTGTTTTGGCCATTACATCCTCAGTAGATGTTGTGGTTGTATATGTGAATGTGCACGCGCATGATTTCTTCAATTTATGTACAACATGCAGATATTCGTTAACTAATCAACTGAAAACAAAAGCTCAATGACACTACAAGGGAATAATTGAGACAACTTAATTGTAAACGACAAAAAGAACCCTAGACTCTTAGCATCCCTACATGCATAAGACCGAATAAAACCTCAAATTGAATTGTGCTTCATCTAGATTTCATATAAGGCGTGTTATGGGATGGGGTTATTTAGGCTAGATGTGTTTCAAGTGGTGCTAAAATTTAAGGTTTCAGTTAGATTTAGGTTTGGGTCTGTTGGAACCTCCAGCATCAGACTTGGCAGGTCAACAAATCATTCATAAAGGCTAACAACAAAGTCATAAGGATAGATAGTATGAAATAGAAAGCAGTTCATTGTGATTCAATATAAGGAGATAACAAGACATATATCCAGCATTGAATTCCTGAAAATCCCAATGATCGTGGCCTTATTCAGTACATAGGTAATGCTGCTTATTGCAAATCTATCGATGCCTCTCTAATCCTCTGGCTCCAATTGAAGCAACAAAAAATGGACAATCAATCGTAATTTTCATAGATCATACCTTTCACAAATATCCAACATCAAGGCAAGCACGGAAAGCTTGCTGAGATATTACAAACGGGGAATAAATCGAACAGAAAGAAAGCTTCACATTTCAAATTAGACGTCCGAGTTACACCACCACTTTTAGGTTTATCAGGAACAGCTCTAATAAAATTCATCGCCAACTAAAAACAACGAAATAAACGAACTAGTACACGAAAAAAAATCAACAAACTCTATAATTAACCCTAAATCTGAGCACACAAATAACAAGAATCGGAGAATTTCAAGACAATGGAGACAAAGAACTATAACTAGAGGGCGAAAAGAAGATTTAAGAGGGGGAGAGAGATACTGACCAGAACAGGGGGAGGAGGAGGGAGAGTAGTAACTTCGGATTCGTGGAGGTGGATCTGAAGAGGAATCGCGCCACTCCAGACGAACTTTTGAGCTTCAGTCGCGCCTCTCTCCATGGTTCTGGATCTCTTCCTCTTCCTCTGCTCGTTTGATGAAGAAGTTTACTTGTAGTTCTTCTACTCGTGAAAGTTGAAATCAAACGCGTTCCCATCCCTGGTTTGACTCGCCCGAGTTTGAAAGAATTTGTACTCGGCCGATAAAGGATTAAAGGGTAGGATTGCACGAGTTCAATTTGCACAATTTCTTTTTTTTTTTGGAAATTCAATTGGGTATCCCTAAGTTTTATGCTTTTTCGAGTGGTGCCCAAAAAAAATTTAACTAATTATCCGCTTCACTTTAACGTCCTTAGCAATTTTAACAGTAATCTTTATCATCCTTCTGACAAATATAACAAAAGGATTTCTCAGCAACGAGCTCACAGAAACACTTCTTAGTTGTATTCTCAACTCCTACAACTTCCTAATCGATAACGATTTAATTTCCGAATATCGATATATAATAAATCCTTAGTTATCATGCTTCAAGGAGCCATCTTGGCGGAATTATAACTAATTATCCGCTTCACTTTTGAAACAATTTTCTAAATAAAAATTATTCATTAGCAACAGTTCTTAAAGGTAACCAAATCTCGGATCAAACGGATTAACAACGAATCCCGAGTAATTATCTGAAGTCCTTTACCTGCCAATCGATATCCAAAACTTGTATTCGCTATAACTGAAGATCCTGACGTCCGTTTCTCGAGTGGTTTGAACCTTCACTCGAGCCCATGGCTCGTTTAGCTCGATAGTGGCTCGATCCCCGAGCTCGAGGGTGGTCGAGTATTGCCCATCGGTAGCCCTTGCGGTGGGTGGTGGTCGAACAAGCTACCGATCGCCGGCGACGTCGCATAACGAGGCGAGGAAGATGACCGGCGGTGACGTATTCTTCTCCCGAGCTCGCCATCGTCTTCACCGTCTCGCTCTCGAACTCCTCTTTTGCAGCAGCCTAAGAGAGGAAGAAGAAGAAGATGGGGTGGAGGTGATAAAGGAGGTGGCTGGGGCGGAGAAAATTGCTGGTGGTGAAAGCTTCAGCTCCCCCTGGTTCGTCGTCGTTCCACCTTGAATCTCGCTCGACCCCTCTCTGTTTTCAATTCAATTGCCCATACATATCTAAAACGTTGAAAGTTGAAAAAACAATTCAGCCTTCCTTCTCAATTAAGCAAAGAAAAGGTGGTTTAAAAATCCAAAACCCGTCTCGGAACGGGACTCGCATTAAAGCGGTAAAATTATATACCTCGGATGGAAAAACATACTAAATACAAAACGTCCCGTAAATATGTAGACCAATAAAATCAATTTTCCATGATTTTATAACGCTACATTCAATTTTTAAGGCTTCCGTTTCGTATTTTAAATCCTTTACAGTACATAATTAAAAAGACGGCTTATCCAATAAATATTATTTTTTCACTGAAAAATCCTAGAATTCACACCGATCCATAAAATCATTTCTTTGTGATTTTAGGATATCACCAATAATTTTCTAGGATTTAATATCCAACAAAAATATTGAATTAAGCGTTAAAACGAACAAAGAGGTTAAAAGGATAACCGAGAAAAATTCAAAAATATCCTCAAAAACCACAGTTATTACATTAGTACCCCCTTAAAAATGGTTTTGTCCTCGAAACCAAGGAGAATTCAAATCACAAGGAAGGATAGCATAAACACACACACACACACACACACAACCACTACAAACCTATACAGAAGTTTGTAATACCCCCTTAAAAAAACATATTGTTACCTCTGCACCAGGCACAAAACAACCATTGCTTAGTTACCAAACTCCTTCTTTACAACGTTCATTATCTTTGGAAAATGACTCAGCATTTCCTGCCTAGTTTCTGAAGTCTTTTCTTTACCTCCATAACTAGGCCAATGTAACCTAACCAAAGGTATTTTCTCATTCACGATTCAAACTAGCCTTCCTTCATAGGTGTCATCTGGTTAATTATCCATATCATTATTGTGGAGTACAATAAGATATATTGAACGCATACTATCTTAGAAGAATCACAAGGATGACATTATAGATAGAATGCACTGAAGGTGGCAATGCCAACCGATAAACAAGCTTATCAATTCTTTCAAGTATCTCGAAAGATCCAACAGAGCGAGCATTTACGTTGTCTCGTATTCCCCAGCGAAATACGCCTTTCAAGGCGGATATTAGAACAAAAACATCATTCTTTACAATGAACTTAACATGCTCTCGCTTTAAAACAACACACGATTGTTGTTGCTTTTGAGCAGTTAGCACCTTTGATCGTGTTAGTGTGATAGCAATTGTTGTTCTCTTGGCCGAGTCTGGCCAATGAAGAACCTTGTCAGCATTGTCATTCCAACAAATTGACAACCAATATTTCCAGCCTTACAAAGCTTTAAAAGAGTCATTTTCTTTATCGTGTGCTCAAAATTCTTGTATGTGAATTCACTCAAACTCAAACTACCATTCCAACTCGTGTGGAATCCAGAATACATGTTCTCGGGGGTTTGAATTTGTTTCTTTGTATTACTCATCAGTTTAATGAGGGAAACCAATGCTAACATTCAGTTCATTCCATAAAGCTTGATGTCACTTCTTTCAAAACTTTGGCATGAACCATTCATCTCAATCAAAGAGAATAATCTTCGGAGTTTTATAAAGATGAAAAACTTCATGCATGAACACCTCAGCTAACTTCTGTACTCTTTAAGTCATCTTAAATACATTAAAATGAACACTCTAAATGAGTTTCTTAACAATCTTCATATGCATCCTTCTTTCATTAAGTCTTGAACGACTAATGACAAGAATCCATTGTAACATCTCTCCACTTTCATTCTAAAACAGGAAGAGACTATAACATTTCATCTGGTCTTCTATGCTCAATCAGAACTTCCAAACAAACTCAACATATCAAAACGAACTCTGTGATATTTCGCTTCATGTCAGTCCATCAAAAGCTTTATCTTAAATCCTTCTCAAATCAGTTTCTTTACAAGGATTACTTGAAATCCTTACTCAATTTCTTATTGAGATAAAATCTCAGTATTACTTTAACCAGGAATATGAGATTTATCCAACACATGACAAGATAATAACCTTTCTTGTCAATCTTTTACATCCTTTTCTCAACCAAAACTCAGCTTGAGCATACTGGCATTCAAAAGTAGTTATCTTACTCAAATATTTCAAACTACACTCTTACGCATTAATATACCAACATATTGGATAATAATACATTTATTCCAATAATTTCCAACAAAGTTGTCTCCATCGACAATTTTCAATCTTTTTCATCAAAGAATTGTTGAGACTTCATTTAACATTCTGACTTGTTGAGCCAACTAACTCTTAGGATTAAAAACATATCCTCACGTGTCCACTCTCTGTATCCAACAACTTATCAGGCTGAGATTGAATATCAATACTATTTACATATCCAAACTCCAGACCCATTGAAGTTCTGCTTAAAGTCCTCACTTGACTATCTTATCTCAAAAAGATTTAAGTTTTCAAGACAACCTGAAAACAAATAACAACTAATGGAAAAATTACTAGTACATCCTTTATTCCAAAGAAAGGATTACTACAATATCATTCCTTAGAAAGGGTTCCATCCCAAGAGTCCATATCAACTTACTTCCAAAGACAATTCCGCTAAAAAGGCAATGACTTTATTAGGTCATGACGTCAACCAAGATGAACTACTAGCAAACTGCATAGAGAATTCCAATAATCGTTGACTGAAAACAAACCCAAGCTTTTAGAGAAGTACGGAGTTACTCCATGCTCTTCAGAGATCAACATAGATTTGTAAAGAATCTTACCAAATTTCTTTACTTATAATCGAACTATTTTGGGAAGTTTGACCATACTCCTTAAATGGTATAGGATATCAAGGATATACTAACTCAAATGAGTTTTACAAGATACTAGCTAGATATAGCAATTGCTATTGTGCAAAAGAAAACTTGCGTCTTTTCATCTCAAACCACTACACTTGCAAAACTTATATGATCGCCAAATCATACTAGAAACTATTCTTTAAAACCCAAAGAATTATGTGATCTAATTCCACCATGTGATCAAGATGGGGAGATAAAATAAACATAATCCTTTACTGCATTCTCATAGGAATAAGACATGTAATCTTGCCTTACCATGTGATCAAGATGGAAGACAAATCACATTCTTACTCACCACTATGAAAACCGTAGAAAATTTTATTCATGAATTCCGTATATCAAATCAACATTTCTTTAAAAAAAATTCCTACCAGAATTCTACAAAGTCATAAGATTTTTCTCAAAAGAGAAAATCACAAAACAATTTCAAATATCCCTTAAATCATAATAGCTTGACAGGAACTCGACATAGTCTACAAGCATACAGGCTTTAACTTTGAATGTCGCTGAAACAAAGATTAGCTACTTTATGAGGAAATGGGCGCTCAAGCCAATGCATCAAATAAAATTACCGACCTTATCTTAATGATGCTACTAACACTAGATCTTTGGTTGGTACTCATATCCTCAATTGTGTCAAGGGTTTTGCGATTTATCTAAGAATTATGTTTCTAGTTTGTGGAAAGAGGGTGAGAATATGCTCCAAATCCTCACAAGGGTGATTACACCATGTACATGATAGTGTGACAAGCATGTGTGTTTCAAAGAGTTTGGCTTTTGTTGTGATGCCATTGTTAGCGATCTCCCTTATGAAGTTTTTCAACTTTGGGGGGTATATTAAGCTTCCAAATCGATCTTCAGTCCAAACCAATTAAGTATTTTCGGTTGTTAATCATCTTTAAAGCAGATTCCGTGGAAAACCATCCATTTCTACTTGGTCCCCAATAAAGCATGTTTGGTATTTCACTTGTAGGATTAGAAGTATTAGCAATGTTAGTTGCATCCTCCTTGATAAGAACTTGTTCAAATTTTTGGGTATTACATTTTTTCCCTTCTATCAAGTATTCCTGTACCACTTCTTCTTGGTCTTTCCAAAACTAATTGTTTTTCCGTCTCTAAGGCTCCATTTGAGCCCAAAATTTAACAGATCTCTAAGATCCATAAGATTTTCCTATTACTAAAGGACGTTGTTCATTCTGGTGTACACTAGGAAATGTTAACCTTGAAGGTGTTTTTCTATGTTGGTTTTTACTCATATGGTGTTTCGTTCTGATAGGATTTTACAAATGAGCTTCATTTATAAGGCTTTATTCATGTCTTCTGCTTTAGAGAGTCATAGCCCGTCTTGTTCAGTTGGACGACAAATTATGCTCCAACTAATAAGTGGTTTGTATGAGTTTCCTTTATTCCATAAGTTTGTGTAATTTATTAATGATTTTTCTAACCTATGCCCTTAGGACATAGGCTAAGATCCTTAAAATGGAAATAATTTGTTGAATTGTATTATTTAAGATTAATAACAATTTTTAAAAGTGTTTATTAATTTTCTTATAGGGTTTTATTAGTTCCTCAAAATGGAAGACTTAAATTATGCCCTTAGGGCAGGCATAGTTTAGAAAAAAAATCGTTTTATCAATTTGTTCATGTATTCTTGGTGGGGTCATGAAGGTTTGCATGATGAATTTAGATTGAGCTGTGAAATTCACTTTAATTAGTATTGTTCTCCCTTCATGTGAGAGAGTGTTAGATTTCCATTAAGCCAGATGTGTGTTGGTTTTTGTAATAATTTGTTCAAAGATTTCACTGTTAACCCGTTGTGGATAACATGATAACAGGTAGCTTGCATTTAAGTATACTTTAGATGCATGTTTATGTTTAGTTTGCATGTTTGTAGCTTAGTTCCTAGGTTCTAGTGTTTTCGGGTAATTGTGCTTGTTTTGCTCGGTTTTTGCAGGTTTTTAGGTAATGGAGCAAGGCGGGATGTGATCTGAGTTGACTATGGTGGTGCATTGGAGGACATGAATGAAGCTTAGAGTGGTGCAAGTGAATATTGAAAGAACCAAGGCCCAAGAGGTTGTGGGAAAAGAACCCTTAAATTCGGGTCATGCATTGGAGTTGTTGTTTCGACACCTCTATCTTTCAATGCTTTGTTTGGAGCTATAGTGGTCTTATGGAGCTGAATTTGTTATCATTGGAAAGCTAATTCAAAGATCTACAATTCATATTGCTACTCCGAGTCGAAATTCCAACTCGAAAAGGGTCAAATAGCCTCTGAAGTGTCACTTGAATGTTGAACTGAGGGTATGACGCAGACATAACATTTATGCGGATGAGTTGGGCTGCGTATTTTGGCTTCGAGTTGGGCCTTGATATAATGATTTCCAATGAGTTTGATGTATTTTTGGGGATATTTGATCTTAGAAAGTCTTTGGGGTATTTAAACATTGTGTTTGACTTTTCTTTGATAACTTTGGATTTACATCTTGGAGGCTAGGGTTTCTAGAGAGTTTTTCTCAAGAGATCTTTGAACCTAATTTGTAAGTTTTCTTTAATCTAATTATGCATTGCTAAATTTATTGGGTTAGGCTAGTTAATTGAAGTCATGATTTGCATGAGTTGTGAGGTTTGATTGATTCTCAACAAACTTGAATAGATTTTATTCCATGTGCTTAATTGAATCAAAGTTATTCTAGGGTTTTGTTAGATTAGCTACCTAATAAGATTTCTAGCTTAATTTACAACTAATCTAATTGATTTCCGGTCGAGATTCATTAGATAAAGTAGAATTTATAGTTGTTTAGACCCGGTTGGGATATTCAATTATAGAATGGAATAAATTCACATGTCACTTAGATCTCTGGTTGCTCTAAGTGATTGTTTCTATTGATATTTGAATATTTATGTTGTTGTCTAATTCAATCTTGAAGGTCTTCTAGGTTGTTAGATGATTAGGGTTGTTAGTCTGATAGTTCTATCAACTAAATATAAAGTTTGGATCAAATCCACGATAGATTATTCAAGTGAATTAAGAATCAAGTGAATTAATGATCAATAGAGCAACATCATGATGGATTTAACTAGTTGAACACACTTGTCTCATATTATTATAATCATCATTGCATTCATATTTAGTTTTAATTTGCATATTAGAGTTAGATAATCATCCAAAAAAAACCTTTTTACGTTACTTGGCACGCAAGTAAGAACACAAATACACAAGTGTTTGTGGGATCGACCCTTATTTACCGCTCTACTGAGCTTGGTTAAATAAGGATTCTTTTATAGGTAAACGACTGAAAAATACATCATCAATAATCCACATATTTATCAACCGTGATGACATTTTTTTGCTCAATATTTAATGTACAAATTTCTCTTATTGTTTGGTGTTTTTTTATAACTTGGAATGCGAACTTATGAAAATTGATTGACTAAATAACTAATAATACTTGTCTATTATATTTTTGATTATTTTTTGAAAAAGATGATCCAACCTAGAAATTTATCCGGTGGATAATACCTCAAAACTACACGCACGATTAGCTAGACATACAAATATATCCATGATAATTAAGAAAATGACCATTGTGTCACCCTTCAATAAAATGAAGCATAATTTTTAATAAATATAATTTACATTTACATTTAACGTTTGGTCTATTTTCAACCCAAGGAATAACATATCATACGAATATAACATTTCTAATTGAATAACATACCATACCTTGCATAACTTTTTTATTGATAAAACAACATGCATATCTCTATTTCTCTATTACCATAGAAGAGCATGAGTTATTTTGTTAAAAATGTAAAAAATAGTGCATATCCATTAAAACCATACCCATTTCAATAAATTCACCAAAATGCCATTTTCCAAATCTTTCGTCCTTTTTCTGCTGCCCTTCTTTCTCTCGCTCACTCTTGCTATCTATTTCTCTTTGTTTGCTTTCCGATTCCCACCACCGATCTTCTCTCAAATTCATGCTCAAAATTGATCGGTTTCAACTTGTAGTTCTCAATTGCACCAGAGAACCAGAACCAGATAGAGTACATTGAACGACGCACCTCACCATCGCTTACCCTCAGAACGTCGATGTCTACCCCGCCTCTGTCTGAACTATCGTGCTCATCCCCAAGCAATGCCCGCCTCGTAATTCCGACCCGCCACTCCAATTCCATTCCAATTAGGTAAATTCCCTATTTCGGTTTGCTAATTACTTATCTAGGGTTTGAATGATAATCATTCCATTATTTTGACTTGATTTCTATTCAAAGCTCATAGGTTTATGAATTTTTGGTGAAATCCCTATGAAAAGTTAAATATATGTTGAATTGGAACGCTTTTTTGGAGTTGTGCCATATTTATTTACTAATGCACTTAAGGTGTTTGATTAAATGCCCCAAATATATTTTGTTAAAACCAAGGCCCAGCCACAGAACCTGATTTCTTGTCTATCATATAATGGTTACCCCTTTTCTTCAAGGCTACATTTCATGATGTGTATTGTGGCTAAATTGGAGCTTAAGGTGGATGAATGACGGATATCATGATTGGAAATAATCTTTTGTATGAAACATCAGGTATGGGTTGCATATCTTGAGAATTTTATGAAAAGGAGCTTACTATACAAGAGATGGGACTCATATTCTACTAAATTTCAAGCTATGTTGTTGATTTGACCTTTTGGTTTTTGGTTATCATGTATCAGTGGAAGTATGCTTTTGCTTTGTCAAGTTGGGCTTTGTTATTTTTTGTTGCCCTGGAGCGATGGAATTAGGTTAGCTTGTTTTGTTAATTCTTGCTTTTGCTATGTTAGTTTAGTTTGGGCTTTCGGTTCTTGCTTGCCCTCATTAATATTTTGTTTTTGTCCTTTGTTGCTTTGTTTATGGTTTTTGATTAACAATTTTTTCCTTCTTCATGATGCTTGGACTCAAATATTATGAGCACTCTTTTCTTTCTTTGAGATTTTGGTGTAGAAAATGAGGAGTTAATTTTTGATTTGAGAAGTTTATGGTGTTCAACTTAGCTAATAAGATGGTTGAATTGATCCCAATTTACCTTGAAGCATTTGCTTTTTAGGATTCACATTTGTATGCAATGATGATTGGCCCTTGGTTACTGATTGTCTAATTTGCCTACTGTTTTATTCATTTTGCTAGCCATCTTTGTTCTAAATTTTCAATTCTCTTACATGATGCAGTTTGTAGGGGCAAAGATGGGAACATTAAAGCATAGGAAAAAGAAGTTGGTGTTCCAAGTTGTCAATTGATTAACTGTCCCTTGATCTCACTACAGGGTAATGTCTGAAACTTTTATGTATTTCACTAATATAAACATGTGGCTGATCTCCATTGAGTTATCATCTTTCAAAAAAAAAATTATTTTACACAGAAGACACGCAATTTTTTTTACAGAGATAATGGGATGATATAATAATTATTTATTCACTTGCACAAATTTTCTGCATCTACTATCTAAGCAAAACCATACCATGTAATGATTCACCTTATTTTATAGGATGGTATATTTTTGGTAACGGGCTATCTTGCTCTGGTTACCGGTTAGTGGTTCTCCTTTAGTTTGTGTTGATGTCAAATGTGAACGATTATAAGCGGCTTGTAAAGAAAGTATTAAGAGGCTTGTAAAGAAAGTATTAAGATGTGAAGCACAGGGTGAAGATGTGCTTGTTGAATTGCTTTCTCTTTTACAAAGGTAAAACTATTATTTTTTATATATAAATAGAATAGAGATATTTGATTCATGGAAATATACTTAGTGTAGAATTAGCTCTTATTTTTAGTTTATGGAACTGGAAAATTGGATTAGCTAATTGTATCTCTGCTGCTATGAAAGTGTCATGCTCTTCCTTCTCTTCAAATTCATGTGTTCATCTTTTCCGAAGTTATAGCGTATAAGGACGTATCTTGTTGTTCCATAGTTAGTGGACTAAATGTGTTTGTGTTGATTTAGATGTTCCTTTATTTGTGTTTTTCCATTGGTTGATTGCTTCGTGTAATGTACTTATTGCCTAATATACTGTTGTTAGTACTCATATATCCATGGTAATTGGTTTGGCTTATATAAATCCCTATGAAAACATGTTACGGTTGTCCTCTTCGATTTATATGTGTACCTTGCGTTGTTGTAAGCCCAAAATTCTTATATCTACCTCTCTTATCCTTGTAGCAGTTCATGTTACCGAGGAAGTTGAATGAAGATGTTGAGCGTTTACATTAAACTAATCGAGCATCTGAATGAGGTGTGGGTTGATGTTGTTGGATCGAACGAGAGCGCGTGTGGTGGATTGAGTTAAATTGCTCTCCCAAATCTAACATTGAACAACGAGTACATTGTATCTAAATCATAAATGTGTGATCTTGTAAAAGGAATGATTCGTTACCTGTATTATATACTATCAAGAAACTCACTTCAGAATATATAGTTCTTTGTAGTCATTTTGTCCACCCAAAGAACCTTTGAAACTTTGAACTTGATTTTGAACAAAAACAGATGAATTTGGGGAACTTGCACATCTCTATCCATGCTCATTATAAAATTTGGCCCATTTCAAAATACACCCCATGCGAAGCATGGGCCAATTGCTAGTATACGAAATCATCATTTAACCAAACTCTTAACTTTTTTGGTTGATCTAGTCGAAGGTTACTATATACGTGTTAGAATATACATCTCGCTATAATTTTAATGGTTCCAAATGTCAAGTGAAGTGACCAACATCAATCATCTGCGAAATATTCAAGATCTTTTAAGTTAAACGGTTGTTTTTGATAGGATTTTGTTGCAAACTGATTCTCTACAGGCTACACATTTCCTCTTGCAAGCCAGAATTCAGCCACATAAAGAATTCCATCTGCTGGAAGCTTGCCATACTTCGATCAAGGACACCTCGTGGGTGGTCAAAATTAAGCATGTCTCAAGAATTGCAAATCGAGTTGCGGATGATTTAACTAACCACTCTCTTAATATTGTCGTGCCTTTAGTTGAATTTCATTATGAACATGCTTGTTTTGCCAATTTACTGGCTTTGGATGTACTTTCCCCGTTAGGAAACTAAGTTTTTCTTTCTAATAAATTACCCATAGGAGTATAACTCCGTTTTCTAATAAAAAAAGATAGCAAAGCCTGTTCTTTTTTTTTTTTTTTTTTTTGTAGAATTTCACAAAACAAAATATGAATTATGTTTTTTGCATCAAACGTCCCATAAAAATCTAAGTTGCACAAGACTACCCACAAAAGGTAATACTATCAAAATGCCACCCGAAATCATCCTCCATTAAAAAACTTGTACACCAAACCCTTCCCCCTTTGTAAGAAGACAACGATTAAGTAATTTAAGAGCTTAGAAACTCTAAAACATTTAATATTAATGATATTGATGAGTAAATTCATCATTCAATTATAGATGTAGAATTTATTAAAAGCGTGGGCACAAATTCTAACGATAAAATAAATTAGAACGATTTACGAGTAAAACGGGCACAACACTCCACCTTCTATTAAATTTTTCTCTATTGAATTGGTACTGTAGTTTCATTTAAGGTAAAAAGTTTTTTTTATATATAACATGATCTTTTATGGGTAGTTTTGAGCAATCTAGTTTTTTACTGGTACTTTGGTGCAAAAGGGCATAGTTTACGGGCTGTTTTGTAAAATTCACTTCTTTTCCTTTTTTTGATAGCCCGGGTATAAGGAGGCCAAGCATGTCCCTAGACCAGTGCTGTGCTTGAAATTGGTTTTTTTTTTCCTATTTCTGCTGTCACTGTTTTCTCTCTCTTCTGTATCGTGGGTTTGGTATCAAGAAGATCATGTCTCCGCCGGGAGCTGAGACACCTCCTCCGCCGACCAACTCGAAGCCATCTCCTGCTTCTTCCAAGGTAACCTTCCTCTTTTGTTCCATTCCTATATCTCTGGCTTTGGAAATCGTTTTGTTCAGCTGATGCTGATCGAGATCTCCTCACCCTAAAAAAGTGTGGGGGCAAGAACCTTTTTTTTCCTCCTCTTGGATTTGAACCCGGAACGGGTTTTGATGATAAGGTTTCTATTATCTCAGACGTTTGATTTTGATGAAAATGGAGGTATTGATGTGGTAATCTTTTGTTTATACCCAAAAAATCTACCTAGGTTTTCGAGTTTTATGGTAAAAATGTGCTGGGTTCTTGTTTGATTTCTCTTTGAATTTGGTTTTGAAAATGGGTTTTCTTGGATCACATTAGATTTTGCGCTTGGTGGTCTGAAAATGGAGGTTTTGATGTGGTTCTTCTGTAGTTTATGTCACAAAAATTACCTGGGTCTGGAGTATTGTGGTAAAATCTGTGCTGGGGTTTTGTCGGAATTGCTTTTTGAGTTTGGTTCCTAAGATGGGTTTTGTTTGATAACATCAGATTTTGCGCTTGGTGGTCTAAGTTTGCGAAGTGGAGGTGCTGATTGGTTGTTTTGTCGGAATTGTTTCTAGGTTTGCTTGCGAGTATCTTGGTAAATTTTTTGTTTTTTTTTCTGGGTGCAGAATGCTTAGTAACCCAGAATGGTTCCCCCCCCCCCCCCCAAAACCCTTTTCTTCTGCTGCTATTCTGCTTTATTTTCACCTTATTTATCTGTTCTACTAAGATTGAAGTTGAATCTTCACGAAGAAAAACTAATAGAACCTGAGAAATACAACCGAGATAGCTAAACATTCAACATCTAGCTGGACTAAGAAGACTTTATACTTCCCAGCCTTCTTATGTGCATACTTTCAGGATGGTGTTTTTCCTAAATGAAGATTCTTGCCTACATGCATATCTTTCAGTATCCTTATGCTGTAGTTTTTTCTGTCTGCAAACTTTGTTGGCACTTACTAACTGATAATGTCTGAAGTTAATGGTATATGGATGGCAATTTAAGTAGATCTAAATTTTAGTTCAACACAATGGTATATTCGTCATAACAATTGGTTTCTGGTTTAAGAATGAAGCAAAAGTATTTTCTGCCACCATTGTGTTGGTTGGAAAGTTCGTATACAGATACTGCAATAAGTGTGCTTTCCTCAGTATTTAAATTAGGCATGAGATTTTACATGTGCAAGTGCTGTTGAGGCCAATGATCAATCAGTCTCTCTTTGAATTTTGACTGCGATTAATCCGGTTCATTAGGAAAGATAGATGAAATTATTTAACTTGCTAGTGCTATTGACCTTTTGTGATATGGGTTCACCTTTAAATTCTCTATATTTCTGTTGTTTTATTATTAGAATGTCCATTTGATCCTTCATATGCAATGCCTAGTACTCTTATATGGAAAATCAAACATGTTTTTGCTGCATGCATTCCCCTGGTACTTTCTGAGTTTTGGTCTTTTTATGCCTTGAAGAAGCCACTGACTCAGCAGAACACCATCAGTCTTTTTGCTGTGCAATGTGGTGAGTGCATGAAATGGAGGCTAATATCAAACGAAGATGAGTACGAAGAAATCAGAAGCAATGCCTCTGAAGATCCATTTGTGTGCAGCAAGAAGGCCAATGTGACCTGCAAAGATGACCCGGACATTGAGTATGACACCACAAGAACCTGGGTGTATGACAAGCCCGACATCCCAAAAGCCCCAACTGGTTTCAAGAGAAAGCTGGTGCTGAGAAGAGACTTCTCCAAGCTAGATGCTTATTACATCACACCCACTGGTAAAAAAGTCAGGTCAGGCACTGAAGTGGCTAAGTATCTTAATGAAAACCCAGAGCTTAAAGGTGTGAATGTAGAAGAGTTCAGCTTTGCAGTTCCCAAGATAGCCGAGGAGACTATTCCTAAGCATATTGAGCGCAAGACTCCTGCAAAGAGTGAGAAACGAGCCAAAGATTTGGAGTCTAAAACTTCAAACCAGTAATTGATCTTTCCTCGGATTGAAACTCTACTGTAGTATGCTTTTGGTGTAGTGTTTAGTGTCATTCTATAGGTGTTTGAAGAAGGATATGTGACAGTTGCATGCCCTTTTGGATCTTATTCCAGTTTATGTTGATGTCTATGCAGACTTTCTTATAGTATTGTGTCCATCGTATATGTCGCTTTAATTGCTCAGTAGTATTGTGTTTTGCATCAAGAGATTAATGGTTGAGTGCTGTGTTATACCATCAACAAGAAAATATGGCTCAGCAAGTGAATAGGAAGGGATGAAGTTGTACCACCTAAAAAATGTTGTGAATGTTTTGAGTATTGAATAGGTTGAATTCAAGCATTGAACCAGGCTAAGTCTTTGTTACCCGCATTGACCTGATCTTGTCAACTCCTTTCGTCTACTTCTTACCTTCTAATTATGTTGAAAGATGCCTCCTTTGATGATGAACAAAAACTGATAGTTGTTGATCATGGCGGCCAACAAGAAGAGGCGTGAAGCTTTGTTCTTGTTGACAGAAGATGGATTGTTTGAATGATAGAACGTAGTTTATTCAACTAGAGAGACATGAAGCCATTGTCTAGTTGATAAACTATTCAACTCGTGAGGAGAAGAATACAATCACTCAAGTTTTTTTTTTCTCTACGAGTTTTGTTTGGATGCACACACGAAAACTTGAATGCTTGAAAGCTTGAACACAAGTGCTTGAGTCCCAAGAGAAAGAATAACTTAGCCAAGCTTCCCCCGGTTAGAATTTAAAGTAAACCGATAAGGTTTTGAATTGGGTTGCAACTGCAACATTACAATATGCTGATTGAGGTCAATGCTATTAAGTAGAGCATCAAAGATCAAACCCTCCAACAAAACGAGTCATAAAGTTAAAGAGTTGAAACACCTAATTTGGCATAATATTCAGAAAGATGACAAGCATGTCTTAACTAACTTGTCTTACAGAAAATTAAAAGAGGGCCATCTATGGGGGATCAGCTTGGTGGAACAAAATATTGGCATTTGGAGAAGCCTGCCCATTATACCTTAGAATCTCAGCTGTCAAGTTTTGGATTTCCTCGACAAGAAGTGTATGTGAATAAACAACAGTTATCGTCTCCAACACGGGTGAATTTTAAGCACAAATTTGATGAATTCCATCTCGGGGGGGAAGCGCAAACATGTTTCATCAGGAAGACTCTCAGCTTTTCAAATCTGAAATCCGGTGCGAACCCAAAATCCATGAGAGATACAGGAGGAGCACCTGGTGCATCTTCCATAGTGCAATGCGAAGTCTACAAAAGAGTGAACGGAATTAGAGACCAAAGAATTATACCAAACAAATAGTTCACATTGCTATGGATCCATAATCTGTAATAGATGTATAGCATATGTATCTGATACTCACTGAGACTTTAAGCTTGTGCAGATTAGGGGCACTCGTGATGAGACGAACAAAACCTGATATTTCTTTTATATCTTGAAAACTCACTGAATATAGTCGAAGATCCTTTAGGCGATGAAACACCAAAGAATCATGACAGGATTCAATGCCAATGCTCAGATACTGACAAAAAAAAAAAAACAATTATATAAGAATGTATCTACATGCAACTGAAGTGACAAGGTGTTCAAATAACGCGAGAAGAAATATGAAGAGATTTATTTGATTGTTACCTTTGTGCAGTAGACATCTCCCCTGAACTTCACAAGATACAAAAACCACCAAGTAACTTGGTGTAATTACAAACTGAACTTTGCTGTTGTAATTCTTTAGCTGTGAAATGATCAGAATGCAATCCTACAAACATTTTAGCTAGAAGTGGAGCATACAAGGATATTTCTTTTTGATCCCCTGTTAAACAGAAAAACTTGAGATTTGGAGCACAAATCCTCAGCTTTGAAAATGGAAGCTCGACTAATATTAAGTCCTCAAGAAGAGGACACTTGTCAACAATACTTTCAACTATGTTAGAAGTCACAATAACATTGAAAAGTCTAAGATGCCTCAAGGACAAGAATCCCTTGAATTCAGGAGGTGGCAAAGGCAATTCGCAATGAAAAAGCTCCAATTTGGTCAATTTTTTACAAGAATAAACACTAGAGTGCATCTGAAACCAATCATCATTGACGTTACCTATACCTGGGTAGAGGTATAGGTCTTTGAAATCATTCCTAGACAAGAAAAGTAGCCACTGATCAGTGTGAAAACAACTTTGCAGATCCAAGATACTGAATCTGAACTTATGGATGGGTCCTATATGAGAGAAAAGAACTTGGGTGATGAAGTTTTTCACTCTGGCTTCATCGCTTGCATTTTCTACTCGTTCTCAGAAAACAAGCTCTGGAAGACTAGCCCATTTGTATCTCCACTGCCTTGACAAGATGCATGTTCTAACGGCATCTCTAATTGGTACAAGTGCTAGAATGCTATGGATAATCTCCAAGGGAAGATCACTTAGAAAATCATGACTTGCTCTGTGCTGAGAAATGGACTGATTATCCACCATGATACAAACAACCCTAGAAGACATTTGCCGTTTACAAAATTCAGCAAGAAACACACACGAAAATAACATGAAAACTAACAGTATAAGAAAAGGGTAATGATTCAATCATCGCTTCAGACATGGATTTCCATTCGTGCTATAATCAATCAATGCCATTAGTTCTGCATTTTCCAAAATCAACCGGATTGGACTCTCGGCAAGTGCCAGTGTGCCACTACTCAATAAAAACATACTCTGAACTAAGGGGGGTGATTCAATTCAGTCTGATACTTAATGTGTGAATGGAACCTCAAAACTAAATCAGAAAACCCTTAAAATCATCGGAGCAAAAGCATACGCTGCAGATAATGAAAAAATAATCTCAAAACCGTCTGAAGCACAATCGAAAACAGATAAACTAAACCAAACAACGTGAAAACGACAAACCAAAATGGATAGCCCTAAAAGGGAGGTACAAAATCGAACTAAGAATTGATAAAGCAGGGACGAACCAAGTGAAGAAGGTGCTTCAAAGAGAGAGTTGCGAGAGAGAAGATAACGACGAGAATCACCGGGAAGAGCAGCAGCGAGCCAACGAGAAGGAGCTATATTGTGTCCAGTGGGACTACTCGATTTAATTTTTTTTTTTAAAAATAGGTTATTTAATAAAAGCTAGTAATTTTACCACAAAAAAATCAGATTATTTATTTTTACGAAGAATACAGAAAAATGGTCTTCAAATACGGAAAAAAAACAATTTTTATATAGAAAAATACAAAATTTTATAAGAAAATACAAAAATATTCATAATTTTTTTATACAGAAGAATAAAACAACAACAACATTGACCTAATGAGGTTCCGCTACAGCGAAATCTGGAGGGTAAAGATGGAATATCCTTGTCAAAGGGAAAGGGGTACACCCGATAGCTCCAAGAAAAAATACAATTTTTTTTTTCTGTAGCCAGGAATTTGACTCGAAGAAACTTAGCCTCTTTTGGGTCAAATTCTTGGCTCCGCCACTGGTTGCACAACTTGACAATGATGGTAGCAAAGAGACCGCGATGGTTCTTTGAGTGGTTCAACAATTGAAACGGATCCAAGGCACGACTTTACTATACTTGTAGCTCCTCTAAAAATGTGTTTGAATGGTGGAAAAACGTCTACAAAATTTGTAGAATGTTTGATGATAATTGTGGAAACGAAATAGTCCTCCAAGCTCGGGTGGGCCGAGATTAAGGATAGAAAAACTACAGCAAGTTTATGTCTCAAATCTGTATCCATTTATTAATGACAAAGCAGTTTGAATAGACAACATAGTCGACGTAATGACTTCGAAAGCAAGAAAGCTTATCATATAACATAAGAGAACATAAAAACTAACAGATAAGAACTTAACTACAAAGCTAATAGACTATGCTTTTAATTCACTAATCCTGTTATAACTAAACCTAGCTTATATACTATGACCTAGATATTGGCATGACAAACTTGGTTAAATATGTGTGAGATTTGTACGTTCAGAAACCGGGTTCACCTTCGCAAGAACTAGGCTCGATCTAGACTTAATAAATACTTGGTTAAATATGTGTGAGATTTGTACGTTCAGAAACCGGGTTCACCTTCGCAAGAACTAGGCTCGATCTAGACTTAATAAATATAAGTGGCTTCTCCAGTTCATTTGGTTTGGATGTAGCTTATATGGACTTGGGCCTAAATACTCGAGCTTGCTTACATCTAGCCCAAAAGCAATGAAGCCAACCTAATTTGACTAATCCGAAGATGAGCTAGCTTCTTACAGTTGGAACACGATGTTTTGATGTGTTCCAATCAACCCTAGCTATATAAGCTCATATGTGTCTCTTGGGAGCTCACTTTCACTCGCGACGCTTCAAAAACCAAATAGAGAAAAGAGTGAGGAAGAGGAAGAAAGAAAAGAGAGAAAGAGAGAGTTCCAGCACTGGCGGTGGAGCAATTGACGGAGAAAGGTCCTCGGTTGAAGGACTCGGTGAGATCCGTGGTGGCAACAACTTGAAAGCTCATCTCAAGCTTTCCAGAACCTTGATTGGGGTCGAAAAACCTGATATGAAATCTCTCCTTTTACCTCTTCTTATATCCATTGTTTATGGTTGTTTTTCTCTTTTCTAGCATCTTGTATGTGTAGATCTTTGTGTGTAGTACCTTGTTTGTAGCCGATCTTGAACTATCTTCGAGAACTTAGTGGATTCGGACGAGTCTCCCATATTGAGACTCTCAAGAGTAGGGTTATCCCGAACTAGGTCACCAAACGTCCTCGTGTTTAATCTTGTTTTACTTTCTCAAGTTATTAAGCTTTGTTTGCATGCCAATCATTTGGATTTGGAATTTGGTTATCTAGTTTTACAATTTGGTATTAGAGCATGCGTTTTACTTTTTGATCATGTTTCTTACTTTCGCTACTTGCTTCTATTTACCTTTCTCATGTTGTTCTAAGTCTGTAATTCTTCTAGATCTTTCTTGCTTATTGTTTGATCTGTGTTATTTGGTATAAGCCAAGTGTGAGATTACTTCTCATCTTGGGTAACAGTTTATACTGGTGCAACCCTTTGATAGGTCCTACAATAGAAAGAGTCTAGGGTTTCTTGTTCTCTTGTTTGTTTGTTGGTCAAGCCTTGAGCGAGAATTGGATGTCATGGGTAACAATTTATACCAGTGCAACCCTTCATCAATTTTTACAGTAAAGAGTCTTGGTTTAACTTGTTTTTTATTTTTCTTGGGTTTCTATCTCTGCTTCATGTGGCTAGTTTTGAAGTGTTTCATTCTATTTCTAAATCTGAGACTAACTTTGGTCCTTTCTTTAGGTACACAGGATGATAGACTTGTACCGGGTTAAGCCCTTTGATGGAGTCATGGATTTTTCCATGTGAAAAGTTAAGATACAAGCTATATATCTTAACTAAAGAGAAGTGTTGGATGGTTGTAACTGAAGTATGGCCAGTTTAGTTCTCCCATGCTAGAAGGCAAGAACTCTCGGACCAAGCACATGCCGTGATCATGCTTAGGTTAACTGATGAAGTAGCCAGACAAGTTGTAAGTCATACTAACCCTAAAGACCTTTGGCATGCTCTTGATGAAATATAGTTGAAAAAGTCTCTTCCTAGCAGAATCACTCTCTTGTGTAAGTTATTCATGTTTAAGATGAATATAAATCTTACCTTGAGTGATAATCTTGATAAGTTTTTAAAACTATCTCAAGACTTGGCTAGATGTAAAGATGACATTAAAGATGAATATTAATCTTACCTAGAGTGATAATCTTGATTCTGGGTGTACTATGCATGCTACTCCTAATAGAAACTACTTTGAATCTCTGACTCTTTGTGATAATGGTGTAGTTATGCTTGGTGATCACACACCTTTGCCTATTAAAGGTATTGGAAATTCTGGGGTAATTTAGATTATACAAAGAATTTGCATAATAAGCTAGGTCATATAGGCAATTCTAGAATGCATTACTTATTTAAGCATGACTTAATTGATAAAAAGCCTTGTGATATTACCTTTTGTGAATCTTGTGTTCTAGGAAAGAAAACCTCACATACTTTTCCTAAGTCTCAATACAAGTCTAACATGCCCCTAGAGTTTATTCACTTTGATTTATGGGGCCAGCTCAGGTTGAGACATTTAGAGGTAGGAGATACTTCTTATCCCTGATTGATAACTAATCTAGGAAAGTGTGGATTTGTCTTTTAAAAACTAAAGATGAAGCTTATGATCAATTTAAAAACTGGAAAATAATGGTTGAAAGTCAATCTGGTCATAAGATAAAATGCCTTAAAAGTAACAATGGCTTAGAATATTGCAATAAACATTTCAATGACTTTTTTTCTCTGTATGGCATTAAAAGGTTACTTGCCATTCCTAGCACTCCCCAACAAAATGGGAATGCAGAGAGAATGAACAAGACCTTGCCTGAAAAAGCAAGATGCATGCTCATTCACTCAGGGATGAAGAATTCTCCTTGGGTACGGTGAGGCTATTATCACATCAGCTTACCTCATAAACCGATCACCCTCTTCTGTTATTAAATTTATAACTCCTCAAGAGGTGTGGTCAAGTAAGAAGCCCAACTTGTGACATTTGAAACCTTTTGGTTGAATAGAGTATGCCCAAATTTCATAGGGCAAGCTACAACCTAGGGCTTTAAAGTGTGTCATGTTAAGCTATCCAAAGGGAGTTAAAGGATATAAGTTGTTACTTATCAACCTAAAGGCTATAAGGTAATAACTTCTAAGTTTGTGACCTTCAATGAAACTGATTTTCACTTCAAGAATAAACTAATGCCTCATGTTGAGAATACAAGTACCCTTGATGAATCTCTCTCTAAAGACCCTCCAGTTGGGCACTTCTTCAATAAAAATGAGACACCACAACTAAATCAAGAAGAAGAGGAATTTGACATTAGGTTCTCAAGTTGTCAAAATACAAGCAAAATGAAGAATCCATAGATGAAATTGCACATAATCTTGCACTTAACCCTTATCCTTCTCCCTCTCAAGTGCTCAATATACAACCCCAACAATTAGAGGGGGAGGGGGGCAGATAAGTGCTCCTAATCTTGCACTTAATCCTAATCCTTCTCACTCTCTTTCATAAAGTTCTGAATTATCTGCGTCCTTATCTTCTATCCATGATAATTCAGTTATTGCTTCTATTCCTATTGACCCTGTACTTGAATGATGAGCATGCCTTGCATGATTACATGTTGACTAGAGATAGGGAACCTAGGACTATAATTCCAAATAAAAAACTTTGTCAATGATAGCTTGCATTTATGTATAGCTTATGATGCATATTTTTTTTTTTTTGCTTGGGTTCTAGTTTAGTTTTAGCTTAGTTTCTAGGTTCTAGTGTTTTCGGGTACTTGCGCTTGTTTTGCTCAGTTTTGCAGGTTATTAGGTGATGAGCAAGGCGGGACGTGATCCGAGCTTACTATGGTGTTACATTAGAGGATCAAGATGAAGCTTAGAGTGGTGCAAGTGAAGATTGGAAGATCTAAGGGCCAAGAGGTTGTGGGAAAATAACGCTTAAATTCGGGTCATGCATTGGAGTTCTTATTTTGACACCTCTATCTTGCAATGCTTGGTTTGGGAGATATAGTGGTCTGATGGAGCCGAATTTATTATCATTGCAAAGCTAATTCGAAGAGCTACAATTCATGTTCTTACCCCGAGTCCAAATTCTAACTAGAAAGAGGTCAAAACAGCCTCTGAAGTATCACGTGAATGCTAAACCGAAGCTGATGGAGTGGGCTCAGAGGAGGGTGGGCAGACGCGCTACATTGGAGGGAGACCACGCCTCGTGTTTTGCTGTGAGAGAATTGGGCCGACGAAATGGGCTTCAAGATGGGCTTTTATGATATAATCTCCAGCGTGTTTGATGTATTTTTGGGATATTTTGATCTTAGAAAGTCTTGGGGTATTTAACCTTGTCTTTGACTTTTCTTAGATAACATTGAAGACAATTTGGAGGCTAGGATTTTTTTTAGAAAGTTTTCTCAAGGAGCAACCTTTGAATCAATTTTTAAACTTTCTTTAATCTAATTATGCTTTGCTAAATTTCTTGTGTTAGCCTAGTTATTGAAGTCATAGATTGTATATTATTGTGAGTTTTGATTGATTCTCAACAAACTTGAATAGGTTTTATTCCTTATGCTTAATTGAATCAAAGTTATTCTAGGGTTTTGTTAGCTTGATCACCTAATAAGATTTCTAGGTTAATTTATAACTAATGTGATTAATTCTTGTTCAAGGTTAATTAGATAAAGTAGAATCTATAATTGTTTGGACCTGTTCAAGCTATTCAGTTGTAAAAGGGAATAAATCCACAAATAATTTGAATGACTATTTGCTTCAAGTGTTTGTTTCTATCGATACTTTGAAGTTAAAGTTGTTGTTTAATTGAATCTAGAAATTCTTCTAGGTTGTTAGATGATAAGGGTTGTTCAGACTGTTAGCTCTTTCAACTAAATATAAAGTTTTGGATAATAATCCACGACAAATTATTCAAGTGAATTGAGAATCAAGAGAATCAATGATCAATAAGCATATCTATGATGAATTTAACTAGTTGAACATATTTCTCTCATATATTTACAATCATCTTTCATAATCATTCAAAAACCCCACATCTTGGTAACTTGACATCTAAGTAATAACATAAATACATGAGTATTTGTGGGATCGACAATTACTTACCATTCTATAGAGCTGTCAAAAGTTGACCGAACCCGCTAACCCGACCCCCCGATAATTTTAGGGTTAAGACCCGAAAATTTGAACCTGAAACCCGAAATCAACCGTACCCGATAGAACCCGAAACCCGTTGGGTTGAAACCCGAAACTCGTTGGGTTGACCGATTTAGTATATTTATAAAATGTATAAAATTTATTTTAAAAATAATAATATATTTTATTATTAAAATACATAAAATAATATATTATAATTAAATATTATTATTTAATTAAAAATCTATTTTAATGATCATAAAAAATTCTAAGTTTTTGACCCGTTGGTCAACCGACCCTCCCGAAAACCCGCATCGACCCAGCTCGGTTTGACCCGTGACCCGTAACGACCCGAACCCGAAATGACCTAACCCGAACCCGCACGACCCGACCCGATTGACAGGTCTACCATTCTACTAAGTTTGGTTAAGCTATAGTTCTTTGGTAGGTAAAACGATTGAAAAATACCTCATCAGCCAACTTTGTGAATTTGCTTGAGTCTTTTAAAAAGGATCCTGATCATATTATTGAGTTTGCTTTCACTGTTGATGAGATGGTTAATAACTTTACTTCTAAAACTTATGAACAGGCTATTGGTTGCAAAAATTCTGACGATTGGTTGAATGTTATGTATGAAGAGATTTAGACTATGCATGCTAATAATACTTGGATCCTAGTTCCCAACAGGGGCAGATCCAGGGGGTGCGGGCGGAGGTGGCCGCCCCCACATCGGGTCGGAGGAGTCATGAAATTTACATAGGTGACCGGGGATCAAAAATAATATTTTTGAACTCCGCCTCCGCAAGACTGCCCGACGCAATGGTAATGAGGAGGAGTTTGGAGAAGAATTGAAAAAAAATGAAAAAGAAGACCTATAGTGCATCGTTAATGGTGGAAGGAAGTCATGAGGAATTGAAAAATACTATAGTGTGCAACTGGCCTCACTTGATACTCGTTTCCAAAATTCCAATATACATCGTTTCATTTTTAATGGGCTCCTGTATTTTTTAAAGTAAACTTAAAAAAATTACAAAACATTATTTTTCCTTATTGGAAGCGACAAAGCGCCGTTACAACTCATTCACATAATTGCACAACCCAATTTAACCGGTTAGAAATTAATCTCTTAATTTTATTTGTAATTTGAGTGAGAATTTGTGATTTACAAGATAGTAATATAATTAATGTGTTAATTTTTTGCAAATTGATAAGAAATTTGATAGGTTATTGGTGAATTTGATAGATTTGATAAAAATAAATTTAAATTCATAAGTTTAGCTTTCATTTCAAAAATTGAATTTGTTATTTTGCAACTTTTAATAGGTGGATTGGAATAGAAAGTAGATATTCGATATTGATATATTGAAATATTTAATAGTTTTATTGATTGTTATTGAAATAGTGGTTGAAAATTATTATTATTATTTGTTAAAATTTATAAGTTGTGTGTTAAATTAAACGGAGAGATATTTTACTAAAAGGCCAATAACTTCGGTTGATTTACATAATGTCGATTAGTACTAGCTCGATGTACAAAGTCCTCCCCCTTCCGGATAATCCTAGATCTGCCCTTGGTTCCCAAACCTGCTAATGCTAAATTGATTGATTGTGGATGGATCTATAGGATAAAAGAAGGGGCAAATAAACTTGAGCCTACTAGGTTTAGATCTAGGCTTGTTGCCAAAAGCTTTACTCAAAGGGAAGGGTTGACTACAATAACCTATTTGCTCTTGTGGTTAAGTATAAGACCATGAGACTTTTTATTGCCATGTCTTTTGTGTTTGATTCGGAATTAGAACAAATGGATGTTAAGACTGCCTTTTTGCATGGTGATTTGCATGAAATCATATACATGAAATAACCAAAAGGTTTTGTTGATAACTTGATTATGCTTGTTTGTTAAGAAAATCCATATATGGGTTGAAACAATCACCCAAACAATGGAACAAGAAGTTTGATGCTTGTATGATCTCTTTAGGTTTTGTTAGAAGTAGTTATGACACGCGTTTGTATTTTAAGCATGTTAAGTCCAAAAATTCCATGTTCATTCCGCTTTATGTTGATGATATACTTCTGATTAGTAGCTCTAAAACTATGATTTCTAGAGTTAAGTTGGATTTAAAAAAGCATTTTGATATGAAGGAAGGGCCTGCTAAGAAAAATACTTGATGTCAAATATTATTAGAAACCGTTCTAAGAGAATCATGTACTTATCACAAGTTGATTACTTATCCAAAGTTCTTGACAGGTTCTCCACGTCTGATGCTAAGCCTTCACCAATTCCACTTGGAGGGCATCTCACCTTCTCTAAACAAGATTGCCCTATCATTGACAAAGAGAAGAAGGAAATGGAGAGTGTACCTTTTGATGTAGCTATAGGATCCTTGATGTATGCTATGTTGTATACTAGGTCAGATTTAGCTTTGGCTATACGTATTCTTAGTCGATACATGTCTAATTCTGGTACTAAGCACTGGATAGCCATGAAGTACTTATTGAAATGTGTAAAGAGGACTGATAATATGCGCTTGATATTTGCTGAGCATAGTTCGAGGGACAACTTACATGGATATGTCGACTCGGACTATGCTAGCAATAAGAACAATAGAAAGTCCACTACAACTTACTTCTTTACTTGAATTTCCTGGAAATCCCAACAACAATATGTTATTGTTCTCTCCTCAATATTAATCTTGCTTGTATAATATTTTAAGCCATTTTAATAACTTTTCAGCTTTTGTTTGTTGGACAAGGACTAGATTTCTTATATGGTAGGATTTGATATGAGTCTGATTATAGAAGAAGCATAAGGATAAGGTGTAGGAGAGGATGAAAATGAGGTACTTGACTCTAATATTAAACGGAAAATGTGGAGGAATGTTTGTTTTTAGGTGAGTTAGGTTACGGGAAGAACTTTGTGCAAACTACAACATCTGTTTGATACGAGCATTTTGGACCATTGTAAAAATGAACGAAAGCGGAAAACCAATGTTCTTATGATGAATCTTGCCCCCTCGTATCCTCAAACTTACAATATTTTAAGCATTTCCACGTTAATTGATAAAAAAGGCTCCCTTCATGTCGAACAGGTCCTAAACCCCAACTTATTTTTTCGGTCCAAAAAACCCCGACTTTATTAATTATCCCGATAGAGATCTCAATATCCGCCACAAAGATAGTTCATAAAAAATCCACGGCGGGAGGGGGGCGGGACCCCCATACTTACCAAATCAAATCTTCTACTCCCTAAATATACTCCCTTCTATACTCCCCTACGACGTGATTGGATGATGACTTTCCAAATTACATTAAAAAAGAAACTTAAATATTAGTTAAATACTAAAAAATATCTTCTAACCAATTAAAAAAGTGTGTATAAGAGGGGGTATGATTAGGGAGTAGAAAAAATATCTTCTAACTAATTAACACAGTTGTGCTGGAAAAATATATAGGATGCCCAATAATTAACGAGAGAGCAACACAAACACCTTCAAACCCCTAGTTCTGCGTACCAGATCCCAATTGTCAAAATGGAAAGCTAACGCCCTATCCCAAGAAGGGCGAAAAACCCTAATCAAAGCAAACCTCTCAGCACAACCAAACTATATTATGCAATCGTTCCTGCTACCACAATCAACGTTGAAAGAACTAGACCAAATTAACAAGAACTTCTTTTGGAATAAGGAAAACAACTACAAACCACTCAATAGTTGGAATTCCATTTGTCGCCCTCCAACTCATGGGGGGTGGGAATAGCCAAGGCGGCTGACATGAACCAAGCACTCCAAATGAAACTACTATGGAAAATCCTAGCGGAACCAAACAATCTATGGGTCAAAATAGTGACTAAAAAATACCTCAAACGGAAAGTATCCTAAACTATAAGAAAAAACAAAACACATCATGGCAATGGTCTAAACTAGTCGGCCTAAGAGACCTGTTCATGAAGGGGCTCATCTAGCAAGTGGGGGATGGCAAAACTGTCCTATTTTGGAAAGATAACTCGACCGGTAATGGTCCCCTTATCCCGAAAGCCGAGATTGAAACACTCATTGATTGAGAGGAACCTGTTAAGGCATACCTCCGTGAGGACAATTCATGGAACATTGAAAAACTGGATGAAGTCGTTACGCGAGATGACCTCGAAAGAATTTCCAAAATTATCAATCCCATTAATAAAATTCCGGATGAACTATACTGTCAACCAAGCAAAAATGGTTGGTATTCCACCCACTCCACCATGCAGTGGCTCCACCAATCTAAAGGTGAACCCAAAATTAACCTAGAATGGATTAACCAACTAAATATTCCTCCCAAAATGAAGAACTTCCTTTGGAAAGTAGCCCGAAACGGCCTACCAACTAAAACTAGGCTTGCGACAAGCCATATTTCGGTTCCACAAGGGTGTGAAGCGTGTAACAACCAAGTGGAGGACACAAACCATGTTTTACTCTCATGCCCCCTTACTAGGGCAACCCTTAATTGCATTGACCCAAGACTACGTTGGATCACCGATCAGATATCCCCAGACGACAAAAAACCACATGATGTCTTGGAGGAAATTAGGAAAAGGACAATAAAAGAGGAAATGGAACTCCTCATTAACACTTGGTGGAGCCTATGGTTCTTTAGAAACAAGAGAGTATTTGATAACAACAACGGAACAAACTTGACCAATACAGATCACATTACTGAATTCATCCGAAACCAGGTTAAAGACTGGAAATTTGCAGAAACCTCTGCCTCCCCTGCCCCCCGTACTCAAAGTGCGCGGGGTGAGGAAGGAGAAGAAAGCGTACGAGGTGGGTAAAACCCAAAAGAGACTATATTAAATTGAATTGTGATGGTGCAGTGAGTGCAGATGGCGTGACTTCGTTCGGGTTCATCCTCAAGGACTCTGGTGGCTCCCACATCCATTTTGACGGAGGACTGATTGATCGACAGTCTGTTCTGATATCCGAGACCGCCTTGCGCCAGGGATTTCTCGAGGCCACCAGACGTGGCATTCTCCGGATCCAGATTGGAGGCGATAATTTGCAGCTGGTCAAGGCCGTGCTCTGTGACTGGCGCTGCCCGTGGGAGTTTGAGTTGTTGCGTTCGGATATCCATTGCTTGCATGCGCGGTTCCAAGATTGGAGTATCTCTCACGTCGTTTGGTAGTGCAATTCTGTGGCGGACTTCATTACTGAATCGTTCAGACATGCCTCTTCTGTCCCACTTATAATTAATTTGGACTTCCTTACTCTCCCTAGAGCGACCACTTTGTTAGTGACCACCCTAATCTCTTTCCTTGAAAAAAAATAAAAATCAGACCGCATACTTACCAAATATATTGACGCCATTTCCATAAGAAAATTATATTAACTCCATACGCCGCGTCTATCGCCCAAAATTTCGAGTTCTTGGCTCTCTCTCGTGCGTTCGCGGCGGTTCGCCTGACTGTAATTGTAAGTTGAAACCCTCTATTTTCGTCCAAATTGCTGGCTACTTTCCTATGATTCTTCGGGGTTATTCCCTTCTTCTCATGCATAATTTGCTTTATTACATTCAACTTATATGAATTTCTGTAAAACGGACTTATTTTGAGATGTTTAGGGTTTAATCTGGCTTACATTGCGTTTCTTCTTTCTCTACCTGGGAATGAGATAAGAGTTTTCATGGCTTGTACTTTCTTACTCTTTCTGTACCGATGAATCGATGGAGATATTTGTTTTCAGAAAGAAGGCGAGATATGATCAGTGAAAAATCGATGATTGTTTGATCGCTTCACCTGTCTAAATTCTTTCTCATTAGACCTAATTTTGATGTGCTGTAACTCTGTCAATCTTCTTACATTCTCGTCAAATTTAGTTCTGGTTTTTGCTAATCAAATTCAAATTTTATTTATTCATGTTTGCTAACAATAATCCTATTGCTTCTTCATCATACCCTCTCACTGATCTAAAATTTAGTCAGACTGATTCCAAGAAACATTCGATAATCCAATGGATTCAGAAGCTAAAAAGGCGTATGTCGCCTTTGAAGAACAGGTGAAAAGAACCATATACCTCGACAATCTCTCTCCACAAGTGACAGAATCAGTCATTAAATCTGCCTTGGATCAGTATGGTGGTGTAACTAAGACCATGTTCATTCCAAACTACACAGAACCCAACAAAACAGCTTGTTCTGCACTAGTTGAGCTTGAAAATGCCAAACAAGCTGCAAATGTTGTTGACGAGTTGACTGCGCACCCGTTCATGATGTCAGGAATGCCGAGGCCTGTTAGGGCTCGGCCTGCTGAGCCAGAGATGTTTGAGGATCGCCCGTTGAAGCCGGGCAGAAAAATTACGCTTCGCTGGGTTGATCCGAATGATCCAGATTTTAAAGTGGGTCAGAAGTTGAAGAAGTTGGTTAAAAAGCATCAGACTGAGTTTGCTTACCTACTCAAGGTGAAATGAAACATTTGATTCTTGGTGAAAATAACTAACGTTGGGATTTTTGTTGTGTTAATTTGTTTTTGTTCTAAATCTTGTTTGGTGTGGGGCAGCGTGAAATCGAGGAGGAGGAGAAGCTGTCAAAGACTCAAGAAGAGTTGTTGAAGTCGACTTACCAGAAGTATGAGAAGATAGATAATCTGCTTAACGAGAAGAATTCTGGGCGTTTGGAGGAATGCTATCAAATGAAGCATCAGAGCTACTAAAAGAAGATATGTGCCTCTATCATCTACCTTTTTGTCTGATAATGCTAACGGGAAAAAGCTTAATCAATGTTATGGACCAGTAGTAGCTGTAGTAGTAGGTTGATCGGCTTAAATTGCAAGTATGCTTTGCAAGGTTTCAATTCTCTTCAGAAACTGAACTGGCTTTACTATGTCAATATTGTGCCTAAAACATGTTCTATAAACAAAACTGATCGGAAACTAGTAGACATTTTTCCGGGTTTGCTTTTTCTTCCCTTTCCATCAAATAGTATATATATCTGGCTAGCCAAAAGACCGGTGAGATGAGAAAAAAAGTCTTCTGTAGACTATAGAACTACACCTGAGAAAATTGTAGTTTGATTCATCAACTGATGGTGAATTCTGCCAAAACATTTAACTTCAAAAATCCTTTCTGGCTGTTTTTCTGATAACTTAAGAATTGCCTTTATATTAATTGGGGATTTGGGGGTGGGCCCCAAACTTATTTTAAAATAATTTTTATTACTATAAAAATAAAAATAATATCCTAATACTTAGCAAAAGTCTTGCCATTAATTAGGAAGGTTTTAGGGGGCATCTCTTCTATAAATCATGTATATCACTATATGTCTTGTGCCATTTTTTTTAATTGAATGTTGGCCTCTTGTGACTTTTGACATTGGTTATTTGGTTTCATAATATCTGCAATTAGGATAGATGTTCTTGCCAAATGCTATGGTAAAATGAAACTTGTGTTCTTCTGACCACCAAAAAAATGTGCTTTGCCCACTTGCTTTTTCCCTCTGTTTGTACCTCAATTACTAAAGTCATCAGGATCTCAAATATTGCATATTCTTTGCTGATACTAGTATAATTCAATTTACACACTTTGCATTTACAGAATACAAGAAGCATGAATGAAACCAACAATACTTGGCATACATTATTCTGCCTCCTGCTTAATGACTTCTTTGGAACAAATTGGGCATATCTGCAAGTAATGTAAAATAAGACTTTTTTTTTTTGTTTAAACTGTGTGTGTAGAGTAGAGTATGATTTATAATGAATCTCAACTTTATTCCATACCTTCTTAATCTGAAGCCAGGGGCTAATGCAGCTGACATGAAACGGATGTTCACACCTCAGAGCAACCAGTTCTTCCCCATCTTCATACTCCACCTGACATATTACACACCTAAACAATGCAAAGTTCAAATTTTTTAAAGATAAAGTTATCATACACAAAAACTTGATAAGAAAACAAAAATCAAGGGCACATACATATCAATACTGGTTCTTGATTGCATTGGTTTGCATGTATAAGGAGACAATGTTGAAGAAATCTCTTCGGGTGACAATCCTCGGTTTTCTTGTCCAATGATTTCCCCAAGCAAAAGCAATTCCTGTAACAGTTATAAGTTCATACACACAAATACCGTATACAGTAAAGGAAGCTTTTTCTAGCGGTCTACTTACTTCATATGATAGCTCATCTGGGTCAATATCATCTTCTTCGTCCTCTTCCATCTGTAGCATCACAACAGAAACTTTGAGATCTGAGTGAATTTGAAGCTTAAAAAAAAAGAAGCTAATAATTAGAACAAACCTCTTCCTCTGTGTTGCTATCTTCTCCTTCTTCATAGAACATTAAATCAACTGCAATTACAAGGATTTGCAGCAGTTGATATTAACAATTAAAAACTATAGTAACTTCTTTGGTAAGATGTATCATATCAACTCAAGGATATATAATGTTAAAATGCTTTATTCTTTGGGCTGTCCAAACACCGATTTTCTTTACCATATGTATTAATGTAGGTGTCGTATACTAAATGTATTATAATGCATCCCAAGAGGGGCTAGTTTGAATGATAATATATTATTGATTGCAGAATATATGCATACCAAAATCTTGGCCTGTAATGAAATTGCCTCCGGTGTAATAATCATCCTCAGCTTCTTCGTCTTCATCACTTTCGTCGCTTTCAAGCATCTCTAGCATCGTATACGCAGCTCCCTGAGCACCAAAATTATCATTTCAGATCAAATGATGATTTCCTTCCTCAGTTCGAAAAGCTTTAGACATAAACAACTAATGTAAGATGGAGTTTTGTAGGACCTGTTGTTCAATTGCAGCTGCAAATGCTCGAAGATTGTACTCGACTTCTTCGGTTTGGGTAGATGGGCTTCTCTTTGAGACTTGCTTCCCCTGTTCTTGATTCTCTTTATCCATTTGTTTTCAGCTCCGAGTACTTGCACAACAAATCCTTTTCATGCTCTGCAGATTTTATAAATAATGATAAGGAAGAAAGAAGGCAAGTAAAAGACTGCACGTAAAGAAATCAGAAATGAAAAAAAAAGAACTATTTTTAATTCGAAGTTTCCCAATATCTGTTAGCTCTTGTCAGATTCCTACATACAAATCCAACGGAATCTCTTGCCTTCACTTGATTGATATCCTTTCTGCGCTCATTGGACTCATCTTCTTTCTTGGTCCATTCTGACAAGTTTGCTCATCTCCTTTTGGTTTCTCATCCTCATCTAATCATCTTCAATTTCTTTAGTTTTTTTTCCTTCCATCGAAAATACCTTTCTTAATTTTGGCATATATAAACCGTTTATACCCACCTAGCAAATAAACATTCATAATTTTGATTTTGTCTTCTAATTCGATTGGAATATATTTCCATTCCCATTACGCTAGAATCTCACTTAAATCGGATTCCGAGGTCAAATTGTTGAGCGGTTCTTAGGGTAGGATAGTAGCAGGATCATAGCAGAAAATATATAAGTTAGCTTTTAGGTACAAATTAATTGTAGTCTGTGATATAAGTGTGTTCGATCTTGATCTCTAACAAAATAGGATTATATTTGACATTTGTATTAGTTTTAATTTGTCATACTAATGTTATTACAAGAGATTAGCGAAGCATAAAAATGCACATATTTTGAACCTAGCTAAAGTATATATTTGCATTTCATACTATAATATTGTCCTACCATAGTCATTTAGTATACTGTGCCCGTCCCTTTTATGCTTAAAATTGGCCCTGTTTATTTTCTCTTCGAATATAGAATAGGTTGGACAAAAACTTTCACATATTAACTTATTGAAGTCCATACAGGGGCGTAGCCAGAAAATTCTCATTGTAAGGGCCAAATTTTTTTCCAACATAGCTAATGTATGTTTCGAAAAAGATATAGAAATAAAAAATATAAATTTAGAGAAAAAAAATGAACATATTTTATAGAGGAGAGATTAAAATATTTCAAAATACAATTACATTAAGAAAAAAGAGTTTATAATGACAACTTAGGTAATTATGAATTATGTTTCAGAATACATTTAAGTTAAGAAAACAAAAATGTTTCAGAATACAAATTAATTGAATCTATAAATATTAAAAACTCGTAACTAAAACATAAAACTAAAACTAAAACCCTCGTGGTAATAATGAATTGTACGTATAATTTGAGACATCCCAATAATAACTTATTGATTTAAAGTTTTCGTGTTTAATCACATTATGAAAGTGGGAAGTTTAGCAAAAGATTAAAACATTCTAACTAAGTAAATGACTTGTTAAAAGTTGTTTGTATAGTCCAATCTTCAAACGTTCATAACTTTTTGCTCAAAAGTCAGAATGGAGCTTATAATATATCAAATCGAAGCTACGAACAAGAGAAACATATATATGGAAAAAAATTGGATTGGGGGGGGGACATGGCCCCCACCCGCCCCCAAATAGCTCCGCCCCTGAGTCCATACTAAGTATTTATTGGTTGATTAGATCCCACATTCGTCTTCAATGCACATTTCGTTGACTAGTCTGAGACTGCATAGATGCAACAACATATTATGTATGGAGGAGTATGTCATGAGCCTGCCCACCAAATAAGCTCTAAAAATATGACCGTTTTTTACTTTCAACGAGAAAAAATATCTTAAATAATCGACTCCTCGAAGGTCCAAGAAGTCTCTAAAAGGCCCAAGGATGCTTGACTGAGCAACATTGCTTCACCACCATGTAAACATCGTGCAAAACGAACTAAAGGCCTAAGGATCCCAAGGCGAAAGGATGGCTGTCACAAAACCCAAGTACAAACTGCGTGCTCAACCCATATGGCATGCGATCACTGATGTTCGCATTTTTAGTATAGTTTTTAGTAGGTTTTCTTTGCTTAATAGGTTTAGTTTAGGTTTAGTTTTGAGTGTTTTTTTTGATAGTTTTGCATATTTCTGTGGAAAGAGTGGAATCTACGCTATTTTGTGAATTTTGCAGGTTTTAGCAAGGAAAGAAGCTGAATGGAGCTGAATTTGGAGCATCACAGTGAAGGACGGGAGAGTGCAAGATTTAAGAAGTCGAAGCTTAAGAGTACAAGAGGAGGTGTTGAAGAAAACAAATTCCAGGATCGTTAACGAGGCTGTGAAGGGTCGTTAACGAGGCCACGAAGAGAAAGATTTCGAGTATTATTTTTATTATTCACCGATCTTGAGCGGGAATTTATTTCCGTATCGGTTGAGTATCTTTTTAGAATCTTTATGGGTTATTAGAATATGTATTTTAGGGTTTAATATTTTTCTAGATTTTATTTCTATCTTTTAGAGATTGTTTCTATCTTTTTAGGAAAGTTTTTATCTTTTAGCCTTTTTAGTTTTTTTAGGATTTTCTAGTATAAATACCCTTCTATCTAGCATAGAAAGGGGGGGCTTGTTTTGGAGAAGATTTGGAGGAAGGCCGAAAGAGAGAGAATCGGATCGGAAGTCGGTGACGAGGTTCGGGTGACGACGGTTTCCGAGGTTCGTTGATCGAGTTTGTGGTTCGGTGAATGTTTTGTTTAGTTTTCTTCTGAATCTCTGTAAGACGATATTTTTGTTATTAATTTAAGTTTGAAGTTTTTAGTTTTTTAAATCATGAGTAGTGAGTAGTCTATTTTTCTAGGGTCGGGGTTAAGCCCGACATAGTTGAGCATGTTTGATGAGTAAGATTATGTGTTGAAATGCCTTTTATCTTTTATTGAGATTGTTTGTTGTGCTTAATATCGAAACGGAAGTTGAGGTACTTTGACTTTTAACTTGATTGAAAGAGAAAGTTGGTAACTTGAAGGTTGATATTGTTTGAAAACGAAAGTTTCGAGCTTTAGATCCAAAACAAGCAATGGAGTGAGTTAGTTTATGAAAGTAGATTAATTTACTTGTTAAGTCAATGAAAGTTGATGACTCTATCTATTTAAAGGCATGATCTTATCTTCTTACGAATTCTTATGCTTGGCTATGTTGTGGTGTCCCTTGTCCTAGATTTTTGTTTTAATTGAATTATTTCTGGTAAATCTTCGTTGCTGAGTACTTGTCTCGGTACCGAATATTAATTGGAATTTAATTAGGTCGTTAATTTATGTTTTTGTGTTCGGTGGTTCGGTAACGATCCTGACAAGGTCGTTAACGAGGCATCTCGTGAGTGTTGTGTTTGATTTTGTTTAATTTTTATTAGATCGATAGACAAACAACCTTGCTTCCTGTGGTACGATCCTGACTCCACTGTACTCAGCGGGGTCTTGACTTACAAATTTATTTGTTGGCCGAGAATACCCTATCAACAAATTGGCGTCGTTGCCGGGGAAGCAACGAGTTGTTAGTTTATCTTTGGGATCGGGAATAGCCCGACCCCGTTTTTGTTTTTAATTTTTGTTTTCTTTGTTTGTTTTCTCAGTGTATGCCGGTAGGACGAAGAAGGCTTCAGTTTGATAGCTCCAGTTATTACTCAGAACCCGAACGTTCCCTGCACCGACGACTCCGAGAAAATCGAGCCATGGCCACAGCTGAAGAGATGGCTCGAGAGTTAGAGATCCTCCGGACCCAGATGGAGGCACTGAAAGCCGAGAAGGACGGCGCAGACGCAGACAAGGCTCGACTGCAAGAAGAGCTAAATGCCTATCCAAGGAATGCCAAGCAATACATGCATCCGGAACTGAGGGTGCCAGAATCTCCTATTGTGCTTCCTGCGATAGAGAAACCTTTTGAGATCAAGTCTCAATTTATATCCTTAATCAAACGGGCTCTGTTTGAAGGGAAACCTGCTGAGTGCCCTATGGAGCTTATTAGAAATTTTCTTGATTTATGTGACACCATAGCTGCTGAAGGTGTCTCGCTAAAATATGTTCTATTAAAAGCTTTTAGATGGTCACTTACTGGAAAGGCCCTGAACTGGTTAGAGAGCCTACCTTCTAAGTCTATCAGGACTTGGAAAGCTTTGTATGATCAATTTCTTACAAAGTTTTTCCCTCCTGCTAAGACAACGGAGTTAAGGAAACGCATCACCTCTTATCACCAGTTGCCTAATGAAACATTTGTTGAAACATGGGAAAGATTTAAAGAGATGCTTAGACAATGCCCTACACATGGGCAACCTTTATATGTTTTGCAAGAAATCTTTTTCCAGGGTATCAACGCGGAGACCAAGAACCGCATCAACACGCATACTGCGTGCGGTTTTATAGAGATGAACCCGACAGAGGCGTGGGAGCTGTTGGACAAGCTGGCGAATTACGATGCTATGTACGGAACCCAGCAGGCTCCACAAACTCAAAAACGTCTCTATGTGCCCAACCGAGATGAAGTTGACCCCGATGTTAAAAATCAATTCTTACAAGATGAGGTCAACCGTCTGAGAAAACAGGTAAGTTTTCTGAAATCCTCTCAAACATGTCAAGAATGTGGTTCTTCTGCACATAGTACTTCTGCTTGCACTAACATTGAGCAGGTTAGAACCGCTGGGACAATAGCTGAGATGAACTACATGAGAGGACCCTACAGGAACCAGCCTAATTATAATGACAGGTCAAATAACTATCAACCATGGGGCAACCAGAATACAAATCACAATTATGCAGGGCCCCCACAAGATAGACGACCTGCACCATATCGACCTCCAGGCCATCAAGAGACACCATCATGGGTTCAGGAGATTAAAGAGAGCATCAACGGAGTGAATAACAAGGTTGATGACTTCCAAGCCAAGCTGAGCCGCCAGGATAAAAGATGGGGAGAGTTCGATATTTGGAAGAGGAGCGTTGATTCCCAACTAGGAGACCTTGTTGCACGGATTCTAAGACCACAAGGGCAACTCCCGAGCCGTCCCGAGGAGAACCCGAGAGGCCAAATAGCAGCGGTACACCTCAGAAGTGGGAAGACACTGCCGGAGAGAGTTCAAGCTGAAGAGAAGGAGGAACAGGACCTCGCCAACCAGCTCGTTAACGAGCCAGCGAGAGCAACTACCAAGCCTACAAACAAGGATGACGAGGCTCCGAGGGTATCTAACGACCCTAACCCAGGTAAGTCTACTAATCCGAGCCTCCCTCTCAATCCCAGGGTAGTTAACGACCCTATCAGGGTTGGTAACGACCCGCCGAGGATATCAGTCGACCTCAATGTCGACCCGGTACTCTCACCTCTCGAGCCTAACTTGGTTCCGAAAATGGTGAAAACTCTTCCATTTCCAACTAAGAAATCTATGGACTCTACTGAGAGTAAGTTCAGGCGTTTCGTTAAAATACTTCAGGGCATTAATATTTCCATCCCATTCGCTGAGGCCCTAAGCGAAATGCCGGCTTACACAAAATTCTTGAAAGATATTCTTAGCAGGAAAAGATCTATTACAGAGCTGCAGGATGAAGTCAGATCAATAGCTCTACCAGAAAAGCTTGGAGATCCCGGGAGGTTTGCAATCACAATTGGCATAGGCAACCACAAGTTCAAAGCTTTATGTGATCTTGGTGCCAGTGCTAGTCTTGTTGCGCTCTCAATCTGGTCTAGAGCAAATATGGGACCATTAGAGCCTGTCAACATGCGGCTTTATATGGCAGACGGATCTTGCATCAAACCAACAGGGCTGCTAGTGGATGATTACCCTATTCAAGTCGGGAAATTCTTTATACCGAATGATTTTATCGTCCTTGATATGCCTGAAGACCCTCATGTCCCCATAATTCTAGGGCGACTATTTTTAGCCACAACAGGAGCAAGAGTTGATGTACAGAAGGGACTCCTCACTTTTGATATAGGAGAAGAACGGGTGGAATTCAACTTAGATAAAAAAGCCAACGACCCAATTGGAGTGGCACAAATAGCGTTGACCCAAACCGAACTCGACACCACAGTCCCTACAGAGCCACATCTACCGATCATTGAGTCTCACGTGCATGAGTTCAACCAAGGCCCTACTACAAAGGTTACAGAAAAATCCAAACCACCTTGGCTTGCGGACTACACTAACAATCCAGGGATATCGAGCTTGCTGAAAGAAGAAGAAGGTCCTAATTTAGCAATTCAAGCACACAGGGGCAGTAAGGCTACAGGCAAGGTATCTCAAGACCCCAACATGGCCAGACATGAACCACCATGAGATTAGCATGTAAGCTCGTCGGGCTAACGACGTTAAACATAGCGCTTACGGGAGGCAACCCGCTTTTAGAATAGGTTTATTTTATTTTATTTTATTTTTATTTTTCTTTTTTTTTAGATTATTTCTTAGCTTTCTTTTATTTTTCTTTTTAGTTTTAATTAGGATAGAAATAAGATCATTTGAGCTAACAAGATTTCAGGAAAAAGGGGTCGAAAATTCACTCAGAAAGGCCACAGCGGCTCGTTAACGACCCACCCAGGGTCGTTAACGACCCGGTTCGGACGACCCGATTCGTCACAATACGGGGTAGGTAAGTAATTCTAACCTAGTTACATTCTTTAACCCTAGCCGCCGCCCCTTCTACCCATTACCCCTCCTATAAAAACCCTTCTACCCCTCCCAAAATTCTACCACAATTCCTTCAACATTCACTCTCAAACCCAAAACTCTCTCAATCCCTCTCAATTCTCTCCCAACGAGTCGGAATCCCCACATTAACGACCGCCGGAGACGCCATCGTTACCGGAGTTCGAAGGCCACACACCTTCGACGTCGAGCTCGTTAACTACCCCGATTCCGACTCTTGTTCTTTAAATTTTCGGTTCTCCGGTATGATTTCTAAACCCTTGCTTGAAATTGCTTAATTGATTATTTATAGGGTTGAATTTCATATCTTGAATCATGATTTTTAGGGAGATCGATGAGCATGCTTAAATTCCATTCTAAAAATTCTTGATTGTGCTTAGTTGTTCATGTTCTAGGGAGACTACTCATGTTAGATTAACTATGGTAACCCTTTAGTTAGGAAAGCATGAATTTTTCTTGTCCTAGATCCAAAAAGTTCGAACTTTGCATGTTAAAATTCCGAGTAATTCTTAGCATGTTCGGGATGGGTAATTGAGTAAGTATGGCGTGCTTTTACCCTATGGGGGATTTGTGGAAAATAATAGAAGATTGCATGCTTGATTAGTGCTGATTAGAGGTAGATTTAATTTCGGAACATACTGGTTTTGCTCTCGGCGGGTCGTTAACGACCCACCCAGACTCGTTAACGACCCTGCACTTCATCGATGATCGATCCGAGGCCAACATCGTGAACAACCCAATTGGGTAGTTTATGAATAAATCCGAGGTTAATTTTGAGACCAAGTATGGGGTCTCGTACCTATTATTTTTGAATGGATCTTATCTTGGAAATTTTTGATTATTTTGTAGGATCCATGGCTAGTTCAAGCAGACCCGCTACCCGAGCCCAGAAGAAGAGGAGGAACCACAGGTCTCCATCTCCACCCCGAGTGGACGATGTGATTTTGAGCAGTCAGAGCCAAGTACGGCGCTACTGGGATTTTTTGGAGAAGGACCATTACACCCGATGGTTCTCGAAGTCTAGCGCCGTCTCTACGGGCATCTACACGGATGTCAAGGACGCCTTCATCATCCTTGGGGCCGCACACTTATTGAAGCAAGAGAGCTTGCCGCATTACCCGGCCCTCACATCCGAGTTCTTGGCCACCTTGGAGACCAACTTCTCGTCGAAGACCTCGGCGGGACGCATTCGGTTCCGGCTCGGTAACGAGGACCGTGATTTCACAATGGCAGAATTCAATGCAATTTTGGAGATCCCAAACCCGACGAGGGACTATAGCTTGAAAGACTATTGTGTGACCCGCACTTGGAGCTACATCACCGGAGAGGTTCAATCCTCTACCGTGGCGCTATCCCGGGCAAACATCGTCAACCCCATCTTCCGGATTATCTTGAGAGTCCTCGCCGCAACATTTTGGCCGAAGAAAGAGTTGAACCGGCCTACAAGAACGGAAGTCGCTTGCTTCCGCACCATCCTCTTCGAGGAGCCCGACCCCTTGAACATGGGGTATGAATGGCTATACTATGTCGAGAAGTCCACCAAGTCCAAGGAAGTGTGGTGTGGCAATTTGGTTAGCCTCTTGGCTAAGAATCTTGGAGTTGATCTCACCCGCTACACACCGGCTCACGCCCAACTCCTCAACAAGAACTATTGGTATAGTTCCGGGATTTTCGTGCAAGCCGAGGGAGGCTACAAGGTGAAGGTGCACGATCAACTAGTCATCCCTTCCCTCGACATGTACGAGCTACTATACGTACCAAATTGGTATGAGGCGTGGACAGGACACCCTTACCCTTTGGAGCCAAAACCGGAGGACGAGCTCTCACTTAGGCCTTGTGAGACCCAGTTTGAGCGGGATGATGTGGATGATATGAAGAAGAATAAGAGCAAGAGGATACCGAGGTGGTTGGCAATGACACCGAGGAAGCCGACACCGAGGGCGGCACTGAGGAGCTCAACTTTGAAGAAGAAGACATGGACACGGAGGGATTAGGAGGCCACATCTTCGTCGACGAGCCTACCAGGGTCGTTAACGACCATTTCCAGCCACCACCCAACACTGTTAACGAGGCAACCAGCTTCGTTAACGAGGTGCCGCAAGCCACTGTCGACCCACCACCAGCTCCTATCGACCCTCATGCATACAGTCTCATGCCTTATAACCGGTGATGTATCAAGACCATTTCCAGCCTCACGACCCACCACCTCCTCAGCCCGAGTACACAGGATCGACTATACCACCACCATGGGCCGAGGATCTTTCTGCACGGATGCAACAGCTTCACCTCCAGACGGATCACATTCATAGGAGGATGGATAGATGGGAAACCGTTTATTCCGCTCGCATGTCGATGGAGGACGAGCGGCAGCGTCAGAGAGAAGCAGAGGATGCTGAGCGCTGGAGGACTATGTACGACTTCATGGGGGAACTTTGAGCACTATTTTCCTCCACCGAACCGTTGATTCAAGCTCAAGATGAAGTCTCCTTTCCTTGTTTCCACTTTTGTAAGTTTTATGTTTTCTTTTTCTTCTTTTTAATTTTTTGTTTTGTTTTCTATTTCTTTTCCCTCCTTTTCTTATTTTCCTTACAGTGGGGACACTGTAATTTTAAGTATGGGGTGGGGAGAAAGTAGAAAAATTATGTCCTAGGTGTTTCTGTGTTCTATGTAGTTGTTATTTCTTTTTAAATAGAAAAAATCGGAAAAACCAAAAAAAATTGAAAAATTTAAAAAATCCAAAAAGAGTTTAGAATTGATAGATATCCCTTCTTAAAGTTCTATGATAGCAATCACTAGCTTAATCATATAATTCCTTGCAAATATTTCTTTGAAAGTATAGCCAGATTCTTAAAATTGAAATTATTGTTTTTAGAAGAGAATAACATTTGATGAAATTGAGCACATATACTTTATAGCATAGATGATGCAATCCAACAAAATCTACCTTGTGAGAAATCTTTGGCCTTATAGGGAGAACATTTATAAATCCCTCTTCTTTTTTGTGTGATTTACTCTCTTTATGCATATTATCTCTTGGAATTGCGATGGTTATCTATTTCTTGAGACCCTTATATGATTTTTAGTTCATTACTTGTGAAAATCATATGATGGAGAACTTATTTTTATGAGCCCTATTATTCCCTATCTACCTTTACATTATTCCTTCTCTTGATAACCAATTCTGGCCTGAAACCTTTTCTTATTTTTAGCTCCACAAAAATTATTCCCTAGCCGAGATAAGCTTGACCCTATCCGGGAATTAGGACTTAGATTGGAGAGGTAAAGTTTTGTGTTTTGTTAAAAAGAAAAGAGTTTATATTTGCTTGAATTGAAGGGTATTTGGGAAGGGTAGATTGGAAGTCTCTTGTTATTTCATGTAAGAAAGGTCTCTTGATTAAGAGATGCACAAAATAAAGTTTTAAAGGAAGAAATATATACGGTGGATCGTTAACGACCCGGATGTGGGTTCGTTAACGAGGCAGCGAAAAGAAAAAAAGAAAAGAGAAAAAAAAAGAGAAAAAAAAAGAGAAAGAAAGAAAGGAAAAGTTGAAGTGCATTTGTGTTTATAAATAAATATCAGGAGATTCTTTTATTTTAGTTATGAGACTTTCTAGGATGATAAAGGGTGAGTGAAAATGAGTGTGTATAAAGAAGAGTGAGTTTGGTATATGTTTTTATGAGAGTTTTTTGTTATGTGTGAGATTTTAGGAGTCATTGATTCCCGGATATTATTAGCACCACATAGCCAAAATATTTTCCACTCCTTATTGTCTTTTACCAATCCCCATTACAACCCGGCCGAATGGAAGCTTCTATGAAGTTTTTCATTGAGCCTAAGTTCTCTTGATGATTCTTTGCTTGTTTTGACAAATCTTGGGTGGAGAGTATTGGTGATATAAGTTCCAATTTCTATGAGTTTTTGTATATAAGATGAGTTGAGAGATTGAAATTATAAGCCCAAACACATGAGAGTTGAGTGAAACACATTATATCCCTTGAGAGGTTGGATTGTATTATTTTATGTCTATTTAAGTGCATATATGTGTGAGGATGTTAATAGTCTTTGCTATAATTTTCTTATGTGTAGATGTTGCTTTTTAGAAGATGGCTATGTCTTGATGAGCATGATTTGTTTTGGTTTTGGTTAATATCTTGTTTATTGCTTGAGGACAAGCAAGTCTAAGTATGGGGTATTTTGATGTTCGCATTTTTAGTATAGTTTTTAGTAGATTTTCTTTGCTTAATAGGTTTAGTTTTGTTTAGTTTAGGTTTAGTTTTGAGTGTTTTTAGATAGTTTTGCATATTTCTGTGGAAAGAGTGGAATCTACGCTATTTTGTGAATTTTGCAGGTTTTAGCAAGGAAAGAAGCTGAATGGAGCTGAATTTGGAGCATCACAGTGAAGGACAGGAGATTGCAAGATTTAAGAAGTCGAAGCTTAAGAGTACAAGAGGAGGTGTTGAAGAAAACAAATTTCAGGAACGTTAACGAGGCTGTGAAGGGTCGTTAACGAGGCCACGAAGAGAAAGATTTCGAGTATTATTTTTATTATTCACCGATCCTGAGCGGGAATTTATTTCCGTATCGGTTGAGTATCTTTTTAGAATCTTTATGGGTTATTAGAATATGTATTTTAGGGTTTAATATTTTTCTAGATTTTATTTCTATCTTTTAGAGATTGTTTCTATCTTTTTAGGAAAGTTTTTATCTTTTAGCCTTTTTAGTTTTTTTAGGATTTTCTAGTATAAATACCCTTCTATCTAGCATAGAAAGGGGGGCTTGTTTTGGAGAAGATTTGGAGGAAGGCCGAAGAGAGAGAATCGGATCGGAAGTCGGTGATGAGGTTCGGGTGACGACGGTTTCCGAGGTTCGTTGATCGAGTTTGTGGTTCGGTGAATGTTTTGTTTAGTTTTCTTCTGAATCTCTGTAAGACGATATTTTTTTTATTAATTTAAGTTTGAAGTTTTTAGTTTTTTAAATCATGAGTAGTGAGTAGTCTATTTTTCTAGGGTCGGGGTTAAGCCCGGCATAGTTGAGCATGTTTGATGAGTAAGATTATGTGTTGAAATGCCTTTTATCTTTTATTGAGATTGTTTGTTGTGCTTAATACCGAAACGGAAGTTGAGGTAATTTGAGTTTTAACTTGATTGAAAGAGAAAGTTGGTAACTTGAAGGTTGATATTGTTTGAAAACGAAAGTTTCGAGCTTTAGATCCAAAACAAGCAATGGAGTGAGTTAGTTTATGAAAGTAGATTAATTTACTTGTTAAGTCAATGAAAGTTGATGACTCTATCTATTTAAAGGCATGATCTTATCTTCTTACGAATTCTTATGCTTGGCTATGTTGTGGTGTCCCTTGTCCTAGATTTTTGTTTTAATTGAATTATTTCTGGTAAATCTTCGTTGCTGAGTACTTGCCTCGGTACCGAATATTAATTGGAATTTAATTAGGTCGTTAATTGATATTTTTGTGTTCGGTGGTTCGGTAACGATCCTGACAAGGTCGTTAACGAGGCATCTCGTGAGTGTTGTGTTTGATTTTGTTTGATTTTTATTAGATTGATAGACAAACAACCTTGCTTCCTGTGGAACGATCCTGACTCCACTGTACTCAGCAGGGTCTTGACTTACAAATTTATTTGTTGGCCGAGAATACCCTATCAACAATCACACACTAAACCAATTAATAATCGACTCCTCGAAGGTCCAAGGAGTCTCTCCCACATTAAAGGATCTCAAAATCCCAACTGGAGTCTCATTTTTAACTAATAGCAAAGCAACACACTACATAACACTCACTCAACCAATCAACAATCGACACCTTCAAGGCCCAACAAGTCTCTCCTATATCGAAGGATCCCGAAAATCCAACTAGAACCGCACTTCCAACCAGTGACAAGACAACATGTTGCACACCTAACACTCCACCAATCCAAGAGAGACACCACAAAGGTGCAACAAGTCTCTCCAACATTGAGGAATCTCAACTTCCGGTTTCCCCCAACGTCTATAAATAGCAAGAGAAGATGAAGTTTGCAAGGGTCGGAAAAGCATCTCTAACTTAAGATCTTTTCTTATGAATTAGATATTCGGCGTGTTGAAACTTTTTGGAGAACTTCATTATTTACAAGGGAGAATCCTGAAAGCTTCTAAGTCTCATATTTAGAGTAAGAAAACACATAGTTGTAAGATCACATGCTCTCTGAAGGTAAAACAATCAAAATTGTACAAATCTCTTTTAAAACGTGCATGAGTGTCTCTCATACGCAAAATAAAGAGTCGGGATTTCTGCATGCCTAGATTATATTAATTCAAACCCTTTTATTTAAAGCTTATTTATTTTGGGTTTTTACATATTAGTGCCGCGATGAAACATCCCCTTTGATTTGAGTAGGACTTCCTTGTATCTAATAATTAGATCTCGGTCCTCAACCATTAGTTTTTAAAAATCCCAAAATTGTGGAGTGGAACCAAACTCAATCCAGCACATTTAAGGCTCTTTATTGCATTTGCTCTTAATATATAATGCGAGTAAGCTAAACCCAAGTGATCTCAATAAAATCATACAATTATAGATTATTACATTTAGCTAGTTCATCATCTATCCTTCACAATTTGTAGGATTTTGAATGTGCGATTCAGCGAACCAGAACAAGAAAAAATCACTTGTGATAAACAAAAGGATCAAGATGTGCAGGTGAACAAGTATTTAGAGCCTTATCCAAGGTAGGGAAACCCTAACTCAGTTGATTCAAGCAAAATAAACTTTCAAATTTCAATGATTTACAAAAGGAAAATCAAGTAAGAAAATAGGCAAACCCCAATATTTATACTGTTGGCAACCGGCCTTATATAAAAATAACAAACTAGGTGATTGAATAGATAGTAACATGTATTATTCAATTCTTTGTCAATGAAATGGTAACAAAGGCGGCCGTTAACTGAGTCCCCTTTAAGGCCAAGTGATTACGAACCATGCCTTCAAATCTTTCAAACCCTTCGTTCATCAATAGTTCTTCACCGAAGTGGTTACGGATTAAGGGCATAAATACTGGCCTTACACTTCGTACAACTATTGGAGGCATTTCATGTACTTTGGGCTCTTCTTTTTCAACTCCCGTATAATTATCCTTGATGGACCCCTTCATAATATGTTGAGCCTGGATGATGGTAAATGAACCTTTCTTCTTAACCTCACTTTCTATTTCAGCGATAGATGGTGCATATAAAGGCAAGTTAAATGTGTCCATCTTCTCTTCTTCAATCAACCCCTTTAATCAAAATATGTGTGATTAATCAGATATTCATTTAGAAATGTAAACAAGCTTGATAGCTTGTATGTTTCACGAAGGTAGTAGTAGCTCTATACATGGAGTAATTCTATCGAATCCAAATTAATTTTTTTTCTAGTGAATCATTTGATTTCCTTAACTACATACTCACATTCATATGTTTAAGTTTGTAAGGATATTTAAATAAGTTGTCGTAATCAAAGATATTACATAATTATTATACTAGCATTCTAGCAAAACCCTTAATATTATGATGCACATACTTTTTTTTTATTGAATATAATTATATAAGTTATAGGTAGTATATGTACATCAACGGTCATTTGTGCAAGCTAGTACTTGTGGAAAGTATGTCACATGTTGGAACAATGGTTGTTCCATGGTTTATCTTAGTTTTGATGATAACAAACTTAGTTGGTATAACTTGCTTGTACATGTAAGTGTTTTAGGTAAACAGGAAAATAGTCACGAGTGACGAAAAATTGTGAGGAACGATGGAGGGAACGAGTGACAGATTTAGGAAGCGTGTCTCAAACGGAACGCGACTTTCTATTAATAGCAAGTTACCAGATCTTCTGCGAGCAATCTTCTAAGAAGATATGACAGTTGTAGGCGGTTGCTTGAGGAGATCAAACTAAGGATAAGATCAACTTCACACGATCTTATCTAAAGAGATCCGATATCATTCGGTTTTGGCAAGAATCGGCATGGTCGAAGATCGAAAAATCACAAACAATACTTTCTCCTTTTTAAATGGGATCTGTTAAGTGGAATATCTGCGTAATTAGGCAAGAATTACGTATGAGATCAGACTTGACATATCTTATAAATAGTTAGGTCATAACTAGGGTTTAAGTGTGGTTGAAGACGGCGAACTTGGAGAGAGAGCTTTTCAAGTGTATGAGTTTGTGGCTTTTTCTGGTGAAGAATATACAAGTAAGTCAGTAGTTTACTTCCATTTAGGTTTACGCATAGGGTTGTAGAAGTCTAGTTGGTTGAACTTTGGTTGGTGCCTTAGTTACCAGGGAACTTGACTTGCCTTGTAATCGTTGAAACTTAATTAATAAAAGTATTCTATTGTAAATCCTCTGAGAAGGAGTCTCGAAGGTAGAGATTTTTTCTTTCTACGACGTGTTGGTCGGACATGAAGTTTTCCTCTCTAAATTCTGTGTTCTTATTGTTTATTCTAGGACTTGTTACTAACGCGTCACAATCCAACATCACATAAGAAAAGCAATCAAGACTGCAATCAGGATTGTCATTCTCTCTTCCAATCATCGTCAAAACCATGCATCCACCCGTGACTAGCTCCTTGGAGCGACACTTAAGAAATGTGGCAAAGTCAGTTTGAAATTATTGATAATAAGCCTCTCCCACGCTTTTCGTGCTTGCCTTGATTTAGATGATTCACTTTGGTCTCCATTATTTATACTTAGAGTGATCTTTACCTTTTTTTTGGTGGAAAGAGTGTGATCTTTACATAGACATACATACATATATATAGGAATTAGAAATTAATTAATTGTATGTAGGTACGTATATACTTGAGAGAGCCAATGGAGACTAGAAGAGGAATGGACAAAGTGCAGGGTTTGCTAGGGAAAAAGGCGGCTGTAAAAGGAGCCAGGGATCACATTCACAAAGCATCTTGAACCGAGCTTTTAGGGCACATCGAGCACCTTCGAATTACAATGCCTTACAGATGGAGTTGAAGTCGTTGGAGGGGAGGTCATTGAGGTACACCTGATACTCTGGTACCAATTCCTGGTGCCCGTGATCGCTACGAACCCTCTCCAGCATCGACACCAGTCCTTGCCAAGCTAGCATGGCATTAGGGCCCGTCGAGCATCCCAAGTCCGCTATGCATATCCGCCTAGTTCCTTGTATTGACTTGTATAGTATGCTCACCGCTTCTTCTTTAATGGGATCCGTGAGGCTTATCACCATTCTCTAATCAAGTAATGTAAATCATAAGGTGCTATTTAAAATGTAACAATGCTCTTACACATTATTTTTTTTAACCTTTTTTGGCACATGTTCACATACCGTATATGTTTGAGATGCACATATAAATACTATATAAAAATAGACGATTAGTCGCTAAATACATATAAACGTTTTTATTTTAATTTTTAGGAACTAAGAGTCTGTAATACTCGTTTTTTTTTTCTTTTGGTCGGAAACCGAAATATCTTGGATGACAAGTAATCAAAAATTCTTAAACCCCAGGTAACCTCATTGTGGAACAAGTGGTAGTACTAATATTAATTTTTAGTCATTCTACTTTTCTGAACAAAGTTAAAAGAGTTAACTTTACCTTTCTAGTCGAGTTTTGTCCTCCTATCCGATCTTTAAACTAGTATATTTTGTTTTAAAAGATAAAAAAAATCAAACAATTAAAATTAATCCTAATTGAACTAGATAGAATCTAGTTTTCTCAACTACTTAACCCTAAATCCCGAGTTTTGTCCACCCACCCTCGTCAAAACAACCTCAGTCTTAGAGAGCCGTCAACCAGTTTTCGTCTTCGCTTGTTAATTACCGTACACAGTCGCCTCCTTCTCCGGCGAGCCCAACCGCGAACCACCGTTTTCAGCCCGTCGTCAGGCGTGTTTTCCGATCTTCTAGCGAGCAGCGAGAGAACTCGCACTCCACCGGTCGAGCACCTCGGGTCGTCGTCCCCGTTCACCGATAAGTGTAGGCGTCGTTCCGGTCGGTCTCCTTCTTCCTTGCCATCCTCGAACGCCGATCGACTTAGTCAAAGCTCCTTGGTTTTGTCTTCGAAGTTGACTTCGGTAGTTTCCGCATCGCCGGCCTATCCCTTGCTTCGTTCCATCTGAACTTCAACACCGTGCCTTCTGGTGAGTCCTCCCGTCTCTTACTCTCTCCTTTGTGTCAGTGTGTGAGGCGAGTTGGTAGTTGGGAATCGGTTTTGGGGAGCTGCTTCTTGTTCATGTTGTTGGTGGTGTGCGAGTAGATGGGAGGGGTAGCTAGTTACGTTATTGTTAATTGTTGGATTAATTAATTAGGTAGACTAGGCAATTGATTAAACTAATTAATAGTGTAGTGTAGTTTAGTTGGCAGGATAAGTTGGTGCACCATGTATATATAGATAAAGTCTAGATTAGATCGATTTAAATATTTGTCTAAGTGATTCAAAAGTGAAATCAGGATGAGGCAGATTTACATAGTTAGATATTTTAGTTAATTAGTATATTGTTGTTAATATACGTCCAGAATTATATCTAATGTAAGTGGTTTGGGTTTGTTACATGGGTTAGTAGTGATGGCCACGGTACTGATTTTTTGGTGGTCTAAATATTTATTAGCTGGGTTTGTTAGTTTTTGTCCAAGGTGTTGTTTTTGGGGTAGTGTAGTACGGTATGGATCGTATCTAATCTAGTTTCACGCCTTAATTTTCTATTAGGGAATTACTTTCGTCCGCGCTCTTAATTCTACCTTCTGCAAAGGATTCCTTATTTTGAGGTAAGTCGTTTTTCGACTTGCTCGGTTCTTCTCTACCTTGTTAGATTGCGTATCGATATTGTAGGGCGGGTTTTGAGAACTAGTCCCGAATGCCTTTATAAACTGTTTTGAATTTCTCTTATTGTTGTGTGTGTAAAATGGTTTGAACGTGTTTTATCGGAAGGATATTTTTAGAACGTTTTCTCTGTGTTGGTACCGTTTCCGACACGGCCCATCGTAGTTGGTGTTGAGGAAGAGTTGGCTACTTTGACCCGTGTGACTGGGAAAATCGTACCCCTTCAAACGAAAATTATTATCTGTGTGTTTTGGCAAGCGCTCCAGTGGAGGCTTAGCCAGGAGTTAGAAGGGAGATTGGGAAGTGGAGTGGGAGGGCCTGCCTCTGCACTCGGCGCGGTGATGAGCGCCTTGGAAGACGGATTGTGGACAAAGGAAGAATTACATTGTTGTGTGACTGTGATTGTAAATGCGTATGTGACTGTTGTGACTGACATAACTAATTTAGGTATTGGCCTTTAGGGTTATGATTGCGGTTGTGGAATTGTATGCTGACTATAAATAAATGGTTTTAAAGCGTTCTATAGTTTCCATATTCTTTCTAGCTAGGTAGATTAGACGCTGACCCTTCGGGGAACATTTTTCAGTTCCAGGTTTGAATCAGGGAGCCGTGCAGGAACCGAGGCTAGATGGCGGGCCGGAGCGGCAAAGAGCGCGTGTCATAGTGGGCTTGGTTTTATACTAGTTGCTTATAAGAGTTAGGACGTTGATTTTAATATTTGTTAGACAGAGTTAGTTCGATGTTTCAATTATTATTATATTGTCCGGTTAGTTCAGTTTCATTGGATATTGTGAAGTATTTGAACGTTTATAATTTTCGGGGATTCATGCATGATTTCGTTTTCTAAGTTTTATTAAATAAAGGTTGGATGTTTTATTATGTTTTTCTCATCGTGCCCGAGTTGTAAGGTCCTACAGTGTAGTTGTCAACCTAAATAATAGTACCTTGTAAGGTCTATTTTCCGGTAGCGCTTCGACGGAAGTCGGGGTGTTACAAATTGGTATCAGAGCGAGGTTGACAACAGGGCACATGGAACTGACCAACGAGTGTACCCGAGGTCCAACTTAAAACCAAAATCGGCCAGTGTTTTCAAAATATTTTAACTGGGGTAGGCATGTTGCATATAGGTGGGTAGGTGACACGTCGCGATTCCGCCACCATCAGCTGAAGGACCTCCGGTAGTTTAGTAATTTTAACCTTATAATTCTTAGTGAAGGTTTGAAGAAAAAAACAATTAAACCCGTTCTTAGGGTTAGAATTATTAGGGGAGTGTGAGGAAGCAACTAGAGTAGAATTGAAATCTTGAGTTATATGATTTCCAAGAACTGTATAATAGTGGTCCATTAAATGGAAGAGTAGTTGAAACTAGTACAAAGGTGGAAGAAGTGGTCGACATAAAAGAATTGGAGCAAATCTTACCTTAGCTTCTAAGTTGTTGGATTGGAAGTGGTCAAACTCCAACTTGGAATGTGGGTTGAAAAAAAAAAAAAAGAAAAAAAGATTTCAGTCACTTTAGGGAGAGCTGAAAAAACCCGACTTAAAAAGATCACCTTGGAACACAGAGTGGTGAGTAAGAAGGGGATGTAGTTATTTACAATCAATCTCACTTACTAGGAGCAAACATATGGAAGTGAGTTACAAGGGAAGGCCAAGGAGATGACGAGCCTAAACCACACAATGAGGATCTGGGAAGGAAATAGAGTAGAACGAGTTTGAGGCAATGTGTAGGTCATCTTTCAGAAAGGACGTTGTGAGAATCGAGCAGAGAAGGAATAAGAGGTGAAAGGTTCGGTAGGGGCCCTATGCACAATTTATCTGTGGGCCCACTTTGTTAAGGCGCCGAGAATAGCTAGGACGTTAAGTCTGGTAAAGTTTGGCTATGAAACCATACTATTCATGGAAGTTAATACTAGAAGTTGAGAAAACTAAGGGAAGAAAATATTTTTAGATAGTAAACTATGGATGGAAGCGATTGAGGGACGTTCTGGTTGGAGTTGTGCACGCCTTTAAAGATGTCTTATGAGGAAAGGATATTGCTCGTTTAAGAAAGAGTTGAACCCCCGACATAAGGTGTTTAACGTGGAGTTCGGAGTAGAGGACATTAAAGGAATGTAGTTATTCACCATTGACCTCATTTACACGGAGTTTTATCATATAAGAAGTGAGTGGTAGGCTGAGGTCAACTTGTTGACACGAGTCCATGCATTGTGAATCCATGTAGACCACATAGAAAGAATGTGTGTGAGACAAGATGAAGGGTAACTGCCACATTGGAGGTTGTGAGATTAAGTAGAGTGAAGGTAGTAGACGAAGGACTTAAAAGCAGAAAGTCTCATGGAAATCACTTTTGGCAAAATAAAGACCACTTCACGGATACCTTCGACTAAGGAATACCTTATTTCATGATTGCTTGAGAAGAGAAAGTTTTGGAAGTGCCCCATGAAAGACATGCGTAGTTAGTGAGATATTAATGGACACTTTAGATAGAGCCGTGTAATACAGAAGTTTTACGAATGATTCTCGAGAAAGTAGTAACCTTAGTATTGCATTATAGGGTAAAGATAATATAAGTTAAGGCGAAGAGAAAGTCAAGAAAATTATACCCAAATTGATAGTTGGAGATGCAATTGGGATAGGGCAAGGCCTTGGAACACGTAGTTGGGAGCACACCCTCATTGAGTGTTCGAGATGGATGAATTTATGAATTAACATGTTAAAGAGAGAAGGCGTGGTTTGGAACTAGTTTGAGTTAACATGTGCGTAGACTCTATTTTGTTGTGGATCACTGCATCTTAGCGCGTATTTAGAAGGAAAGAGAAATTTACAATGTCTAGTTTTCGAAAGGATGTTTAGACCGGTAACCTAATCAATCGAGGTGTCGGGACCAAGCAATAAAGGGCTTTAGGAGGAAATTGGACAACGAAGGATAAATGCCTTTTTGGGTACTCACAATAATACAAGGATGATGGTCAGAATGGATCAATCTAGGGGAAGCTAAGGACACTATCCTGGACACGAAGAGTAGTTAGCTATGTTATTGAATGTGGACTGTATTGGGTTGTTGAGACAAGTTTGTCGGAAGTCAAGTAGTGCATGCGATGTCTGGATATCTATAAGTCGTTTTAGTTTGGGGAACATGTATGGTTGAGGGCATCGCCTACCCGCTGAGTCAGGAGGTTCAGGGTGAAAGGAAGCTGAGTCCCCGCTATATCACTCCGTTTGAGATTTTGGAGAGTGCGGGCGAGGTGGCCTACAAGTTGGCGTTGACGCCCGTTTTCGACGGAGTTCATCCCTTTTTCATGTTTCACACTTGAGTTTGTACATACCTGACCCCAGTCACCAGCTCAACTTTGAGGAGCTAGAGGTTGGGCTGGATCACACTTGTAGAGAGCATAGCGATCATAGATAGACGAATGAAAAAGCTACGGGATCAGGAGATTCCTTTGGAGCTGATTTAGTAGTCTTGACTAGGAGTCGAGGAGACCACTTAGGAGACTGAGTCTAGGATGAGAGGGAGTTACCCAAAGATCTACCCGTGTTTAGTAGATGTGTTTGAGGCGAGGGTTAGTAGTTAGTGAGGGTGTAGTTTCGATGTTTATTTGAGTGATTGTCTATTTCTTTTGACTTGACTGGTTTATTGTTTGGTTGCCTTGCTACGTGTTTTGGATTGTTTAGCATTTTTTTTTTTCATGTTTTTCTTTATCGGTAAATTTCGGTTCGAGGACGAACCCATTTTTCTTAAGGGGGAGAAATTTGTGAAACATAGAGATCTTTTCTTTCGTAATACAAGTTTCGGGTCGAAACTTTCTTAAGGGAGTTAGTATGTAATACTCGGTTTTTTTTTCTTTTGGTCGGAAACCGAAATATCTTGGATGACAAGTAATCAAAAATTCTTAAACCCCAGGTAACCTCATTGTGGAACAAGTGGTAGTACTAATATTAATTTTTAGTCATTCTACTTTTCTGAACAAAGTTAAAAGAGTTAACTTTACCTTTCTAGTCGAGTTTTGTCCTCCTATCCGATCTTTAAACTAGTATATTTTGTTTTAAAAGATAAAAAAAATCAAACAATTAAAATTAATCCTAATTGAACTAGATAGAATCTAGTTTTCTCAACTACTTAACCCTAAATCCCGAGTTTTGTCCACCCACCCTCGTCAAAACAACCTCAGTCTTAGAGAGCCGTCAACCAGTTTTCGTCTTCGCTTGTTAATTACCGTACACAGTCGCCTCCTTCTCCGGCGAGCCCAACCGCGACCAATCGTTTTCAGCCCGTCGTCAGGCGTGTTTTCCGATCTTCTAGCGAGCAGCGAGAGAACTCGCACTCCACAGCGGTCGAGCACCTCGGGTCGTCGTCCCCGTTCACCGATAAGTGTAGGCGTCGTTCCGGTCGGTCTCCTTCTTCCTTGCCATCCTCGAACGCCGATCGACTTAGTCAAAGCTCCTTGGTTTTGTCTTCGAAGTTGACTTCGGTAGTTTCCGCATCGCCGGCCTATCCCTTGCTTCGTTCCATCTGAACTTCAACACCGTGCCTTCTGGTGAGTCCTCCCGTCTCTTACTCTCTCCTTTGTGTCAGTGTGTGAGGCGAGTTGGTAGTTGGGAATCGGTTTTGGGGAGCTGCGTCTTGTTCATGTTGTTGGTGGTGTGCGAGTAGATGGGAGGGGTAGCTAGTTACGTTATTGTTAATTGTTGGATTAATTAATTAGGTAGACTAGGCAATTGATTAAACTAATTAATAGTGTAGTGTAGTTTAGTTGGCAGGATAAGTTGGTGCACCATGTATATATAGATAAAGTCTAGATTAGATCGATTTAAATATTTGTCTAAGTGATTCAAAAGTGAAATCAGGATGAGGCAGATTTACATAGTTAGATATTTTAGTTAATTAGTATATTGTTGTTAGTATACGTCCAGAATTATATCTAATGTAAGTGGTTTGGGTTTGTTACATGGGTTAGTAGTGATGGCCACGGTACTGAGTTTTTGGTGGTCTAAATATTTATTAGCTGGGTTTGTTAGTTTTTGTCCAAGGTGTTGTTTTTGGGGTAGTGTAGTACGGTATGGATCGTATCTAATCTAGTTTCACGCCTTAATTTTCTATTAGGGAATTACTTTCGTCCGCGCTCTTAATTCTACCTTCTGCAAAGGATTCCTTATTTTGAGGTAACTCGTTTTTCGACTTGCTCGGTTCTTCTCTACCTTGTTAGATTGCGTATCGATATTGTAGGGCGGGTTTTGGGAACTAGTCCCGAATGCCTTTATAAACTGTTTTGAATTTCTCTTATTGTTGTGTGTGTAAAATGGTTTGAACGTGTTTTATCGGAAGGATATTTTTAGAACGTTTTCTCTGTGTTGGTACCGTTTCCGACACGGCCCATCGTAGCTGGTGTTGAGGAAGAGTTGGCTACTTTGACCCGTGTGACTGGGAAAATCGTACCCCTTCAAACGAAAATTATTATCTGTGTGTTTTGGCAAGCGCTCCAGTGGAGGCTTAGCCAGGAGTTAGAAGGGAGATTGGGAAGTGGAGTGGGAGGGCCTGCCTCTACACTCGGCGCGGTGATGAGCGCCTTGGAAGACGGATTGTGGACAAAGGAAGAATTACATTGTTGTGTGACTGTGATTGTAAATGCGTATGTGACTGTTGTGACTGACATAACTAATTTAGGTATTGGCCTTTAGAGTTATGATTGCGGTTGTGGAATTGTATGCTGACTATAAATAAATGGTTTTAAAGCGTTCTATAGTTTCCATATTCTTTCTAGCTAGGTAGATTAGACGCTGACCCTTCGGGGAACATTTTTTAGTTCCAGGTATGAATCAGGGAGCCGTGCAGGAACCGAGGCTAGATGGCGGGCCAGAGCGGCAAAGAGCGCGTGTCATAGTGGGCTTGGTTTTATACTAGTTGCTTATAAGAGTTAGGACGTTGATTTTAATATTTGTTAGACAGAGTTAGTTCGATGTTTCAATTATTATTATATTGTCCGGTTAGTTCAGTTTCATTGGATATTGTGAAGTATTTGAACGTTTATAATTTTCGGGGATTCATGCATGATTTCGTTTTCTAAGTTTTATCAAATAAAGGTTGGATGTTTTATTATGTTTTTCTCATCGTGCCCGAGTTGTAAGGTCCTACAGTATAGTTGTCAACCTAAATAATAGTACCTTGTAAGGTCTATTTTCCAGTAGCGCCTCGACGGAAGTCGGGGTGTTACAGAGTCCAAGCGCACATTTAATTGCACTAAGACTAAAGTTTGAAATTAAGTGAAACATATTATAGACATTGGCATAGACTGACAATGTTTTAAATATTGTGATTTTTTTGTTGATTTCTATTAGATAATAGGCAATAGTTTTTTTTTATGTACTACAAGTACAAAAACATATAATATATTAAGAATCATATACAATACATTAAAGATGCATATATAATACATACACTTTTAGTTTCAACCAAAAAAAATACATACACTTTTAGTGTATAAACATGGAGTAAAGTTCGGGTAAATAATATTATTATCGTGTAAAGTGAGGAATTATAATAGTTTTTAGATTAATTTAATCTAACAGCTATAAATTTTTTATATGTGTGCATGTTATATCCTCCAACATTTTCACTACCAAAAATAGTGGTCCTCACTGATTGTCCACCACTCCACCCCCATTTCTTCGTTATTCTTTTCTGTTCTATTTAGGAGTACTTTCTTAATGGTGGAGCTCACAATCCAAATTCAAATCAAAAAATCAATAATCCTTGATACATAAAAGAAATTTCGGATAATATTCTTATAATTTAAGAATATTATCATTGATTCATTATCATAACTTATTAACTTATACAAGATTCCTATAGTCGGCTTAAGGGCTACTTACTCATCAGATCTTTTATGTATATATGAAAAAGCATGATGTTGCCCGTCATGCCATTAAAAAAGACATTACTAGTCCAGCCCAGTGTTAGCGCGCATAAAATGCTTCTTTTTATATAATAATACCTTTGCATGGAACACAAACAACTGTTAAAAATGCGCCTCATGCGCCTGAGAGAAAGAGAACAGAGAACGAAAGAGTGCTAGGTTTTTTCCGTGCCTCCCTTGGCGGCCGCCGCCACCGCTCGTTGCAGCCAAGATGCTGCTGCAAATAATGAAAAAACTAAAGTTAAAGGTGTCATGCAAGAGAGTGCTCAAGCAGAACAATCCCAACTTCAACTGCCAAGTGTCAAAGTTGGAGATAACTCTACAGAGGCCACTAGTAACAAAGCTACTCCTAAAGAGTCTCAATGGATCACCATAGATAAGAAAAAGAAGAGCAATTCTAATATTATATCCTTATTATGTGCTTAAATGACAAGTAGAAGGTGGACGTTTGGATTTGGGTGCTGACTTGGACTCAATCATACCCAATGGATAAGTTGTCCTTAGCAAGTTGGAATATTAGAGGCCTCAATGATGCCTCTAAGTGCGATTTTATTAATAATTTTGCCCGTAGACATAATGTGGATATTATAGCTGTTTTGGAAACTAGAGTAAGGAATAATAAGATTGATGTTATTTCTAGACTTGTCCTAAGGGGGTGGGCAAGAAACACTAAATGTTTAGGCTCTAATGGTCGCATCTGGGTGTTTTGGAAGCCAAGCACAGTTGCTAATGTCATTTTCTTACAAGAAGATGCTCAAATTATGCATTGCTCCATCTTTCACCAAAGATCCATAGACAACTCTTGATCTCCTTTGTGTATGCCTCCATTCACCTACAAGAGAGGACCTTGATGTGGCAGCTGATAGATCAATTTGTTGTGAGCTCAGTAGCTAACCATGAGGCCTGGGTATTACTAGGTGACTTCAACACCTTGAGATTTCACAGGGAGAAGTTCACTGAAGATGAGAATTTGGAGATTGTTTGGACAGAAATGGAATCATTGATGTGAATTATTCAGGCGCATTCTTTACATGGTCCAACAAGCAAATGGATGGAACAAGAATTCTTTGCAAGCTTGATAGGATCCTAGTCAATCAAGAGCGACTTGACTCATTTGCAAACTACTCTGCAAGCTTCGAGCCGCCTGAATGTTCTGATCACTCTCCAGCCTTACTATATATTAGAGATATTCAGGGCCCAAAGAGAAAGAAGAGCTTCAGGTTTACCAATACTTGGTGTGAATGTCCACAATTTACACAAGTTGTTAGTGACCTTTGGAGAGACAAAACATGTAAAAATGTTTGACCTAATCTCCAAGTTGAAGGCTTTGAAAAATCCTCTAAGAAAGCTAAGAGGAAGCAACATTTATGCAGAAGAGAAAAAAGTTAATGAGCTCCGTGGCCAACTTAGAATCATTCAAAATGAGATCATCTTCAAGCCTTGTGATACAACTTTACTGATGCATGAGCAACTTGTGCTCAATGATCTCAGAAGTGCCATCATAAACAGAAGTATCCTCTTGCAACAACATGCTAAGATTCACTGGCTGAAATTTCAAGACCAATGCAGCAACTTCTTTTATAACTCAGTGAAGTTGAGGAAAGCAGGAATTCTCTGGATGCTTTGCAAGATGATCAAGGCAACTTGATGACAAAAGAAAGAGAAATTAATATTAATCACTTCAAACAGCTTTTGGAAACTTCAAGTATTTGTGATCCATGTGACAACTCTATTTTCAACGAGGGGCCACTTATTCCAGAAAAAGGAAAGACAGTCCATGATTTTGCCTTTCAGCAGGGAAGAAGTAAAACAGGCTCTCTGGGACATTGGCATCAATAAGGCTCCAGGGCCTGATGGCTTCAATGCAAAAAAATTTCAAAGCACGTGGGCAATCTTAGGAGTAGACTTCACTGATGCAGTTTTGGATTTTTTAAGAAGTGGAAGACTCTTGAAGGAAGTGGGGAGCACATCCATTTCCTTGATCCCAAAGAAGGAAAATGTCGTCTCAGTCAATGATCTCAGACCTATCTCATGCTGCTCAACCATTAGCAAGGTCATCTCTAAGCTTATTGTGAAAAGACTACAAGACATCTTGCCCACTATAGTCAACAAAAACCAGGGTGCGTTCATAAAAGGCAGGAACATTAAGCACAACATTGCAGTTTGCCAAGAAATAGTGAAAGGCTATGTCAGGAAGTATATCAGCCCGAGATGTGCAATTAAAATTGATCTAAAGAAGGCGTATGATACTGTCAATTGGAGCTTTGTTATGCATGTTTTGGAAGGCTATGGGTTTCATCATGTCATGATCAACTGGATTAATGAGATCATGACCAATGTCTCCTATTTTGTTAATTTTGGTGGGGATCTACAAGGCTTCTTCAAAGGGGAAAGAGGATTGCGCCAAGGTGATCCTCTATACCCATACTTGTTTGTGCTTACTATGGAACATTTGAGCAGAATGCTAGGAAGAATGAGCAGTAGCAGAAATTTCAAGTTTCATCCAAACTGTGCCATCGTGGGCATTACAAACATGTGTTTTGCAGATGATCTGTTCTTGTTTGCACATGGCGATTACAACTCCCTAAGGGAGATGAAGCTAATTATGGATAAGTTTTGTGCCATGTCAGGTTTGACAGTTAATACCAGCAAGTCCAAATTGTATTACGAAGGTTTGGATGTACAAAAAACTAGAGATCTTGCCAGCATCTTCAACCTAGAGATAGGGGAGCTTCCAATTACCTATTTGAGAGTACCCTTATGTAGTGCCAAGGCTTCTCCCAATGACTACAAACCACTACTCTCTAAGATTTCAACTAAGATCAATGTTTGGGCCTCAAGACAACTTTCTTATGCTGGAAGATATGAGCTTGTCAGAACTGTTCTCTATGGCATTCTGCAATACTGGTGCAAAATTTTTGTCTTCCCCAAAAGAGTTGTGAAACAAATCACTTGCCTACTCAAGAACTATCTCTGGTCAGGAAAAGGAGAAGGAAGAAGAGCACCCATTGCCTGGCACAGAGTGTGTAGACCAAGAAGTGAAGGAGGCATTGGACTAAAAGAAGTGCTTGCATGGAACAAAGTCAGTTTTTCAGAGCTTATTTATGATCTCTTCTCAAATTCTGATAGTGTGTGGCATCACTGGGTACACATTGTCATTATGAGAAATCAATCCTTCTGGAATGTGGAATGCAAGTCTACTTCGAGCGCACTTTGGAAAGCAATTATTCTCTTAAGAGAGGAGATAACAGAGAGACATGATCAAGAATCCAATCAAGCTACCATCATGAGCATAAATGGTAGATTTGATTGGAAACTTATTTATGACAGCTTCAGAGTTAGGGGCTTTGAAACCCGCTGGAATTGTTGCATTTGGGGCAAACTCAACACCCCTAGAGTGTCCTTCGCAGTATGGATGATAGCAAGCAATGGAGTCCTCACCAAAGACAGACTCAAAGATATGGGTATTCTACAAGAAGATAAGTATGAGCTTTGCACAAACACTGTACAAGAATCTTTGGACCATCTATGGTTCAAATGCAAGTTTTCTAGGGAGTTGCTCAACAAGGTTCTTTCATGGGCCAAGATTGGAAGAAGATACGACAGACTTGTTGACTCGTTAAGAGCCTTAGAAAACATGAGTTACAAAAAGAGCTTCACGTTTCATGTTTGGATGATGTGCTTCTGTACAGTGAGATATTACATCTGGAGAGCTAGAAATAGCAAAGTGTTTATATTGAAAAATTGTACTAGTGATGAGTGCTCTAGCATTGTGATTAGTCATGTCCGAAACTGTGTCAAAGCTAGATGGAAAAAGAGCAATAGAGAGTATAGAAAATGGTGTTCCAAGGTTGGAATTTGAAAATCCTTGTATCTTCTAGGTTGTCTAGAAGACTCTTTTATAACTATTTCACACATGAATAAATTACCCCTTTCATTCAAAAAAAAAAATACCTTTTATCAATCATTATAAAATTAATAAAAGTGTATTACAAAAATATAAAAGTGCATTACAAAGTTAAAAAAAGTGCATTAGAAAGATGTTAATTCAAATAAGTAAAAGTGCATTGAAAACACGTAACAGTGGATTAAAAAGTAGAAAAACGCATTACATGTGATTAGCCAAAGTGCGTGCTTATATGCTTACCAAGCGTATTGTAAAATAAGTAAAGTGTATTAAATGTAAAGTGGTAAAGTGCATGTCTATATGATTAATAAAAGTACATGACTTTCTACCAAAAAAATAAAATAAAAGTACATGACTATATTTGGTGAAGGGTACAGCTCATGAGAGTCGAACCGGAGACCTCTTGATACTACTCTTAAAGACTTAACTGCTTGACTAAATATCCGGAGGTAAATAACAATTCCGTTTATATAAGGTAAGTTGTTGTTTTTATATATTTTTAACGGGATCGTAAGTAAATCATTAACAAGATTGTATGGAATATATATGTCAAATTATAAATGTACAAAAAAAGAGCAGGCTTTAATATTCGAAGCATCTATACGAATATTTTTATGTCAAATTATCAAAAATTTTTGTTTTTCTTATCAAAGAGAGCATGTAATAGGGATAGCAATGGGGCGGGAATTTCACATTACCCACGTCGTGGGGATTTTTCGTACGGGCATGGGGATGAAGATTTTTAGTAGGGATGGGGACAAATATGGGGGCAAAAGTAATTACCCGCTAGGGTATGGGCACGGGGACGGGGATCGGTGTCCCCGCCCCACCACCCGACCCTATCTCGATCCCATTAGGGAACCCCATGGGGAATCCCTCGCCGAGGGACCCATTTGGGAACCCCATGGGGAATTCCCGCCGGGGGACCTATTGGCGAGCCCCGCCTGGGGGTATATAGTTATATTATGTACTTGATAGTTGATATGTATGAATGATATGATCATTGGATTTACAAAATTATTGTCTTGTTTGTTTTTTTAAACTCTTGTTAAAGGCTTGTTAATTATATAAGTTTAATTGGTGAATTTTGTACATGGTGTATCAATAGAAGATTTGAGGAAAGTGTACATGAAAGTAAATGGAAAATAAAACGAGTAATTTGTGGGGATTATACAAGGTGAAAATCAAACGGGGATGAGGAGTCCCCAATAGAGATTATAAATGGGGAAAACCAAACGGGGATGGGATATCCCCGACGAGGATTATAAATGGGGAAATCAAGCGGAGATGGGGAATCCCCGACGTGGATTATAAATGGAGAAATCAAGCGGGGATGGGGACTCTCCGACGGAAATAGGGGCGGGGACAACTTTTATTCCTCAATGGGTAATGAGGCGGGTATGGGGAGCATATATCTAAATGAGGATGGGTACGGGGAGGGTATTTCCCGCCCCGAATCTGCCCCATTACTATCCTAGCCTGTACTCTCCGTCCCTTTAAAGGAACTTTTTATTAATAAAGAAAAAACAAGCTAAGTAGTAATTAAGCGGATCGGAGAATAATATGACCCTTTACATCATCAAATAGGAAATTTAAAACACCCCTAGAGAGAATTAAGCAATACATAAAAACCAAGTCTAAAAGAAAAAACATACATATACTAAACAATCAACGACTAAATTAGGGAATATGCCTTCACAACTTGTGAGCATATATACGAATATTGTGTATGATATATACCTGCGCCGCTGAGTTTTCTGCGTAGCTATATTCTCCATGCAGGCCTTCTTCCTTATGCAGAACATTATTAGATGCTTCCATCGCGCCTTTTGATCGATATGATTTGCCTGATCAAATTAATTAATTATATAACTAATCAACTTGATCTCTTATATATGTATGCGATAAGAATTGACCAATACGTAAGCGACGTACCTTTGGGATTTGACTAATCGAGTTGAGTCGATCGGAGGTGTACGGTGTCGGAGCTGGGAAGGAGATTGGTTGAGAGATATGATGATCGATCGGAGGAAATAATACGTACTGGTAAGAGTTCGATCCAATTAAGCTTAATAAGTGAGATTATATATGCATATTTTACTTATATTATAATAATATATATATTTGATTTATTGAAAATCACGAGGAAAAAAACGTGGCCAACTGGCCAATATATTGTATAACAGCTCCATATATCATTTATCGAGGGTCAACAAGACAACCCCATCCATTGCATAATAACTAATAAAAATGGATTTTAGAGGATCTCGCGAAGTCGAGGAACACTATGTTTCAGTTAAAGAAGGCAGTATAGCACTATAGCAGTATAAGCGCAGGGGTGAAACTAGGGCATGGCAATTTGACCCGGACTCGACGAATATTCGCGTATCCGATCAGAAAAAATGGTTAAAAACCCGACGAAAAAGGGTGGAAAACGCATTTCGGGTGTTGCGGGTGATGAGTCGGGTCGGTTTAGGATGGAAAGGTTCATCCATCCGTCACCCGACCCGAAATATATCAGTATTTTAAAATATAATTTTTAACATAGGGGCTAGTTTTGATTATGTTGGGTAAAAGAACTAAATGTCTTTATTTTATTTGTGTTATTTCCTAAATTAATTAGTTCGAGAGTATTCAAAAATCAAAATGGATCGATTATGAGCGTGATGCTGTACACCTCAACGCCTGTCCTGTACTTATATAATATAGCTAGTGGCCAGTGCATCCGAAATTGGTTAATGCCCCACATAAACTTAATTAATCATGTTATTATTTTTAATTTCATACCTATATTAGCATTTGACTTTACTTAATCTGCCACACTTGAGCTAGATATTTACATTATTTTTAAGTGTCTGATCATGATTCTTGGACATATATACATGCATTTTGCTAATCACTTAATTAGTGACCCTGTGATTCTTTGAAAGGTATTACTATTTGCTAATCCTCTATAATTTAGTGGCACCCGAAGTGTCACCCGACCCATCCTAAAATATAAGGTGGATTAGATTAGGGGGACCCATTTTAATAGGTGGGTCGGGTTTGGATGGGGTTATTTGTGAGGCAGGTCGGGTTTGGGAATGGTCCACCACCCAAAATCCGACCCATTGCCATGTCTAGGTGAAACTGGCCGAAAACTTCTCATTAGATAAAGAAGAGAGAATATTTTATTGAGGAAGGATTAAAATATTTCAAAATACAACTACATTAAGAAAATAAAATTATAAAGACAACTTATACAATTATACTTCAAAATACATTTAGATTAATAAAACAAAAATGTTTCAAAATAACTAAAAACTAATCCTGCAAGATCTCTAAGAGAGCATAGGGATCCCAAAAATGTGCCTTGGCTAAGGGGAACCAATCTCTCAGAGCATCATTCACCATCACACGGTCCAACTTACACAAAATCCTTGCCACTCTTTTCCTCGAGTTGTTCCAAGTATACTGAAAACCCGAGTATTCTAAGTCGGTCATCCCCACGTACAATCAGTAACCACATTCAAGAGCTCCTTAAAGTCATTAATAACCTCTCTACTAGCATTGCATTTGTCATCCGGCTCCAACAAACAATTAAGATCACCCATGCATGACAACCCACGACATCTCACAAGAGTCGGCAAACTCCCTCAAGAACTCCAGTAGGCACCCGCTCCCGAATAGTATTAGCACCATAAATAACCGAAATAAAAGTTTCGAACTTACCATCTACCGACGTGGCCTTGGCATGCATAAGTTGGTTCGGGACGAACTCCACCGAGACTTCAAACATTCCCAGATCCCACATCAACCACATACGTCCTGGATTAATGGCGCCATTATTCGTGACATGCTTCCAACTTCGAGGCAACAACTTCTCAATGTCTTCTTCCTTCTCTTTTTCCACCTTAGTTTTCAAAAGTGCAAGCAACCTGAGATGTTGAGCGAAGTATATGTTAGAGGCCATCTCACACTTAACTTGGTCGTTAAGTCCTCTAACATTCCAACAGCCAAATTGAGAACTAATCATAATCACCTTCGGAAGGGCTACTACAACCCTCGTCTCCATAGCTCACACACTTCGGAGTTCTTAGCCTATAATTCCCTCTTTTTTTCACTACACTCCACCCACTACGTTCGCCATTAGGATTACTCTTCACATTGCTCTCCTTTCACTTCACATTCTTTCCTTTCAAACCGGCCCTTAGGCCTATGACTACCTTCCCTTCAATAGGAGTGGGGGTGAGCATAACCAAGTCCTCCACATAGCCAACTTCCACCGTCACCAAGTCTAGGCCAAGGTCAACACCAACCCTTTCTTCCTCATCATCATCTCGATCACTAGAATCTAGCACAATATCTCGACCATCAACATCACGATCCTCAACAAAGACGCCATCCTCTCGATCCTCAACATCTCGAGCCTCTTCATCATGATCTACCTCTTCAAGCAAACCGACAATTTGGGTCGGGTTAGCAACCGGCTCCTCAACAACAACACTAGCTTCCTCAATTTCGGTTGTCTCCTCACTAGGGCCAAGAAAGCCCTTGCACATAATTCCCCTTTTTCAAGCTTACCATCACTCGAGCGACATCAATTCGACCGTCCTTCTCAAGCCCAGTCTTGCCACCCAAAGCCTCTTTACCCACGGTAAGGGCCTTTGGCTTTTGAGCCGTTTTGACTTTCCATATTTCTCCCTTGAATTAGCTTGCTTCTTGCTACAAAAGCCGAGGTGTGGCCAAGGTGTTTGCAATCAACACACCTCTATGGCATCCACTCAAACTCAAGCTTATAGGAGAAATCTTTTCCACATGTAGACCTCAATTTAATGTTCTCCTAGTTGGCCTCCTCGGTAGTAATCTCCACAAGTAGTCAAGCATACGAGATCCTCTCAACCCTTGAAGTCATCTTGTCCATACAAATTGGGTTGCCTATCATATTTCCCATCACATTAAGTAAGTGCTTTGAAGATAGGACAATTGGGTCGATATCAAGAATCTTCACCCAAACTGGAATGGACACAAAGCTCGCCCAATCTATAGCCATCCCCATCTTCCATTCCTTTAAGATTAGGGGCTTGTTATTGTAAATCAACCATGGTCCATTCTCCAACATCCAATCTCTATCATCCATGGAGGCAAACTTGAACAAGAAGACCCCATTATCCTTGACATACATCTTGTGAGGTGAAACTCATTGGAAACTCAAGAAGGGTGGTTGTCGGCGAAGGGGTCACCGGAAAACATCACAAACCCGTGTTTGCACTCAATCTCACAACCTCCAAACACCCTCCGTTATTCTGTCCGCTAAGAGAGGCCGCACTGAAATTTCTCCTCACAAGGTGTCACCGACCACTCACACTCACCCCCTAGCCCCACCAGAGGTGGGGACCACCATCCAAAGCCTCCGATAAAAACTAGGACCGAAGCAGGGAGGGAAGAGAGGAAAGCTAGAGAGAGGAGATAGTTTCTCTGACTAGAAGCGCTTCCTTAATTTTCAAATTCTAAGCGATCAAATTCAAAAATTAACATCCTCAGAAGCAAGTGAGAAACAAAGGCGATTAAGCAAACAAGGACTCCTATCTTGCTACGCGTCTTCGTTGCACTTAATGCATTGCTATTGAACTCCTATCTTGTGCTTTGATAAATTATCACAAATTTACAACACAACCTCTTTATTTCTGCTTTCTCTGTTTCTACTTGTTCAGCCAGCATCCATGCGTTCGATTGTCAGACAACCACCAATGCAAACAGCTTGGCTAGGGGCTAGGGCGACCAATCTCTTATTAAATATTTTCTTTTGTTTGGTTTTGCGTGCTTATTCTTTTTTTTATAATTAAGGGGTTCACGTCGAGTCCATTGAAATAGGAATCCATTGAGTCCTACACAAATTTGGCTAACATAAACAACTTAGTCACCAATGCTTTTTGTCTCATTTAGTTCTTTACTTTCAATGCTCAACAGTGAATTATAGTCAACGTCCTAAACAACCAAATATAGTAAAAAATGACCAAAAATACTGCAAATCTACAGATCCAGAAAGAGCTTCTATACAAAGAAGACACTACCAATTGGGATCTTGCTACATCAAGCTCACATTGCTGATGCTCAATGGCAAGACTGCTAAAAATATTCCACTGAATTAGACCCTAAAAGCAAGCAAAACCAAGAACAAAATTGAATTACAAAAAGAAAGCCTCAAAGGCTCAAACTGTAAAAACTGAACTACAAAATGAGAGCCTCAATCTGTAGCGGTTCCTAAGTATGTTTCTCAGAGGATTAGTCTGCTGGAAGAAGTAAATGGAATTCCCAAAACCATGTTGAAAGATTTTGCTCAAGGGAAGAGTACTGATCTAATCTGTACGAATGGGCCCGTAAAACTTGCCTACTTGAAATAATCCTGCCTAATGATTGTAATACGATTTGGTGACTGTCCTTCTTCATCCTTAAGCCTCCATAGCTCTCCATTGCTATGCAAATGCCAAGACATTTTTGGAGATAACGGAGTGTATAGATCTGCATTTTATGATCAAATTTAGAGAGATTGGAAAGCATTTCGGGATAAATACGAGCACCTTGGAATATTCTATGGTAACAAAAAAATACTACAAACAAAGTCCTAAAGCAATTTATACGAGTCATACCTGTGATGAAAGGTTGAGCAGGCTCTCTTGTAATGTGCAATATTGTTGTTCCAGATAGCACAGTTATGAAGCCACAAAGTTCTGAAGCAATGCTGCTTACACTTTGACCAGAATAATCCTGCAAACTTGGATGAGTCAAAAAAAGGTGACCCCAAATAATATGAGATAACGATATGTCATTTATTTGTGTGGGAAGAGAACAAACCTTGAACATAATAGCACTAGCTAAAATTGTAAATGAAGTGAACAATGCATAATATATTGGAGAGACAACTGCTGTATTGAATGTATCCAGTGCCTGAAAAGCAGTTAATTAGATTCAGGCATCAATTGCACATAAGAACAGATGATTGATGGATTGATTTGCAACAAAATTGGCCGATTACATAACAGAATGCATAGCCAATATTGAAGATTGCCTTTGTTATATCCAAAGATCATCCTGAATCAAATATAATTGCCACTGACACTCGGCTACTTTGATATCAATTTTGTTTCATTCACTGATTCTTTGAGGTTCCACTCAACCCATTCAGACCCATTCCTTATGTAACTATATATACAAGGCATATTATTGACTATCAACCAATGAACACAACCATTCACTTGTAAATAGTCAATCAATTAACATATATAGATTACAAAAATTCCAATTCTACAGTATTAGAATTTTAGCCAATTGTATAATTTCAAATTTCTTAAGCTTCCATCTTTGCAGCAGTAAGATGGATATGTCGCTATTCGAAGAATTACGAACCACTTTGGGCAAAAAATTGAGAGCCAAGCTGCAAGTATAACTTCTTGGTATTTTCTGGTCATCAGGAAGGCTAGCACTCAATGACTTATAATAACTTCTGCATCCATGTTTCCTCTAGGGAATGTTTTCTAGTAGAATCTTCAAGTTAATAAGTAGAAAAAGAAAGTGCAAATAAAAATGTTATGCACAACAGACATACCATATTCAGGTAATTTAATTGAATGATGATACAAGTAACCGCAACCATAGCAAACACCCATGATTGGAAGTACTTAAACTGGAATGCTCCTTCCACCGTGAGCTCTATGGCAATGCCAATGGCCTTTATACTCATAACCTACACGGCAACAACATAAAAGGAAGCTAAAAGACACCTAATATTTTTAAACAAATATACCAAGGAGTACAGGGGCTTTTACACCTAAAAGGTGAAATTATTGTAAACAAGAACTTACAGTCAGTGATCCAATGATTGAGCAAATCCCAATATAAATTAGTATGTTTGTTTGACCATGGCGGGGTGCATAATACAAGATTAGTACCAATGCCACAGCTATCACTGATGCTGTATATAATAAGAAAGCTGGAATGAAACAAAGATGAGCTTGTTAAAGATGAACTTGCAGGCATAAAAATAAAATTTCAGAATATAATAGCAGCATAATAGTTTGACAATATGGTCGGTAATACCTGGCTGCGTTGCTAATTCCCAGATTTCTTCAACAGAGTCTATAGTACTTTCACTCGGTGCGTGAAGCACAATCACTGTAGAGCCAACTATGCAAAGAAGGCACCCAATTATCCCCATCTTCTGCAGTTTCTCATCCAACATAAAATGTGCCAGAACAGCACTGCCCCCATTTCCACAAACTTAGTATATAAATGATAGTAAGATACTGAAAGAGTGTATTAAAACGGTAACTAATAGCCTAAAAATGCAATGCTCTATTTACCTCACAATAATACTCAATGCACCAAGTGGTGCCACAAGCACGGCAGGTGCATAAATGTAAGCCACAAAATTGGCAATTTCTCCTACAATCACTGCACATAAGGATGAAAATTCCTCCAAATAAGAAACTAGAAGAATGACCATGCTACTACTTTCATTTCACTAAGAGAAAACCAATTGGCAATGTGATTCTTAAGTATAATATAATCCTAGAATAGTCTTTCGTCTTTCGACAACAGCATTATATGTTCAATCACTAATGCATTGCTTTTGCCTTAAGCTCAATACTCACTGAGACTATTATACAATCCAATATCATCATAATCGCCATTTTCAATAAAATTTCTAAGCAAACAAGACTGTTAATGAAAATCCAGAACAATGCACCCAAGATGAATCGACATAACAGCAGAAAGTGAAATTAGAGAAGATGAAAACTTTAACAACTTACTAGTGATCATGCCCAACCACCAAAGAGGTTCCAACAGGTACCCATACCCACCAACACCTTCAAATCAATCCAAACAACCAAATGAAAAAACAATCAATAAACTAAAACTGGATCCTCGGATAATTAATTAGGCAATACATAGAGATAATAGCTGAGAATTACTAGCACGGGGACCAGAAGCACCAGCCCGCTTGAGACCCTTCTTCTTTATGATGAAACTCGATCCAATGAAGGCACTGGAAACACATGCCAGGATAAACCCTATTAAATTACTGCTGTACATTGCTCGATTACGCCACAGTAATCGCTAACACCATCGACATTTATCATCTAAACACCACCACAAAACAAACGCAATCAAGACCCAGGCTTTTTAATTCCCTCCAGGCTCCAGCCTGTCTCCTCCTCTTTCTCAGAAGAATCTTAGATGGTGAAAAAAGACCCAAATAAGGGCAAATCATGCATTTATCTCTGGCTGATTGATAAGGAAAAATGCCGTAAGAAGGGTAATTCGGGATGAGATGGGTAAAGGAATAAGGTTGGTTGACCGGAAGATTCAACGCTCTCCTATTCTTTCCCTCTTCCTCTATCTGAATTGACTGTTTGAATATTGAGATCTCGATTTGATTCCACGGCTGTAAAGGGTAATGCTGGGGATTGAGAGAGATGGAGATGACAAGCAGCAACTCGCAAATCGTTCATCATTCAGGGCTACAAAGCGGGCAGGCACGAGAAATGGAATACAAATACAAAAAAAAGGTAAATCCCCTTCCTTCCCTATCTGCCAGTCTCCCTCTGTTTGGGTCTTTTTAAAAAATTGAAAATGAATGGATCAAGCACTATAAAATCGAATCTTCTTCCCGGGTTTATTGGCAAATTTTGGTCGGGGGTTCTGATTCCAGGTTTTGTGTTGTATTTGTGCACTGTAAACTGTAAAGAGTATGGTATATTAAATCAGATTCTTTCTTTCCAGCAGCGTACATCTCATTTTGCCCCCATAATAAACAAAATCAAATTTACAGCTGTTGTTCAGTGGGTATTTTAGTATTCTTTGATTTGTTATATAATTTCTGTGTCCAGATTTTTGTTGGAATTTTATATGGGATCTGATTTCTAACTATTTGTGTAAGATATTGTTTTAAAGGACACATTTTCTTACTAATATTTTATTGTTTAATCTAGTAATGACATAATTTAAGAATTGTTAGATGAAGATCCTATTATTTTCCAAGGCATACAACTCTGAATGTATAAGAGTTGATATTATGAATACAACATGGAATGTTATGTCATTAATAATATTTTGGCAAAATCCAACTAGTGGCTTTATCTATATATCAAGTTTGATGCTTCGGCTTCCTCCCAAGGCACGTAATTGTATTGTTTTCATTGCTAGAGATGACCAAATGAATGGTGGTGGATGTGGGCTCAAAACGAATCCAACCGACGTCGGAACCCATCATTGCTGAAGCTGAAGCCGAAGTCATGCTCTTTAGGTTGTTCAAGTTTGTCTTGACCATGATCACTCGCATGTTACTATTGAATCGGATAATCTACCTTTGATAGCTAAGCTGCGAAACAAAACACCTTGGAAAGGGTATCTGGGGTTGTTACTTGGGCGAATTCATGATGTTGGTACTGATTTTGAGTGCTGTGACTGGAAGCATGTTCGTCGCGCAGCAAACTTAGCGGCTGATTTGATTTTGAGTGCTGTGACTGGAAGCATGTTCTGGTATTTCCCCTTCTTCGTTGTTGGTGCTAACTCTGTTCTCCAAGTTGATGGTCCCAGAGTGTATAAAAAAAATACACTACATATGCATGTACAATCTACAGACTTACAGAGTTTGTACCCTTTGATATTTAAAAAAAAAAAACTCGTCAATTGAGTCCATGTTTGTAACAGGTAGCAGTTAGCACTTTATCCAGACATTTATCATATCGGATAATATGAAAATAGTTGACAGCCAAGCTATTTAAAATTTTCTATAAAAAAAGCTATTTAAAATTGGATGTAAGGAAGTTTGTATTTTTCTATCCGATCACAATTGCTTCTTTGGCTATTGCATTTGTAGCAGTAATTGCGAAAGCGACCCCAAACTATTATCGAATTGCTGAAAGGCGAAAACTCGTATGATTTTTCAGAAAATTGGAATGAAATCCAGATAATAAACCTCAAGTACCATCAGTACGCAACTCATCTTCCATCTGTCTCTCTCTTTATATGCATTTGGATCATTTGCTCTTGATTATTTTTTTCCCTCTGCGAAAGAGATATCATGGCGTCAAAGCTGTGGCTGAGGTTTATGTGGTGAATAATAAATTAGGGTTCTTCTCCCTCGCTACTTACCAAGTAGCAGCAGTGGATGTGAAATTTCAAATTTGAGAGTGAAAAATGAACCCTGGAATTCAAGCTCCTTCGTCTTCCTCTTCTACATTTCCTTCTCCCTTTCTCTCCCCTGCTACTAGGACCAGCAAATCTCCCCTGTAAGTCTTTCTTTCCTTCTTCTAGATTTCATTGATTCACTAGTTATCTATCTAAGCTGAAATTTCGATGGCTAAATACGAGCTGTATTATTCACTGCCAACTTCTCTTCTTGTTCCCGGAATTTGAAAAGTTCATGTAATATACACTTGGTGAAGCATATGGAGTAGCAATGATAATTATATGATGTTTGAAATTTCTCATGTTGCCATGCTTTTGCCGTTCCTCTTTACTTGTGCTCACTATTCTTGAGTATGTTAATTTATTGAAATTAACACTAAGCTCTTCTGTTGCTATGTTAACATTGGATGAACTCTAGTTTTTAATCTTCATGTAAATTAGAGAATCTTTGGATCCATTTGATCATTTTGGTTTGACTAACGTCTTCAATGATGTTGTTTGCACCTCTAGCCTATTGCCACTGAAAACATGCCCTACTAGAAGGATGTGCTGTTGCTCTGGAGTCCGAACAGAAGCTTGTCTTGTTTCTAATCCCTCAAAAAATCTGATACTTGGAAAATCTTACCTGGGTTGTAGTGACACACAATGCATTAATTGGCAACCGCTCAGGAAGTTTTCATTGACAGCAAGAGCATTAGTCACTTCAAATTTTACAGATATTTCCACGGCACCTTTGGTTAGTGAGGAGAAGATTGGGGTTTTATTGCTAAACCTTGGAGGTCCTGAGACTTTGGAAGATGTGCAACCATTCTTGTTTAACCTTTTTGCAGACCCGGTACTTGGTCCTCATATATAATCCTTCTCTTTGATGACAGATTCTCCATTGTTAATTTTGGTATGAAGGGCGTACTGCATGCACTTTAAAGTGACTTTGATAGGTGATATCGATACGAATTTTTGACGTGGAAATAGACATTCATTTTTTACATTAGAAAGCTAAGAAAAGTAAGCATGATCTTTTCTCTAAGAAAGTGGTTGTGCTTTTTATTGAACATTTTGTTAGATAATATCAATCTCCAAGCCTTAATTCTTTGGTTATTAATGGGGTAAATCTTTGTTCATGTTAAGTTTGCTTCATATCCTTTATGCTTTTATTTGGTTGGATATTATTTTGTGTTTTCCCTTGATGCATTCGGCTTGATATTGTGCTACTTTAGGTCAGTTTTGTCTTACTTGTGATAAATTGAAAGACGTGGAACTTCTGTATAATCCTTTTATTTTAAGATCCTTCTTCGACACTTGACATCTTCAAATCTCCATGGATCATTAAGGATTGTATATCTTCTTTGGTCGTAATATGTTTTTTTTATTATCATGTTATCTTTTCTATTTTTGACTATAGATTTTGGCAGGATATCATTCGTCTACCAAGATTGTTCGGTTTTCTTCAGAAGCCTTTGGCTCAGTTTGTATCTGTTTTAAGGGCTCCCAAGAGCAGGGAAGGCTATGCCTCAATTGGTGGAGGTTCACCTCTTAGACAGATTACAGTTGCACAGGCACGTATTGTTAGAATCTCATTTTTATACTTTTCAATGTTTTTGCCCCTTTTCCGTCATGATCTGTCTGGATTTAAAAATGGATTTGAACTATGCTATTGCCTACTAGTTTCTAGTGTACATGGAGTGGGTACTGTGCTGTAATCTATTTTAATCTGATGCAATTGTAACTTTTCCTTTTTGTTCTTCATATTTTTGCTTCTATTGCTGTACCTTTTTGTTAGAAAATTCTTTCAGACCAACTATTTTAGCAAACCTACACAGTTTGAAATGGTCCTTGAGCTGGAACTGCTTATCATCTTGCTGGAGAATGATTATTCTCTTTCATCATCACTGATGCTTTTTGATTGTTTCACAGAATCACCTTTAGTAATCAACATATCATGGCCAAATGTAGAAAACTGTAGATGAATGTAAGAAGTTGTTATTGAAGGTGATTAAGCAGCTGGTTAATAAATCCCTGATTGGCTATGAAAATATAAGCATAGTTTTGTGTTGTCGAGTTCGTTGTCTAAACATCCAATTTTCCCATACTTAAGTTTACCTTTGATGTGGTCTATATCAGTCATGAATCAGAGAACCAATGGGAGAGTGGAAATATTTCCATTACCTTGTTATATGGACAACCTCTAAGTCCTATTTTTAAAAATCAATTCTTGAGGCTCAGTTAATTGTATTGCTCATTGCGGGAAGAGTATGCATACATTAAACTTCATATTGAGCTCGATTATTGTTCTCACAAATCTTCTCATTTTGTTTGTTTACATATATGTATTGCTTAGGCTGAGGAGTTGAGGAAGGCCCTCGATGCTAAGAATGTACCAGCTAAGGTTTATGTTGGAATGCGTTATTGGCATCCTTTTACTGAAGAAGCAATTGAGGAGGTGTGTATTCGGTTTACCCAAGTTTCATTTGCTGGGTAAAATCTTGTTTCTGTCACTGTCATTATATGGCTCTAATGTATAATGCATAATCTAGCATCCTGAAACCTGTTGATTTATGTTCATATTGTTGCTGTTATCTAATTTTTATTCCTATCACTTACAAGGTAATTAAATAGGATATATGCATATAGATTTTTTTTTTCTTTGATAGTGGCTGTGCTGCTTCTCTAGCTATGCTTCATGAAATATACTCTCTATCTTAGCTGCAAGGTTAAAATTGAACAACTTTGGCTACTAACCTTCTGTATGCATGTTCATATTTCTGACTTCTAAAATTGTGCTTCATTTGATCTTCCTAGGAATGTTTACCCTTGTTACCTGCTTTAAAAACCTTCCCTTAACTTTTCATGACTCTTCAGCTGAGATTCTGCTTTCTGTTTGTTTTGGTGTATGCCAAAAGTATTTCCTTATGCTGTTATACATCATCTAAACATGTACCGTTCTTCCTTGTTTTCCATCATGTTTCAGTTTTTCTGTTATTTTGTAGGCTGAAAGTATTCTTGTACATAATTATAAAGAATTTGAACAAAAGCTTATTCCTAGATGTGTCTTTTTAACGATAGATAAAAAGAGATGGTATCACAAAGCTTGTCGTGCTTCCTCTCTACCCACAATTCTCAATATCAACTAGTGGATCAAGTCTCCGACTGTTAGAGAGTATTTTCCGGTATCTTTCTAACCATTCCTTTCTTCCAATGATGATTAATTTGTGTCAACAATTAATTTTCTCATAAAGCATAGTTTTTGAATGTAGGGAGGATGAATATCTAGTCAATATGCAACACACAGTAATTCCATCATGGTATCAAAGAGAAGGATATACCAAAGCCATGACTGATTTAATTGAGAAGGAACTCAAAAAGTTTAACCGTCCAGAAGAGGTAAGGGTTTTCTCTGCCTGTTAACTTTTGTCTTAATAATTTTTTTGCTGTGTTAATAGAGTTTGCTGTCATCTTTGCCACACTTATGTTGGTTTTAATGGGCCATGTGTACATTCAAGTAATACGAGGCTTGTGTGTACTGCTTATTGTTTTTAATTTTAAATGAATCTCAATTTTACATACTTGAAGTTTGTTAAGTGTTAACCAACAGTTAATCTTTTCTTCTAATAAGACAAGTTGTGTCCTCGTTATGTGTTTGATATGATAATCATATATTTATGCGTCTGCAACATTGATGGGGACTCTGTTGTAGGTGGTAATATTCTTCAGCGCTCATGGAGTGCCACTTGCTTACGTGGAAGAAGCTGGTGACCCATACAAGGCTGAGATGGAGGAATGCGTAGATCTAATAATGGATGAACTAGAAAAGAGAGGGCTCGCTAACGCATTCACCCTTGCTTACCAAGTAACTATTCAGAATTCTCCGAAAGTGTGGTTTTTGTGCTTGTTTAAGTTTCTTCTCCTGAACCTGATTCATATGCTAGTAAACATTAAATGCTGCACATACACCATAAATTATTAATCATTGCTCTGTCGAAATGTAGTTTCTATGCAATGATAGAAAATCCAAAATGATCTGTATCTGGGCAATTCTTTTGACAAAATGTGATTTAATTCTGTGGGTCCATTATGTGTGATCTGACTTCTTTAGCAATTTAGTGATGACATTTATTGCTTGTAAAATAAATGTGGCAGAGTAGAGTAGGACCTGTTGAATGGTTAAAACCCTATACAGATGAGACTATCATGGACCTTGGAAAGAAAGGCATAAAGAGTCTGCTTGCTGTCCCCATCAGGTATGTACAATTTGCTACCGCCCACTTCACTTACACTGGTACCAATTTTTGGGATTTTCTTAGTATGACTCTTGTACACATGCTTACAGCTTCGTCAGTGAGCACATTGAAACACTAGAAGAAATTGATGTGGAGTACAAAGAATTGGCCCTGGAATCTGGAATAAAAAATTGGGGGCGCGTACCTGCTCTAGGATGTGAACCAACCTTCATCACAGATCTAGCAGACGCTGTTATTGAAAGTCTACCTTATGTTGGAGCAATGGCAGTTTCAAATCTAGAAGCCCGCCAGGTACAATTTTAACTGAATTTCTGGAGCCATATGAAAAATGACCTGTTTTTAATGATGCTATGTTATGTTTTCAGCCTTTGGTTCCTCTAGGAAGTGTGGAGGAATTACTGGCGGCGTATGATTCACAGAGGAGAGAGCTGCCTTCGCTAGTGACGATGTGGGAATGGGGGTGGACACAGAGTGCTGAGACTTGGAATGGAAGAGCAGCTATGTTGGCTGTGCTTCTTCTGTTGGTTCTTGAAGTCACAACTGGAAAGGGGTTTCTTCATCAATGGGGAATCTTGCCATTATTTCGGTGAATCTTCCCTAATATATACAGGCTTCTTCTTTACCAGGTCCATATTTTTTTGTTCTATAAGGCCAAATAAGGGGAAATACCATTTTGTACCACGCGTTCTTCTTGCACCGTGCTTTGAAGGACTAAAATGATGCAAAGTACACAATGTATTAATGTAACTTATTGTAATATACAGTTAACATATGAGACTTATATTGGGACAACAAGCTAGTATTTTTTAGAGTTTGGTTTAAATGAAACAACATCTTATCCTGAAAAATGAAAAGTGCACTACTAATTAGGAAAAGTGCATACTTACTAGTAAAAGTGCAATCTGAAAAGTGTACTACAAAAAATACGAAAAGTGCACTACAAAGTACGAAAAATGCAAATGCGAAAAAGTGCACTCCAAAGTAGGAAAATTGCACTACGAACTAGGAAAAGTGTATTCGTTTCATTTTTCAGGATAAGAGTTTGTTTCACCTTGTCTAATAACATCAGCTTCACTCACAGATATCATTCGACTGTTTGTTAAGGATCTCAAAAAATAAAAATAAAAACAGTGATGCCAACTGCCAAGTTCTTTGCTTCTTTGTTTCGTTGCAAGGATACACACACAATGTAACTCACATAACTTAGATATTGAGGTTCATTAGCTTGCAAGAAACTGCAGCCAGGTATAATGATCATAGAGCATTAGCCATACAACTACAGAATGTACCCTTTGGCAATTCTGACAAAAAAAACCAACACTTTGGCAAGTCTTCTAAGACTAGCTATTATGGAACGAAAAGAGGCATACCGAGAAGGTGAGTGAAAAGAACATAGATCTCTCTGTACCCTTCATTGTCGAATGCTATTTGTGATCGCTTAGTCCAGACCTCACACGCAGTCAGCGACACAAGAGCATTTGCTCAAGCACAAGGCCTCACAGTCAGCTGACACTATTGAGCTCAGCATTACCCATGGAAACGTTTAAGTGCGAAAAATTGATCCACAGTGACTGTTCTCAAATAAAGGTCGATACGGAAATTGACAGTATGCATGTAGGCACTGCACTCAGCAACAGACATGTGTAGAAGAAAAACAAGTTTCAAATTCAACTTTGCAAATGGTGAGCATTCAACTCAGTTCATAAACTGATGCTGAAGGCATTGCATAAGAGAACGGAAGACAGATTAGAGATATCAAGAACAAAGTGGATTTACATTCATTTATAAGTCTGATCGACGAGGCGACTCTTATGTTAGAGCTAAAGGACGCATTATACATAAATATATACATATATAAGTAAAGAAGAAATCTTCTAATTAACTAAACCACATACAACAACATCGAACCGTTTGTGATCCGGCCTCAGGCAGGATCGAGATCCTTAATCTGCGGCAGCAGTGGCTCCGGAGAAAGCAAGTCTGAATAGCCTTCCAAGGACGAAACAGAGGCGAACCGCAGGCTCTGACCGCGTCCAAGGAAGATAATCTCATGATCTGCGCGAGTAGGCCGGACATAGCATTCGCACCTATTATAGCGATGGCCATGATAGACAACGCAGTTTCCTTTCCATGGAGGAGGAAGATCTCGAGCCGAGACCGAGAAGGAGCTCGTCAAGCCGATGAAGAACACTCTATCATCACCCAAATCCTCCACTTCCTCCGCTTCCATTGACATTTCTTGATCTTCATGGTTGTTCACAACTTGCAGCCGGTGAACCTGACACGTGTTGCAGTCATTGGACATGTCAACGATGATCGACACCAGGTATAAGTCTCCATCCGACACCACAAGATACGGCAAGGTTGAAGTGGAACGAGTCCAGGATGGCAGAGGAATGGCATTCAGCTGGACGAGGCTCAAGCTGGCGTGGTCAAGAGCGTAAATACGACGTCGTTTATCGACGGCGAAGATGCGGCCGTTGAATGTGGCGAAGTCGCCGAGGAAGAATCCTCTGTGTATCCGGTGGTGTGGTGGTGTTGCTGCCGGAATTGCTCTTCCGGTGAAGTCTGAGCTGAACGCGAACAATTCCGTTCCAGACGGATATAGGCTTTGCTTACGGCGACGGACTCCGCACACGCCGACGAATCCAGATCCAGATCTGGAGTCCACGGCGATAGAGACCTTCAATCGGCGTGAGGTTTGATCGCACTCGTGGCAGATTTCGCTGTAGGCGTATGATCTGGAAATCAGTGTTTGAGTAGCGACGATCCAATCGGAATCGGAAGAGGAGATCTGGTTGTAGAAGAGCGGGTGGCGGAGGACTAGGTTTCCGGCGGAGGCTTCGTGGAGGGAGACCAGGCAGGATTTGGTTGGATCGGAGCGGGATCGGACGAGGTAGACGGAGCTGGCACTGATCGTGGAATCACTACGGCGAGCTCCGGTCGGAATCAGGGGGAGGAGTGGAGAGGAATCAGAGGATTGGAAGGGGAGGGCGGAGGGCTTGAGAGGGAACCAGGCGGCGAGTTTGTTCGGCGGGGGGAGAGTGGAGAGTCGCCACCGTTGGCACACCCACCGGAATCGGAGTTTCTCCACCGGAGAGTCTTTGAGGTTGTCGTAGATGATTTCGAGCAGCTCCGACGGAAGGTCCGCCCAGTCGGCCGCCGATGATATTCTTTTGCCGCAATCCATCGGAAACCCCTTTCTGTAATAAAATAATTAATATATAGTCCTTTTTACGATTAATAAAAAAAACTATATATAAATAATTTTTTTTGGTAGAAGGAGAGGCGGTACTCTCCGGCCTCTCAAGGAGGCATTTTATTAATTAATAAAAAGTGGACTGAGTAGTCATCAAACGGGGGTAGCCCGACCCCTAACATCGTCAAGAAGCAATAAAGTAATCCCCTCAGGCGGGGTAAGCAATACATGGTTTCTTAAAGGAAAAGAGAAAGCAAAAGACGCGAGGCGATCGGCAACCGTATTCGCCTCTCGATACACATGACGGAATTGGACAAGCCAATCCCTACGAATCAAGCCTTGGCATTGAGATACCAGGCTAAATAACGGATGACACGTATTAATTCTAGAATTTAAAAGATTAACAACAAGCTGCGAATCAGTCTCCAACATCACCTTACGAAAGCCATGCTCCCACGCCAATTGAAGACCATCTCGGACACCCCAAAGCTCAGCCATCGGGACACTACACGAGCCAATATTATGGACGAAACCGACAATCCATTGACCCGAATTGTTTCTCAAAATTCCACCTGCTGCCGCCAGCTGATTGTCTCTCACCGCTCCATCCGTATTGATTTTAACCCAATCAATTTGGGGAGCCTCCCAAGCAACGTCCTGCACCTTACTAGTACTTAATTGATTGAAATTAAGCCTACCTCTAGCCATCTTGTAGTTCATAGCATAATTAAGAATGAAAGGCGTGCTCCCTGCATTAGCATCCTCATCATCAAACACTCTAGAATTCCGCCATCTCCAAAGCCACCAACACGTAATAGCAAAAATGTCCCTCCATTCCAAAGATCCGTTGGACCCCTCAATCATGATATTAGTACGTATCCAGCTCGCAAAAGGGACCTGGAAAAAAGACGGATAAAAATCAGTAGCATTGAGATCAACCCAAATAGAATTAGCCATACGACAATCACGAAAAAGATGTTCAAACGATTCTTCCCTGTCATGGCAAACGCTACATCGGTCCGAGTGAGTTAAATGACGTCTACTCCGTTCAGCATTTGTCATGATTCCACCTTTGCTGGCCGCCCAAATGAAGCAACGAATTCTTTCAGGAACATTAACACTCCAAACTCTTTTGTAGAAGCCATCATCTACTTCTACTCTTATTATATTTCCTTGAATAAAATCAAACCCGGAAGCTACAGTGTAATCTCCATCATGGCTGAATTTCCAGCTGAGCATATCCTCTCCAATCTCACCAGTATTATCCACACGAACAGCGACCAGTTTCAATATCACAGTCTCCGGCAGCACCCCAGCAAGAATAATCCAGTTCCAACCCACATTAGGTATCCAATAATCAGCAACCAACCAATTTAATTGCTCAACATTAAAATTACCCACCACCAGATCAATAATCGGACGCTCCATAATCCAAACGTCAAGCCAAAATCTGATATTAGTACCTCTTCCAAGTTGCCATTTAGCACCATGGATAATGATTTTCGAGAGGCCAAACTTCAGGCTTTTCCAAGTATGAGACGAAGCAGAGGACTCCCCCAAAGCACAGTTAACATACTTGTTTTTTAAAACATCAGCCCAAAACTCACCCTCACTTGATAGGAAGCGCCAACCCAGCTTAGCGATTAAGGCGACATTCATTTCACTCATTGGCCTTATACCAAGCCCGCCTTGATGTTTGGGTAACGTAATTTCTGACCAAGCAATCTTATGCATTCTCCTATGATCACTCGAACTATCCCAGATGAAAGCTCTGTTTATCTTATCGATCCTCTTGCAAACACTCATTGGAAGAAGAGCATTGGTCATGGAATAAACCGGTAAAGAGGTCAAAACCGATTTAACAAGTGTAACTCGACCGGCGAAACTCAAAGTTTTAGCTTTCCATCCCGATAATCGCGACTTAAATCTGTCCATCAGCCCAACAAAAGTATCCTTATTGACTCTTTTATGAAGAATCGGCATTCCCAAATAGTTACCCAAATCCATAGTAACCTCCATTCCACTCACGTCTTTGAGTTGTCGAGCAACAGAGGAATCAACATTTGTTGAAAGGAAGATCTTGGATTTCTGTAAACTTAACTTTTGTCCCGACGCCGCACAAAAAATATTCAAAATATCCATAATGGTACGGAGTTGAGCAACGGAGGCTTCCGCAAATAACATAATATCGTCCGCGAAGAAGATATGAGAGAGCTTCGGACCCTGTCTAGTAAGTTTTATAGGTTTCCACCTTCCATCCTCAACAACATCAATAATGATGTGGCTCAATCCCTCAACACAAAGTAGAAAAAGATAAGGCGATATAGGATCGCCTTGACGAACACCACGGGAGGCCGTGAATTGACTCGTAACCTCACCATTTAAGAGAACTTGCATCCTAGGAGACGAAACACAAGCCATGATCAGCCTAATAACTTGATCGGGAAAATCAGCTTTCCTCAAGGAATCCTCAATGAATCTCCAATCCAGCCTATCATACGCCTTTTCTAGGTCAAGTTTCAGAATCATCCAACCTTTTCGACCTCTTTTTCTTCTCATAGATGAACCACTTCCTGAGCAATGACAATGTTATCAGAAATGAAACGCCCCGGGAGGAAACTACCTTGAGTTGGTCCAATGATTTTACTAAGTAAGGGCTGCAATCTTGTTGTCAAAATCTTTGTAATCGTTTTATACAAAACGTTGCAAAGACTAATAGGCCTAAACTGGTTGATTCTTTCCGGCTTCTCAGTTTTTGCAATAAGCACAATAAGCGTGTCGTTGATTCCTTCAGGAATAATGCCGGTTCTGAAAAAGTTCTTGACAAAATCAATCACCGAACCTCCAACCGTACGCCAACATCTCTGAAAAAAACACGGTTGAAATCCATCAAGACCCGGAGATTTGAACGCACCCATCCCTTTAATTGCGTACCAAATCTCAGCATCAGTCACCGGCCTGATCAGATCAGTCTTTTCATCATTGTTGATCTGAGCAAAACCATTATTCAAAGCTGGAAAATCCATGATCTGCTCACCCTCAGCCGAATATAAGCATTTGAAAAAACTGATCACAATGTTCTCAATATCTTCGCTTTTCTCAACCCACCTGGCATTCTCATCCTTCAACCCTTCAATCCGATTGTGCTTACGCCTTATGATAGTAGACGTATGGAAAAAAGAGGTATTTCGATCCCCACACAAAAGCCATTGTTCCCTTGATTTTTGGAACCACAAAACCTCTTCTTGTTCAAGAACAAAATCAAGATCAGCCCTCAGTTTAGATTCAAGATCGATCATAGCAGATGTAGGATATATACTGATTTTTCGTTGAACCTCAGCCAAGTCATTCAAAATCTGTTGTTTTCGCAGGTTGATGTTGCCGAAAATCCTTTTATTCCACACAATCAGCTCCTTGCGTAAAATGCTCAAAGCACTAGGGGTATCCACAGCCGGACACCAGCTCTCATTGACCTTATCATGAAAATTCGGGTGTGAAAGCCACGCTGCTTCGAACCTAAACGGCCTGCGCTTCTTATTGAAATTGACCGTCGGATCCAAAGACAACAATAAGGGATTATGATCAGAAGAGAAGCGAGGCAAATGTTTAACTCGAGCTTCCTCCCATCTAATACGACCCTCATTATTCATAAAAATCCTATCCAGCCTTTTTGACACAATCGAATTCTGAGAAAGCCTCCGACTCCAGGTAAAGCAAGGTCCCACAAACTCAAGATCGATAAGTCCAAGACGCTGACTCCACCGGTGAAAAATATGAGAATCCGAATGAAGCCCACCCAAACCACCATTCCTCTCGTTAGAAGAAATAATACAATTAAAGTCTCCTCCAATAATAACGGGGCCATACACCTGGGCAACAGCAGCTTCGAGATCACTCCAAAACTGAATCCGTCGACTAGCAGAAGGTGGTCCATACACCACAAAAAGATGACACGTACACCCCTTATCAACGAAAGAAGCATGAATAAAATTACTGTTCTTTTGAACCACATTCAAATGGACTCTGTTCTGTTTCCATAAGATCCACACACCTCCAGTCATACCAACACCATCAACTCTCTCAAAATGTGTGAAATCATTCCTTGTCATTCGATCGCAAATAGCACTAGCCCTATCACTAGCAACTCTCGTTTCAAAAAGGGCGAGAATATCCACTTTATGAGTACGACAAAGATAACGAATAGCTCTTCGAAAACCCGGCTTACCTGCACCAAAAACATTCCACATTAAAACATTCATCATAAACATAATTCAAAAAAGGGAAAGGAACCAAGAGAAAATCAGATAGGCTCTTGAGCATTGGGGCTCTCCTCCATATTCGTGTCTGGAACACAATTCGTGGCACCGGCCACTTGCTGAAGATCAACAATCCCACTTGGTATTCTGGCATCGTCTTCCTCACTCGAAAACTGGAGACTCTGTTTATCATCCTGTTGTAGCCCTACTTCCAAATTGATAATAGGGGTATCCAGCTTTGGTCCCGGATCAAAATTCTGACTTAACATTCCTTGATGTGGGTATTGGAAAATAAGTTGAGGGTTATCCTGTTCAGAGAACTGTCTTGGTCTTTTTTTGGGCCCATCGTTAAAGACTAGAGGTTTCCCGGTCAGCCCACTTGTTTTATTACCCTTAGCTGTGAAAATCCCTATCTTCCTTCCCACTTTGGGCTTGCGTCTCTCATTTTGAACCTTACTTGTTTCTGGGCCATTAGCTAGCCCAATATCAAAAACCATCGTCTCTTTACCCTTCTCTGAAATGCATTCAGAATCGTTATTATAGGATCCGCTCCCACCGTTAGAAAAAACTGGCCCCACAATTTTAGCCGCAATCACTTCACAAACGTTAGAAACTGATTTTTCGGGATTTGTAACGTTTGAAGATTTCCTCATATCATGATTCACCTCAAATTTCTCCTTCGTATCATTCTTTTTAGGAAGCTTATTTGAATTTTCCCCTTCCTCAATCACTAGGGCGTCAAAACGATTCACCGGTGGAAAGAGCTGCCTAGAATCCGGGGATACCAAATTCTTTCCTTTCCCATTCAAATCAGCACCATTCTTCTGATCCACCTTCCTTGTTTGTTCTCTTGCCGGATTATTTTGATCTTCACTGGATTTAGTTTTCCCTTTCGCCGGCCGAGGTCTTCGGGCTACCGTCATCCATTCACCGTAGGTTCCCTTGCCGTTGTTCCCATCAGTTGCTGCTTCGACGGATACAACTTTGTTAGTCCCTGGATTGGCCGAACTTTCTGATTGGTTAGTCGTGGTATTCACCGTCGCCGACGGCGCTGGACGATAAGGACAATTATTTCTAACATGTCCAAATTTTCCACAACTAAAACAAATAGTGGGGAGCCCTTCATATTCAATCAAAAACCGTTCACCATTGATACTAATAGCACCTTTAAGTGGACGTTCAAGATCGATTTCCACGCAAATTCTTGCAAATCTTCCCCTATTTGTATAGAGAGTCTTCGGATCGACCTTAATAGGTCGACCAATACTCGCTGTCACTTTAAGGAGAATCTTCTCTTCATATAAAGTTATAGGAAGCCCCGACAATCTAATCCAAGTTGGTACAGTTTTGATCGGATCCGAAGTTCGAAAATGAGGAGTCCAACTCCTAACGGCTAAACAGCGACCAAACACAGTCCAAGGTCCGTTTGTAAGGGCTGTCATATAATCATTTTCCTTAGCAAAACGAACAAGGAAGCACCCATTCTCTAAATCCAGCATTTGAAAACGAGAATCGGTACGCCACATACCGCGTATCTTCTTTTCCATGATATTGAACGCAACCGGGGGACCTAAGAGCTTGATGACCACCGACCAGGTCCACAATGAAACAAGCGCTTCCATGACATCCTCTTCTATGACCACTGCCGGATCTCCATTTTCGCCATCCGGGAAGAAAATTTTAACTTTCCCAGCGATGAAATCATCATCCAAGATAGTCTTTCTCTGGAAAGCACTACCAATAGCTACTTCCTTCCACGAGACTTTCATATCCGGTGGATCTCCCGGAGGCCGGTCGTAACTCGTGCCATCAACTTGCATTCCGTTGCTGCTGTTTTGTTGTGGATTTTCCGGTGCGAACACTGGGTTTGAGACAACGTTCATACGGTCGGAGAAGAACAGAAGAGAGCGTTTCAATTGAACTTTGGTTGTGGTTTAATTTACTATATATAAATAATTAACTGTTGCATATGTGACCTGATTGAATTCAAACTGAGCAGGGAGCTAGAGAGTGTGAGATTTTAGTTTGTAAGAATGGAGGTGAGAAGCAGAAGTGAGAGAATTAGGGAGAGAATAAATTGTTTAACCAGCAACCCCTTATATAGTAATTACTTCATTAATCCTCAACTGACTGGTTTTATACAATACATGTAACAAGATAATTGAGAATTTGAGATTGATTAAATTTTTTTTTTACCATTTTTTTCCAGTTGTAATTCCTTTTACAGGAAAGTTTACATATGATGAACTCATTCCATTTAGATGAAGGTGGGCATGTCACATGTGATAGAGCTTTTTGTTAGTTTAGTAGCTTAGGTTTGCTCTGTTTAATTACTTTAACATGCCACGCTGTGTTAATCTTATCCAAATTTCTGTAACTATTTTTAACCGTCTGTAAAAACAAGTCTAGTTAGCCAAATACCACTCATGGCTCATTTCTTTTTTGCCCATCTCCTGCGTAAAATACACTCTCAAGAAGTTCAAGATTGACATACCAATCTTGTTAAGACCAGGCTTATACATTTCTTGCCTTGACCTAAAAAACATAGAGAAACAGAAGAAATCTTTCTCTAGAGGTAGGCAGGCATTAACAATCTCAATATCAACATACAAAGGGAAACTACTTGAGATTGCACATAATTCCGTGTTCGACTCTCAACCTTGAACTTTCTCAATTTTTTACTCGTGACCATTACCTACCGAGGGACAAGCTCCCTATATGGCCAAGCGCGATAGTAGGCTGCTAGTAGCTAGACATGGGTCCCAGAACCGACAGTTTCGGTACTAAGGTTCGGTTGGGGTTCTAGTTTTTTCCTAGTTCCGAGCCAGTTCCGATTCCAAACCTATTTTTTTTTTTAAAAACGAGGGCAGCCTCCTCTCATGGTTTACCTCAGAGGAAGCTCGGTTTTGAACTTTTTTTACTTTTTGTTTTTTTTTTTAAAATTCCATGAACTGGAGTTTTGGGCCGGTTCGAACCAAAAGAACCGCCGGAGAAGGCAAACCGCAACCGGAAGGGCTCCGAGTCCAATTCAGTTTTTCCGGTCCGGTTCTTGGAACCAAAACCTGAAGGGCTCCGAGTCCGGTTTGTTTTCTCTGGTTCGGTTCTTGGAGCCGGAACCGGCGGTTTTTTCCGGTTCGGTTCAGTTTGGTTCAAATCGAACTCATGTCTACTAGTAGTTCCATATACCCACGATAAGGGGAAAGACCATTTTGTACCACGCGTTCTTCTTGCACCGTTGCTTTGAAGAACTAAAATGATGCAAAGTACACAATGTATTAATGTAACTTATTGTAACTAGTTTTACCGGTCGTACCATGTACGTCTATGATTTGATATTTTATAGACATTATAAATAGGATATTAATAAATAAATAAAAATATAATATAAACTTTAATATAAGTAATTTATTGCTCGTAGAATGTATAAATTTTTTTAATCAAATATTATATTCTTCATATTTTATTACTTTTCATTTACATAAATTTAGAGTTTATCAAATTATTCAATATATATATTAACTATTTTATTATCTATTTTTATTAATTTTAAAAATTATAAATATTTATCATTAATTTTTTTTATAAAAAAATCACTATATATCTATAAATAAATTCATCAAAAATATATGCTAAAATATTTGTATTTATTTTTAAATATTTTAAATATTTTATCTTTAATTTTAAATACTTACATAATGAAACTTTCAAAAGATATTGTTATACTAAATAAAAATTTGTTAGATGTTAGAGATAAATTTAAATAGTTAAAAAGAATTTAATAGAAAGAAGTAATAATAATAGAAATAAAAATTAATTTTTTAAATATGAGGTGGGGCCATAATCATTCTGGTGGCTTGAAAAAATACATCTTTAATATATAGTTATAAATTATAAAAAATAAATTTAATTTAATTTGAGGAAAACTAATAAATTAATGAGTTGTCATATTTTTTATTTATTAAATAAAATGTCATGTCTTTATTAAATATCATGATTTTTTTTACGTTTTAATAATATGAACTAAGTAGGTGATGCTCAATGTTTTGAGTTTTTTTTTTTCCAAAGGCTTGATAATGTGATAATTATTCATAGGTTGACATGGGAGTTGAAAGATAAATTGGGGGGATTCTAGGATCATATTGTTGAGAAGTTCGATTTTATATTATCAAAATTAGTTGTATTCGTCGTGTCATGCACGACTATGGTTCGATATTTTATAAATTTTAAATAAAAATATAATATAAAAATTAATGTAAGTAATTTATTGCTTGTACAATGTAGAGTTTTTTTTATATATATCTATAAATAAATTCATGAATAGATATCATGTTAAAAGATAAAAGATATTTATATCTATTTTAAAATATTTTAAATTTCTTATCTTTAATTTTATATATTTGTATAAGGAAGTTTTCAAAAGATATTGTTTTACTAAATAGATATTTGTTTGATATTAAAAATAGATTTAAATAGTTATAGAAGAATTTAATAGGAATAAAAATTAATTTTGTAAATATGAGGTGGGGCTAGAATCGTTCTGGTGGCTCGAAAAGGAACAACTTTAATATATAGTTATAGATATACAGTTAACATATGAGACTTATATTGGGACAACAAGCTTGTATTTTTTAGAGTTTGGTTTAAATGAAACAATCTCTTATCCTGGAAAATTAAGTAGGAAAAGTGCATTACTTACTAGGAAAAATGCAATCCGAAAAGTGTACTACAAAAAATACGACAAGTGCACTACAAAGTACTAAAAATGCAAATGCGAGAAAGTGCACTCCAAAGTAGAAAAAGTGCACTACGAACTAAGAAAATTATATTCGTTTCAATTTTCAAGATAAGAGTTTGTTTTATTTTAATCAAACTCGTATTTTTTATTAACCGATCGTCCTCTAACTGATTTAATCAATATCTCCCTAAAAAAAATATTTAATCAATATCTCGAAGTCTCAAGTGTAAATACACATAAAAAAATTCAATTATATATTTTTCATTTGTGTAGGAGACAGAGAGGTAAATTGTTGGGAGAATTCCACAATGAGTCACGTGAAATTGAAGGAATTTTAACGGTCGAAAAAAAGTAGTTATAACCAAGAAAGCGGGTTGAAATAAAGTGACAAAAAGAAAAAAGAAAGAGTCAAAATGGGAACGTGCAAGGTAGCCTCCGCTTTCCTGATCATCCTTCTCCTCCCAAAAATGGCAGCTTACGAGATCCACCACCGACGCTTTTACAATGATGAGATAACCCTTTTACAAAATCAATTAGTTAATCAACTAATTATATGATTAATTATGCTGAAGGAGGAGGGAGGGATAGTGATTGATTAATGTATAAAAAAATTGGAATTGTATAGCTGGTGCTTGCTGATACAAAGGGCGGTTTGGGCATGGTTCCGCATAACCCTCTCCATCCAATCCTGAACCCCCATGTGCTTTCTCTCTCTAACACACTCTCGCTCTCTGAAATCTGTGTGGCTACTTGCTTACAAAACTATATAAGAGGCTCACACAATTCGGATTTCTTCTTCATCATCATCTTCTGCTGAACTCTCAGAGCTTAAGAACAAGAGGAGGAGCAAGAAATGGACAAGTACGAGGTTGTCAAGGACCTTGGCGCCGGTAATTTCGGCGTCGCCAGGCTCATGCGCAACAAGCACACCAAAGAGCTCGTCGCCATGAAATACATCGAGCGCGGCCACAAGGTTTTCCAACCTTCCCCCAAATCTCAATTTTTAGGGTTTATAGTCTCTTCTTCTCCTTTGATTGACTGATCGACTGTTTCCAGATTGATGAGAATGTCGCCAGGGAAATTATAAATCACCGCTCTCTTCGGCACCCCAACATCATCCGCTTCAAAGAGGCAAGTGCTTTGTTTCTTCCAATTCTGATTTTAGCATCGAAATTGCAAGACCTAGTTCGAATTTGGATGTGAGAGGGGTTTTGATTTGTTCCGAAAGCAGGTTCTGCTGACCCCCACTCATCTCGGAATCGTCATGGAATATGCCGCCGGCGGCGAGCTGTTTGAGCGCATCTGCAACGCTGGCCGATTCAGTGAAGACGAGGTAAGCCCTGCGCCTCCCTCTTTTCCCATCTTTCTACATATGTATGGAAGTCTAAGAACTGCTAGTTCAGTTCATCTTTATACTGTTAGTGTAAACTGCACTTGTTTTCCTTGTGATCATACTTACTTCATTTCCCCTTTTCTAATCACGGGTTACTTCTGAACCACAATTAGTGTAAACTGTAAACGTTGCTTTGTTTGAACATTGTGGATGAAAAGAAAAGCACAGTTCTATCAAAATTATTTAAGCATTCCAAAACTCCCAATTTTGAACGTTCTCAGTCAGAATCAGATTAATGGATTGTGGAGAAATTGCTTGTTTTGTATATTGAGATGTATCTTTGTATTGAATTTCCAGGCTAGGTATTTCTTTCAGCAGCTAATTTCCGGTGTCAGCTTCTGCCATACAATGGTGAGGAGTTCATTTCTCTGCTTTGGTTACCAGTGCATTTTGTTTCTCCAACATTGCAGTTTGATTTTCGTTCTGTTGTGCAGCAAATATGTCATAGAGATCTGAAGTTGGAGAACACGTTGTTGGATGGTAGCCCAGCACCGCGCTTGAAGATCTGTGACTTTGGTTACTCCAAGGTCTGAATTTTTTTTAATTTTTGTGTACAATTTATAGTTATCCACAAAACAAGTTTGTTTATGTGGTTTTAATATTTGTTTCCTATGTACTTGTGATGCTAATGAGATGCTCGAGGAGCAACTGGATTTTCTGAACACAGCCATGTGCATTATTAAATTTGATTTGATCTGTGATTAAAAAAATTGCTAATTAATTACTGTTTCCATGTTGATTAGTCATCTGTTCTGCATTCAAGGCCGAAATCAACGGTGGGCACTCCAGCATACATTGCACCTGAGGTACTTTCTCGGGGCGAATATGATGGCAAGGTGAGTCTGGTACTACAAAAATATATTAAAAACTAACTACATGTGATCTATCCTGAACTTGCAATTTTTTCAAACTTTAACTTGTCGCTGAAGATGCTTAAGGTTTTAATGTCAACAGAACATAGTAACAAACTGTAAAAGGAAAATATTTGTTGAGATAATGAAACTGTTCTGATGGAAGTAACTTAGCATACAAAGAGCTTCCATACAATTGACAAAAACTAGGTTTGTCTTAAACAATACTAATTGTTTTCTTACCATTTGTGTTCAGATGGCAGATGTATGGTCATGTGGTGTGACTCTATATGTTATGCTGGTGGGCGCGTACCCCTTTGAAGATCCAGATGACCCTAAAAATTTTAGGAAAACAATCAGTGTAACTTCACTTATCACACCCTCTTACTTTCCTTCAATATTCTCATCTTTTAACTAGAATATGAATGTAATAAACCTTGGTCTTTCTGTTTTGCAGCGAATTATGTCGGTTCAATACAAAATTCCAGACTATGTTCACCTTTCAAAAGATTGTAGGCATCTGCTCTCTAAAATCTTTGTTCCCAATTCGTCTAGGGTATGTACTATTTCTTGCCAAAACATATTTGTGCTTGACTTTATACTTTGGCTCATAATTGAGATTGTTTTTTTTTTTTTTTTTGCAGAGAGTCACAATCAAAGACATCAAGACTCATCCATGGTTCCTGAAGAACCTGCCGAAAGAGTTGACCGAGTCAGCTCAGGCAATCTACTACAAAGCTGATGACCCCAACTTCTCGGTTCAGAGTGTAGAGGAGGTCATGAAGATTGTGGATGAAGCTAGAAACCCTGCACCGGCTTCCACACCTGTACCCGGTTTTGAAGGACTGACAATTGAGGATGGAGATGATGACGAGTACGATGAAGAGGAAGAGGTGGAAGAGGAAGAAGACGACGAGGACGAGTATGAGAAGACGGTTAAGCAGGTTCATGCAAGTGGAGTATTTCATATCAAATAAGCCATGAAATGTGGATCCTGCCTTCAAAATATATGTGGCATGTAATTGAACAGGTAGTTTCTCTAATGGTGTCTTATTTCCTGTTTCGTTAATTTAAATTTGATACTTTCATCTATTAGCATAATTTTTTCTTAAAGAGTCATTTGAGAATGATGTCCAAAAGTACTGGTTGGTCCCATCCTGGGAGACTGAGACTTTACATCCGTGAAATTTTAGTAACTTTGTGAGATTGTTATTAGGCTAGGCAAGATTTTGCCCGGCAGCTCAAATTAATGCCATGAAACAGGTGGCCCGGACCGGACTGGAGATTCAAACAAAAGAGTTTGGTTTAAATAAAACGAACTCTTATCCTGAAACGAACTTTTATCCTGAAACGAATGCACTTTTGGTAGTTAGTAGTGCACATTTCCTACTTTGGAGTGCACTTTTTCGCATTTGCACTTTTCGTACTTTGTAGTGCACTTTTTGTACTTTCAAAGCACTTTTGTATGAAAAGTGCACTAATAATTATGAAAAGTGCATTCGTTTCATTTGAATCAAACTCTCAAACAAAATTCTAAGAATTAAACTGGAATGACTTTTTTTATTAAAAATATTTATAATTTTTTTATATATATAATAAAACATTTTATAAAGTATAAACTCAAATTTTATACTATGTATTTGATAAACTTTTACTTTCTTATCGATCAATTATGTATGTTTTTTCTTTATAAATATAATATTTGTAATAATATATTTTTTGTTTAGATTTTTTTTAAAGAATAACCTGATTCAAAACTGGACTGAACCGAACAAAATTAAAACAAATACAGATCAAACTAAAACATATTAAACAAAATTCTCTAAAATTTTCTCCAACATGAAAAAGTAAAGATTATATTCTCCAACTATTATACTCCAACTCCAACATCCCTTCTATTTTGAAGAATCCCACATTTATTAGTTTTATTCTATATAATATGAAATATTTCTTAATCTTTTCATTTACAATAAAATGGGGAAGGTGTTGGTCATTCCCTAATGCAATTCAAAATACTTGAATTGTATGCCCATGTGATATGTAGTTAAATCCTAAACTCTAAATCCTAAACCCTAAATCCTAAAAGAAAAAATAAACTAAATAATGTTAGTCAAACTTAGAAAGAAATTTTTCTCGCCAATCTTAGTTTTGAAAAAAAATGTCATCTAATAAACGCTTGCTCCTTTTCTTACAATAAAGCTAGTCATGGTTCTGGCCCATCCAACAAATAAGGCAAAGCTTATGTTTTAATTTTTGAAATGAATATTTGTTTATAAACATTTCATTATACAGTAACTAGATCCATGCTAAAAAATTCTTAGTTGAACATATATTTCCTATATTTTTGTCTAAAACAAATTCTATAGTCTTATAGTAATCCTTTATGGCATTTGAGATTAGGCCACACAACTTTTGTAAAATCAAAAGCTATATCCTCAATAAAGGGTGACATTCAACCTACCATTGATCATGTCTCATCTATTTTTCCTTTAGCAAAACAAACAGGAATATCTTACTCTTCTAGCCATTCTAATGTTGTACATACTTTTTGTGTTGTTACATTGTGATGTGTGTGGACCTTATAATGTATCTACATTTTTTAATTTTAGACATTTTTTTACTATATTAGATGACATTCTTTTTCAAAAATTCCTTATTTACATAATCATACAACATCAATTTTCTATGACGCTTAAAAATCTACGAATTGGTTAATGCATTGAGTTTTTCAATTCTACTCTCATTATTTTTCTCCAATCTTATGTTATCATTCACCAAAGCTCTTATGCACACATCAAAATGGGAAGGTTGAAAGGCGTCCTAGATATTGTTAGAATGCTCATGATTTACTCATTTCCTCCAATGCATTTTTGGGGTGAAATCATTCTCACTACCAAATATAACATCAATAGACTTTCTAATCATCAATATCTTAGGAAATATCTCTCCTTATCACATTCTTTATGAGTCTAATCATGTGTGTGAAAATCTAAAAGTGATTTAGTGCCTGTATTTTGTCTCCATGGCCTATATTGTTAATCTTAAAAAGTTTCACCTAAGATCGAGTCTTTGTGTTCATAGGCTATCCTTATGGAAAGAAAGGGTTAAGGACTCTAATCTAAAGCCCCACAAGTATTAAGTTCGTAGAAATGTGTTGTTTTAGGATCATATCTTTATATATAGACAACATTCAGACAATTCCTTTTCTTTCTCTACTCCTACCTCATTTACTAACTTTGTGGATAAACATTTCTCTAGATTACATCTCTATTGATCATCCAAATATTCTTACCCGAGTTTCACCTTGAAAGAAGGATAATTATTTTCATGAACCTTCGTCATTCTTACTTGACAACACAAGTTTGTAGTCTCTAGTAGACTATTCACCCAATCCCATTTCACCTGCATTTGAGGACAATAGTTCTTCTCAACCACCTATCACACTCTCTAACTAAAATCGCTTACCTCTAACTTGGATGAAAGATTATGTTTATAAGAGTACTTTGGACAAGATTTATGCAACTACCTCATATAATGCCAAGTGTGCTTACCCTCTTTATCAACTTTTGTCCCCCATCGGTTTTAAGTGTCGTTTAAGCCTCACTTTTTTAGTCAAATTTTTGAGTGTCGATCTAGAATCTATACAACATATAAAACTCTCCCTCAAAGACAAATAACTGATCTATATTTTGAAATATATAAATGCTTTGTATTCTATTAAAAAAAGTTTTAAACCTTATCCTTATATTTAAATGAATGCTTGAGAAGATGTAATAAGAAAAAAAAACGTTTTGACTCTTCATCTATTTATAATCATACTAAAAGTTTTTTTTTTCTTTTAAAATCTAGGGAGTGAATTTTGCTATTGTTTTGTTGAGAAATTTAAAAGTTGTAACCACTAATCTAATTTAAGTACCATACTTAAAACATAAATATTAAGTGCTAAATAAGATAGTGCTAAGTATAAATACAACCCCAACTAATCCATTTTCACAAAGAAACCCCCACCTAAATCATTTTCGGTTTTCAACAAAAATGAAACACAAAAAAAAATTATATTAGAAAGATTTCGTTCTAAAGGAAGAGGAAATCGTTCAACTTGAACCTATTTCTATAGGTGATTGATGTTCGTTAAAATGTATGTGTTTTCTTTGAGCCTTGATTTATTACTCTAATATTGTCTTTTTTTGTTGAATGTCTTTTTTCCTTCTAGATTATCAATGATCTTGCCAATGCAAAACTATCTAACAATGCAAGTGACGGTTGTGCTCTTATTTGATGATCGACGGTGTTATAAGTGAAACCAACTTTTTGAACACTATTGTGGTATTTGGTAATCGGGTGTGTTTGTCATTCAAGGTTTTGTCTTTAGTATCAATCTGTAGCTAATTTTATTTGCTTCATATTCTCTTATTCGTTTCATCTAATAAGTGGTGGTACATGAAAATTTTTCCTTTAAATTAAAAAGATTCAACAAGGCCTATTGGTATGATAAATATTTAAGTGTTATTTCATAAAGTGGATGGTATTATTTTTTTATATTGGTGTAAGAAATTTGCAATACTTGACTTATAGGCAAGACTCAAGAAGTTTAATAATTGTGGAGAATCTTACAACTTAAAAAGTTATCCTCAAAAACATAATAAATGTTAGAGCTTTTATTCATGAGTGAAGATTAGTTCATGGGCCTAGTTTTTTTATTTATGAGCCTAAATTATTATTTCAACTAAATGGGTTTGAGTGTATTGCATGTGGTTGTAGCATTAAGAATTGTGAATATATATTATGTATTCATATATTTTAATCTACAATCGACAACTACATGATTGTTCATCTTAGCAAAAACATTGACTTTTGGCTGACGCATAACATTTAGAATTAGTGCACCGACTTCTATTAAAGTTGAAGGGATTTGTTTAATAATTATGCAGCTTAATTTAAAACTATGAATTTTGTAACTTTTGGTATTACACACAAAACAACATCAGCCTTTTGTATTACACATAAATCATATCATCAACCCATGACATTACACTATTAATTTAGTAACTTATGGTAGCACACACAAAAATAACATCAACCTTTGGTATTTCATAAGTAATTAAAATCATTAAAATACAACATGTGATATTCCAAACAAAAGTAAAAAAGATAAGATCAACATTTGACATTACAAACAAAGGATAAGATTAATTTAATGTATAACCTTTCATGTTCTAATTTTCTTCTCACTATATAAGTCTATTACTTTTGTATAAGTACATATCATTTTCATCAACTACTAAGCAAAAAATGGAAGACAATCCATAAATTACATAAAAAGAAGGATCAATACTAGATTGAGAGTACAAAAAGCTACAAAAGTTAAAGGGATAAATGTTACATACACAAAATGATAGTGTTGCATTCATGTTAAAATTTATGCTATTTCTATTTCATTATTCTTTCTTGATGATGATTTCCAAATTTTGTTCAATTTTTGTGATAATAAAGTAAATAACTTATGATAATTTAAATTATTTTTTTAGCAATACAATCCAATAAACTTTAGTTTCTATTATTAAGGATTGATGAATATATAATAAAGAATTAAGTTATATTTTTTCTTATAAAGATGTGTTGATTTGAATTTTAAAAGTTTCTAAAATCATTTGATTACATCATGAAATTGAAATGTGTGAACTTATATTGTTTATATATGTACAATATATTATTATATTATATACTTAATTAAGGATTGTAATGAAATCCAATTACCCCAATTTAACATGCTATTTATACTTTTACACATTTAGTTTGTATTCTAATTCAAATTATCTCATAATTACTAAAAATAGTTACATTTTAAAAATAGCAAACATAAACATAAATTTTGCCCCGTCCAACGGACGGGCTAAGTATTCTTGTTATCCAAATTATTATCCTCATAACCCAAATTTGTAATTAATGTTGTGACCCCTCCCCTTCCAGATAAATTTTCTACATGAGATTTGGTTGGCCTCTAATTGTAGTATCTCCATTCAAACCATTTTCCAAAGTGTAACATTAATGTTTGCCATTAATTACTTTGTAGCTTTTGATTTAATCAATAAGTTTGGATGGAAATAAAAGTTATCCACAATAAGTGTGAAATTTCATAGAATGAAACTTAAATGTGATCGGAGGGAGTACTACTTTTTCAAAACCTTATTAAGCCTTTGCGTTTTATATGGCATCCTATTCTAAACCAAAGTCAGTTGTTGATGCCATAAGACACCCTACTTGGCATGATATGCTATGCTAGTAGAGATAACAACTCTTGAAAGAAATACTTCTTTGGCTACTCAATAGCTACTTGAAGCACAATCTATACTAATTTGTAAATGGTTATTTTGTAATATCCGCGATATTCCAAGCTTTTATAATATAAAGTTTATTATCAATTATTTTTCTCTAAATTAAAAGGAGGATTTTAATCGAATGAAAGTTTACTATACTTTTGAAAAAAAAAAAAGTTTAACAATACAAAGATCATAGTCGAAAACTCGAAATAAATACTCGAGGGAGATAATTTAATAAGTGAGGATTTTATTTAAGAAAACATCAACTAAAAATAATGATTTAGAAGTGAATTTTATTCATAAAATAAAAATACATAAAGGCTTAAAAAAAAATCACTTTACAAAGTCTTGCAAAAAGAATGCAAGAGCCGGGATTTGAACCCGAGATCTCTTGCATCCTCCCCTCACACGCCCCACACTCTCAACCACTAGACCAATGGCACTTTCTTACTACACCACACCATTCTAATCAACTTAAATCAAATTAATCTCCTTCTTTTACAAAAAAATAGACATCAGACTATGTCTGATATGAGTTACGTTGATGTGAAATTGTCCAATGCATGCTTCTCCCACCACCATTGCCTTGCAAGACTCACCTTACTACATCATCTTCTCATCACCATCAAAGAAGCACACCTTGCACCTATGGGTGAGCTTCTCCTCTTCCTCCATTGGTCAATTTCCATTGCCATGGATTGAAGACTTCATCACCTTGTCTATATAAACCCCTCTCAAGACTCACTTGAAGCTTTTGCTCTCTCCTCTAGCAAGAACACCTCTCCTTCTACTCTATCTATCAATTGTGCCATTCTAGCATTCAAAAATCAGCCACTCTCTCTAAGTTATTCATCCATTCAAACACATAGAAACACCACAAAATTCCTCTCTTCTTCCTTTGGAGCCACCGAACCACCACCGGGCCGCCACTGCTGGACCGCCGGTCGACCGCCGCTGCCACGCCGGAGACGCCGGAGTCGCCGCCGCCCTTCGCCGTGCAGCCCTGTCGCCGAGCACCTCCCCTGCCCTCCCTCTCCAGTGTTCTGTAAAACAGAATACAGAAAGTATAAAATTCTATCTTTAAAAACTATATTATCCATATGTATTTATTTAATTACAAATCTTTTATAATTGTTAAATGTATATTTTAGATTTTATGGAATAAAAAAAATATGAGAGAATCTTGTTAGTTGAAGAAAAACTAGAAACTATATGATTTTACCATAGTAACTTAAGAGAAATAAAGATAAGTAATTATATTCATGAAATTATTACTTGCATGTTATTTCAAGACATAAATAGATGAAATAAAATTAGTATAGTATGAAAAGTCCATATTTAGCAATATCTTACCTTAGATCAAAATAAAAGGTAGAGATACTTCATGCATGCACTTTTATACAAAAGAGGATATGATTTTCATGACTTTATAAATCAAAAGTTTGTACAATAATATTAATACCATATTTTCAAGGATTTATAATAAAAGTTTAAGTAGAGAAAAGTCTTGCATGGCATCTAATATATATGATATAGAAATTATAAAGTAGAAAAAATAGGATAAAATATGTTACTAGCATGTGAATATTAAATAAGAAATATTATTAGCATCTTGCTTGGAAAAGAAATAAAAGTAGAAAAGATTCTATGTTAAGAACTATAATATAACATATTATATGATTATGATCAAAGAAGTTTTATGGATCATAAAGTATAAAAGAATTTTGGAAATAGATCAAAGTTGTGAATGTAGTATATTAAGTAGAATATTACAAATATTCTAAGATAATTATAGGATAAATGAATTATTGGAAAAAGAAAAACATTCGAATATAAGGAAAATATTAGTTTATAAATTAAAAATATTAAAATAATAGTATGATCACAAGGTGAGAATTCACTAGGGAGGAATATTTATGTTATACAAGATAAGAGAATATCTCTATAGACTTTATAAAATAAAAAGGATTCTTGAAATTTTATAAATAAAGATAGTGTAACATATAGTAATAATAGTAAGTTACCTAATCAAGCAAATTAGGAAATCCTATTTTTGGAAACTTCTAAGTTTGGAACTATGAGTTTGATATTTATAGATAATAAGAATAGTGAGAATAAATACAATTTATTTTAAAGTATTTAAATTGATAATTATTTTAATAAAGATATTTTCGGAATAATAAGGATATTACCAAAACTAAAATAATAATAACGGAATATTATTATTTTAGGAAAAACATTTTCTAAATTATTATTATAATAATTTAGAAACGTAAACTCTCTTATAAATAGTATAAGAGGTATTTCGAACTCTAAAAGTAAAAAAATCGTGTTTTGAGCTTTTCCGTAAATTCTATATCACTAGGTCGGAATCCTCGCTCATAGTAGGAACTCGCCTAACTTTCGTCAAAAGCTCGTTGCTAAACTCGGTTACGCTAAGGCAAGTGGAATTTCCTCTTGTGCCCTTTTTATCCGTCTTTATACTATTACTCGATGTTGGGAACAACTTGTATGCTTAAATAAGAATGAATCTAGGAAATATCGATTGTTAGAAATAACGACTATTGTTAGCATAGATTGCTTTATATATTCCTTGATAGGAGTATTTATGCTAGTATGGTGATTGTTTTGATTGTTACGATCTCGTTTCGAGATCGATGTCGAACTAGTGAGGGGCGTGGGATAGCCAACGCCTCTACATAACCCCACTAAGTCGTAAGTGCCTACGTGTTTGAAGTACGACTTTCGGGATCATGATCCCATCCGCTCCGATTGCAAGGAGGGATGAGCGCACTCTAGCTAAGTGCCGGGAAACGGAGTTTTTCCCTCGGGTGGCTCGGTTTATCCGTGTCCCACCACATACTCATTAAATCATAAATGGAAAGCGAATGTCTTTTATCACTAAGTAAGATAAGTGCCAAAGCACAATTAAACGGACTAGATCGGACCGGTCTCTAATGACCGATCCGGCCCTCGGTCCATTATGGGCGCGAGTGGTAATTGATTTGATTGAATAAATGAAAGTTCCCAACATACCTTCTACTCTAAAGAAGACTACAATCTAGTAGTACTTCTCTTGCTCTTCAAGCTATCCCTTTCGGGATATGTTATCATTGATTCTCGTATCTTAGCTCCACAAAGTCAAACCATCGTAAACACAACCCTTTATCCTCTCATTTATACTGATAAGTTGAAATTACCAAAGTACCCTCGGGAAGTTCTAATCCCGCTCGCTTAGTCTCCTAGACTAATTCTTCTTTCCGCATGTTTGCCTGGCATTCTATCGCCCCTCGCGAATTATGTCAGATTCAGGAAACCCTAGTAAGGCGAAGTGAAGGAAGGTGAAGGAAGTCGAGACCACTCAAGATGTGCTTTTATTTCCGTTTTGGTTTTAATATTTCTCTATCCCCGAAACATGATGGATTTGGTGTTTGTTTTCAATTAGTCGTTAAGCTAAAGACAATGTAAGATATTTTGTAATGAACTAAGTCTCCTTCGGGAGCATGTTTTCTGATTTATGTATTATGTTTTATTCCGCATTTTATTTGTTCTATATCATTCTAAAAGCCTTGGGTGACTTTGGACGGTAAAGTCTGAGGTCACTGGCGGTAATACCCAATGTTGTAAAATAGGGGTGTTACAATTGTGGTATCAGAGCTAAACGTTTTCGTTTTAAAACCGAAAAGTTCTAAAACCAAGAATTTTCGAAAACCGAGAACTTCTTAAAGCCTTAACTCTTACTTCCGCTACTTAGGACTTTAAATTTTAGAGGATTTTCTCCTTTACTCTTTTTAAAGAGAATCTAGGAATAGTAATCTTCCAAATTCAACTCTTAGCTAAGAAAATATTTCCCGAATTTATTAGAGACTTTAAATAGCTAAAATTTAGTTCTAGAACTACCTAACTTCTTTCTAAAATCTTTTCTACCTTTTGAAAAAACTAAAATGATTATGAACTTTTCTTATCAATAACGTAAGTGTTCTTTAAGAAACTTATCACTGGAGTCTTATACTTTCACTTTAGAAAAACTTATACCCTTATATGAAAAAAAAAATAAATAAAATTTGATAAGTGATCACAAAACTCACCTCATAAAGTCATTTGGTTAAAAGAAGAAAACCTTAGTGTCATAATAGGGCCAAGAAAATGAAAAGCATAAAGTGAAATTTTGATTTAGCAATTCTCGAAGTCTTGACTTCATTCACTACGTTTTCCTTTCATAGAAACTAAGGAGGTTCTATAATAACGCCTTTTCTTTTCTTTCTTCCTCAGAAAAACCATGGCTAGCCCGAACCGCAACCACCTTGAGGACCACATTGACGGAGCCAACATCGGGATGCAAGCCCCGAACCCGTACTTTCCCTACATCGACGAGGATGGTCACCTCGGGGTCAATATGGAGATTGACCAAGTCGGTGAGCCATGGGAGGAGTCGGAAGAAGATCCTGAGGAAGATCCTAACCTGCCCATAGGACTATCAAATGATGAGTTAGCACCCGTCGAATTGCCCCCATCACCCGTGTATGAGTCCGAGGATTACCCCTCGGAAGATGAAGAGATGGCACCGGGGTATGAACCCGAAGATTACTCCGATGAGGAAAATGAGGAGTTAGTGCCTGAACAGGACCTTGAGCATGGAGAAGAAAACGAGTTTGATGATGAGGAGCTGGAGTTATTGTGGCAGGCACAAGCAGATTGGGACGCTATGAATGAAGCGTCGGAAGAAGAAGACGAAGACGGGGTGGTAATCAACCCAGAAGCACCACCTCCACCTCCTCCACCAGCGAGCCCCGAGTGGGAATATGTGCCACCTGCTCCGATGCCTCCTATGATCGAAGTCCCAAGAGTCATGGCAAGAATGGAAGTCGTTTCACCCCCAAGGGCGCCTGAGCCCGAGGAGCCTATGCCACCGATGAGACACTTTTGGTGTCACGAGGACGAGGAGCTCCTACAACAGCTCCAATCCATGCAGGTTGATCATTCCAGGGAGAGACAATATGGACCGCCCTCCCTACTTGAGCGGGCAAGGCAGGCACCTAGGGAGATACAGATGGAAGGATTCACCACTTGGATGGAAGGGGAATCTTCCAACCGCCAGGCTCGTCAACCGTTAGTCAACGCACCCCCATTCTCCGGCATAGTTCCCACTAGAAGTTGGAGGATAAACCGTGGCATGCTTGAGAGTCACCAACGGGAATGGATGATGGAGACGGAAAGGGAACGAGCGGAGAGGCTCCAACTTCGGATTTGCATCGCGGAGCTTCAAGCACGTGAAGATTGAGCAGGCCAACATCCTCCTTAGCAACGACACGGGGATTATTGACGAGACCCTCTTCGGGGAAGGATTCCTCGATACTTACGCCGACCGTATTTAGATTTCCCTAGGATTGTATTTCCCTTTTCAAGAAGTGAGCTTAGACCACTTCTTTCGACTCCATTTTGTCTATAGGAAGTCGAAGCGGCTTAATTTCCCGTTCTAGTTAAAATGGCTTAAATTATAAAAGCCTTGTACTTTCTATTATGAATCTTCAATGAAATTCTTCCTTTCACTATTAGAACTTGAGTTATCTATTCCGTCTTCATACTCTAACGAGTTAACAAGTAAAAACAAAAAAAACTTCAGATGGTCAACACAAGAGCTACTAATCGCAGCACCACTGGACCTAGACATGGCAATGACGAGGGCGAGTCAGAAGCCCGAGGAGAGCTCGGATTGAACCCGCCCCACGCACCTGCAGCACCCATTGCATTCAACGCAGAAACTGTGAATGCACTACGCACTCTCGTACAACAATTGATACGAGAAGAAATCCCTGCCGCGGTTCCTAAGCCCGTGAACCCCGATGCACGAAACGAGGTGCCAGAAGAGGTACAAGAAGAAGTGGGTCAAACGATTGAGGGGGTTCCCGTGAAGCGAAATCTGGTTAGCTTCACTGAAGGGATCAAGGCTTTCAACGCTATGAAGCCTGATTCATACGACGGAACCGGGGACCCGTCAGGAGTATAATACTGGTTCTCTCATGTGGAGAGGCTTCTACGAAACATTCCGTGTGCTGAAGCAGATAAGGTGCACATGGCTGCACTAAAGTTGAAGGGTGAAGCTGGTGAATGGTGGGAAAGCTCCAGCCTATCAAGTCGTCCAGACCTGAGTTGGGTTATGTTCAGAGATAAGATGATGCGCCGCTTCTTCACAGAATCAATGCGAGAGGAAAAGCTGGACGAGCTCCACTCCCCAAAGTTGTATGGGCTAAATGTGCTGGAGAGAGCCAAGAAGTTCAATCATCTCCTGCAATATGCTGAAGAGGAGATTACCACAGAAAAGCAAAAGATCAAGCATTTTCACCGCTGGATGAGTGACCACATCAAGCCTTGGATGGCCAACCGCACCTTCAACACTTTAGAGGAGTACGTGGATCATGCTCATCGGATGGAGACGACCTTGAAGGTTCCTGAGCGCAAGAAATTTGGTGGAGGAAAGCCTCACCATTCCAGCCACAGTGGATTTAAGAGGCCAGCATCTCCTCAGGGTTCTCAATGGTCGAAGAAGAGCAAGCTCAAAGCTTCATCAGCAGGGTCAAGACCTGGCCCTCGGACTGAATCAGCAAGGCCCCCACTTATCTGCCACAATTGTGCGGAACCGGGCCACATAAATCGGAAATGTCCCAAACCGCTCAAGAAGTGCTTCAACTGCAACAAGGATGGACATCTCCAACAGTTCTGTAGGCGGCCAACCAATTCCCTGAGCCAAAACCGTTCAAATGTTGTGACCCAGCGACCAGAGGCATCAAACAAGCCAGCAGGAACTACATCCGTCCAGTCGACGGCCAATCAGAGGAACAAAGGGCCTATGTATCCACAGAGTCAAGGACAGAGATTGTATGAGATGCGCACCACAGACAAGCCTGAAGAACCTACCTGCCAAGGTACTCTTCATATCCGCTCTAAAGATGTATTCATACTCTTCGATTCCGGTGCTTCGCATTCCTTCATTTCCGAAAAGTGCGTAGAACTCTTAGGATTAGACAATCTTGAGAGGTGTGAGTCGTTTATCGTGAACCTGCCAAATGGGGAAAAGATGATTGGGGTAAGACAATTAGCTAAGTTCCCCTTATGCATTCAAGGAGGAAACTTTCCTTCCAACTTAATATGCATCCCCATGGATCTTTATGACATCATTCTCGGAAGAGATTGGTTGTCTCTGCACGGAGCAGTAATTGACTTCTACACCCGAACCGTGACCATCAACTCGGGAGGAAAACGCATGTGCAAGTTCAAGGGGAAACGGGAGGAAGAAAATGGAAGGATGATCAACGCCATGAAAGCCAGGAAACTACTAAGCCAGGGTTGCATTGGGTACCTCTGCTACCTAGAGTCGACAGAGAAGAAGGTTGTGAACATCCAAGAGATCCCCGTGGCCAGAGAGTTCCCCGACGTCTTCCCAAACGAACTCCCCGGGTTACCTCCTCGACGAGAAGTCGAGTTCTCAATAAGTCTCGAGCCGGGTACTGGCCCAATCTCTAAAGCGCCATACAGAATGGCCCCGCTGGAAATGAAAGAACTCAAGAGTCAGCTTGAAGAACTGCTTGAGAAGGGTTACATTCGACCAAGTGCATCGCCATGGGGAGCACCAGTGCTATTTGTAAAGAAGAAGGACGGAACTTTCCGTTTGTGCATCGACTACAGAGAACTGAACAAGGTCACCATCAAAAACAAGTATCCTCTTCCAAGGATAGATGACCTTTTAGATCAACTTAGAGGTGCAAAAGTTTTCTCCAAAATTGACCTGAGGTCAGGCTATCACCAGCTTCGAATCCGCGAGGAAGACATTCCGAAGACAGCCTTCCGTACCCGTTATGGCCACTACGAATTTGTAGTGATGCCATTCGGATTAACAAATGCACCTGCGGTATTCATGGACTTGATGCACCGATGCTTCCATGAGTACCTCGACAAGTTTGTCATTGTCTTCATTGATGACATCCTAATCTACTCCGGGAACCAAGCAGAACATGAAGAACACCTCCGAGCTGTGCTACAGATCCTAAGGCACAACCAGCTCTACGCCAAACTGTCCAAGTGTGACCTTTGGCTTACAGAAGTGGCTTTTCTAGGCCACGTCATCAATCAAGATGGAGTTATGGTGGACCCAAAGAAGATTGAAGCAGTTTCAGAATGGGAGCAACCAAAGAATGTGAAGGAAATTCACAGCTTCCTAGGACTCGCAGGGTACTACCGAAGATTCGTCGAAGGGTTTTCGAAGATCGCTCTTCCCATGACGAAGTTACTCCGAAAGACCCACAAGAAGTTCGTGTGGGATGAAAAATGTGAGGAGAGTTTCCAAGAACTCAAGAAGCGCCTCACGAGTGCGCCAGTGTTAACTCTGCCAGATGGACACGATGGTTATGTAGTATACAGTGATGCCTCCAAGCAAGGGTTGGGATGCGTGCTCATGCAGAATGGGAAAGTGATCGCATATGCATCAAGGCAACTGAAGGTGTATGAAGTAAATTATCCAACGCACGATCTCGAATTGGCAGCAGTAGTGTCCGCTTTAAAGATTTGGCGACACTACTTGTACGGGGTGAAATGTCAGATCTACACGGATCACAAAAGCTTGAAGTATGTGTTCACACAGAAGGAGCTAAACATGAGGCAAAGGAGATGGTTAGAACTGCTAAAAGACTACGACATAGAGCTACTCTATCATCCGGGAAAAGCTAACGTCGTCGCAGATGCTCTCAGTCGAAAGACGCTACAAGAGGGCATGATAGCAATGTTAACCGCCCAACCAAAGTTGCAGCAAGAACTCATCAGAGAAGGCATTGAGGTTTGGTTTGGAAGACAACAAGGATGCCTAAACACACTGGAGATTCAATCTGAATTAATTGCAGAAATCAAGGAGAAGCAGACAGACGACATTATGTTGATCAGAATCAGTGGCGAAGTGCAAACGGGCAAGGCACCGGGATTCGTTATTCAAGATGACGGTTCCCTTTGGTTCCAAAATCGGATCTGTGTGCCCAACGTGGACGAGCTTCGAAAGATTATCCTGAGAGAAGCCCACTCATCTGCCTATTCAGTACATCCTGGAGCAAGTAAAATGTACAAAGATGTACGCAGAAATTTCTGGTGGCCAAGCATCAAGCAGGATGTCGCAGAGTTTATATCTAAGTGCTTGGTTTGCCAAAAAGTGAAAATTGAGCACAGAAGACCTGGAGGAAAATTGCAATCCCTACCAGTACCAGAATGGAAATGGGAAGACATTGCAATGGATTTCGTGACCGACCTACCAAAAACCCAAAAGCAGAAAGATGCTATCTGGGTCATTGTGGATCGGCTTACCAAGAGTGCTCACTTTATCCCCATTCAGAAAAAGTGGAAAGCCCCAAAGCTAGCAACGGTCTTCGTCAAGGAAATAGTTCGTCTCCATGGTACTCCAAAGACAATCATCTCCGACAGGGACGGCCGATTCATGGCCTCCTTCTGGAAAAGACTACATGAGGCCATGGGCACAGAACTCAAGTTCAGCACATCATTTCATCCGCAAACCGATGGTCAATCTGAAAGGACCATCCAAACTCTTGAGGATATGCTACGAGCTTGTACGCTAGACCGTACCATAAGTTGGGATGACAGCTTACATCTCATAGAATTCACTTACAACAATAGCTGGCATTCTTCCATCAAGATGGCTCCCTTCGAAGCCTTATACGGCCGGAAATGTCGTTCCCCGCTCTGTTGGGACGATAATGCCGACAAGATTCTCTTAGGTCCCGATCTAATAGAACAAACTGCCGCCGAAGTCGCCCTCATCCGTCAAAGAATGTTGACCGCTCAAAGTCGATAGAAGTCTTATGCGGATCTAAAAAGACGAGACATTGAGTTTGCCGTAGGAGATAAAGTTTTCGTCAAGGTATCTCCTTCAAAAGGCGTATTCCGCTTCGAAAAGCGAGGCAAGCTTAACCCTTGCTACGTAGGACCCTTCGAAATACTAGAGAGAATCGGCAACCTGGCCTATCGAGTTGCCTTACCGCCATCTGCTCACCCTGTGCACAACGTGTTCCACGTATCGCTCTTAAGAAAGTATGTGCCCGGCGAATCCCACGTGATCAATTTCGACGACGTCGAGATCCAATCGGATGGCACCTACGAGGAGAGACCGATCAAGATTGTAGAGCACCGAATCAAGCAATTGCGCAACAAAGAGGTACCTTTAGTCCGTGTACTCTGGTCCAAGGATGGCAACGAAGGTACAACTTGGGAAACCTGGGAAACCGAGCAAGACATGCAGAGGCGTTTCCCAGAGTTAATGTCTCCTTGAACACCACTAGTGTGATCCTTTTAAGGGGGTACTAGACCCCATAGAATCCTCGCAAGTCCTAAACTGTAATTTCTTTTGTCTCTACATCCCAGTACTGCCCTGTTTTTCTAAGTTTCGGGGACGAAACTTATTTAAGGGGGTACTATTGTAATATCCGCGATATTCCAAGATTTTATAATATAAAGTTTATTATCAATTATTTTTCTCTAAATTAAAAGGAGGATTTTAATCGAATGAAAGTTTACTATACTTTTGAAAAAAAAAAAAAGTTTAACAATACAAAGATCATAGTCGAAAACTCGAAATAAATACTCGAGGGAGATAATTTAATAAGTGAGGATTTTATTTAAGAAAACATCAACTAAAAATAATGATTTAGAAGTGAATTTTATTCATAAAATAAAAATACATAAAGGCTTAAAAAAAATCACTTTACAAAGTCTTGCAAAGAGAATACAAGAGCCGGGATTTGAACCCGAGATCTCTTGCATCCTCCCCTCACACGCCCCACACTCTCAACCACTAGACCAATGGCACTTTCTTACTACACCACACCATTCTAATCAACTTAAATCAAATTAATCTCCTTCTTTTACTAAAAAATAGACATCAGACTATGTCTGATGTGAGTTACGTTGATGTGAAATTGTCCAATGCATGCTTCTCCCACCACCATTGCCTTGCAAGACTCACCTTACTACATCATCTTCTCATCACCATCAAAGAAGCACACCTTGCACCTATGGGTGAGCTTCTCCTCTTCCTCCATTGGTCAATTTCCATTGCCATGGATTGAAGACTTCATCACCTTGTCTATATAAACCCCTCTCAAGACTCACTTGAAGCTTTTGCTCTCTCCTCTAGCAAGAACACCTCTCCTTCTACTCTATCTATCAATTGTGCCATTCTAGCATTCAAAAATCAGCCACTCTCTCTAAGTTATTCATCCATTCAAACACATAGAAACACCACAAAATTCCTCTCTTCTTCCTTTGGAGCCACCGAACCACCACCGGGCCGCCACTGCTGGACCGCCGGTCGACCGCCGCTGCCACGCCGGAGACGCCGGAGTCGCCGCCGCCCTTCGCCGTGCAGCCCTGTCGCCGAGCACCTCCCCTGCCCTCCCTCTCCAGTGTTCTGTAAAACAGAATACAGAAAGTATAAAATTCTATCTTTAAAAACTATATTATCCATATGTATTTATTTAATTACAAATCTTTTATAATTGTTAAATGTATATTTTAGATTTTATGGAATAAAAAAAATATGAGAGAATCTTGTTAGTTGAAGAAAAACTAGAAACTATATGATTTTACCATAGTAACTTAAGAGAAATAAAGATAAGTAATTATATTCATGAAATTATTACTTGCATGTTATTTCAAGACATAAATAGATGAAATAAAATTAGTATAGTATGAAAAGTCCATATTTAGCAATATCTTACCTTAGATCAAAATAAAAGGTAGAGATACTTCATGCATGCACTTTTATACAAAAGAGGATATGATTTTCATGACTTTATAAATCAAAAGTTTGTACAATAATATTAATACCATATTTTCAAGGATTTATAATAAAAGTTTAAGTAGAGAAAAGTCTTGCATGGCATCTAATATATATGATATAGAAATTATAAAGTAGAAAAAATAGGATAAAATATGTTACTAGCATGTGAATATTAAATAAGAAATATTATTAGCATCTTGCTTGGAAAAGAAATAAAAGTAGAAAAGATTCTATGTTAAGAACTATAATATAACATATTATATGATTATGATCAAAGAAGTTTTATGGATCATAAAGTATAAAAGAATTTTGGAAATAGATCAAAGTTGTGAATGTAGTATATTAAGTAGAATATTACAAATATTCTAAGATAATTATAGGATAAATGAATTATTGGAAAAAGAAAAACATTCGAATATAAGGAAAATATTAGTTTATAAATTAAAAATATTAAAATAATAGTATGATCACAAGGTGAGAATTCACTAGGGAGGAATATTTATGTTATACAAGATAAGAGAATATCTCTATAGACTTTATAAAATAAAAAGGATTCTTGAAATTTTATAAATAAAGATAGTGTAACATATAGTAATAATAGTAAGTTACCTAATCAAGCAAATTAGGAAATCCTATTTTTGGAAACTTCTAAGTTTGGAACTATGAGTTTGATATTTATAGATAATAAGAATAGTGAGAATAAATACAATTTATTTTAAAGTATTAAATTGATAATTATTTTAATAAAGATATTTTCGGAATAATAAGGATATTACCAAAACTAAAATAATAATAACGGAATATTATTATTTTAGGAAAAACATTTTCTAAATTATTATTATAATAATTTAGAAACGTAAACTCTCTTATAAATAGTATAAGAGGTATTTCGAACTCTAAAAGTAAAAAAATCGTGTTTTGAGCTTTTCCGTAAATTCTATATCACTAGGTCGGAATCCTCGCTCATAGTAGGAACTCGCCTAACTTTCGTCAAAAGCTCGTTGCTAAACTCGGTTACGCTAAGGCAAGTGGAATTTCCCCTTGTGCCCTTTTTATCCGTCTTTATACTATTACTCGATGTTGGGAACAACTTGTATGCTTAAATAAGAATGAATCTAGGAAATATCGATTGTTAGAAATAACGACTATTGTTAGCATAGATTGCTTTATATATTCCTTGATAGGAGTATTTATGCTAGTATGGTGATTGTTTTGATTGTTACGATCTCGTTTCGAGATCGATGTCGAACTAGTGAGGGGCGTGGGATAGCCAACGCCTCTACATAACCCCACTAAGTCGTAAGTGCCTACGCGTTTGAAGTACGACTTTCGGGATCATGATCCCATCCGCTCCGATTGCAAGGAGGGATGAGCGCACTCTAGCTAAGTGCCGGGAAACGGAGTTTTTCCCTCGGGTGGCTCGGTTTATCCGTGTCCCACCACATACTCATTAAATCATAAATGGAAAGCGAATGTCTTTTATCACTAAGTAAGATAAGTGCCAAAGCACAATTAAACGGACTAGATCGGACCGGTCTCTAATGACCGATCCGGCCCTCGGTCCATTATGGGCGCGAGTGGTAATTGATTTGATTGAATAAATGAAAGTTCCCAACATACCTTCTACTCTAAAGAAGACTACAATCTAGTAGTACTTCTCTTGCTCTTCAAGCTATCCCTTTCGGGATATGTTATCATTGATTCTCGTATCTTAGCTCCACAAAGTCAAACCATCGTAAACACAACCCTTTATCCTCTCATTTATACTGATAAGTTGAAATTACCAAAGTACCCTCGGGAAGTTCTAATCCCGCTCGCTTAGTCTCCTAGACTAATTCTTCTTTCCGCATGTTTGCCTGGCATTCTATCGCCCCTCGCGAATTATGTCAGATTCAGGAAACCCTAGTAAGGCGAAGTGAAGGAAGGTGAAGGAAGTCAAGACCACTCAAGATGTGCTTTTATTTCCGTTTTGGTTTTAATATTTCTCTATCCCCGAAACATGATGGATTTGGTGTTTGTTTTCAATTAGTCGTTAAGCTAAAGACAATGTAAGATATTTTGTAATGAACTAAGTCTCCTTCGGGAGCATGTTTTCTGATTTATGTATTATGTTTTATTCCGCATTTTATTTGTTCTATATCATTCTAAAAGCCTTGGGTGACTTTGGACGGTAAAGTCTGAGGTCACTGGCGGTAATACCCAATGTTGTAAAATAGGGGTGTTACATATTTAAATAGAAGGTCAAGGTTTATGGATCCCTAGAAAGGCACAAGGTTAGACTGTTTGCTTCTAGTTTCACTCAATTTGAAGGAGTTGACTATTCTTAAACCTTTGAACCATTTGCTAGAATGATCACTATCAAAACATAGTGAATTGTTTACTATACTAATAACTAGCTCATCATGCAAATGGATATCACCAATGCCTTTCTATATTGAAAACTTAAAGAAGATGCATAAAAGACTTTTCCACCAAATTACTCCATCTCAGAAGGATGCAAGCCATCAAATGATAGAATTTTCTATCACTTGTCCTAAATAGAGACCTATGATGAGGCTGATTAATTCTCTCTAGTGTGCAAATTGGACAATTCTATATATGGGACTAAAGCAAGAACCAAGGCAATGGATCGTGAAGTTTTTCAAGCAGTTATGACAGTAGCTCGATGACATACTATCCATTGTTTATAAGACTCAAAAGGGAGTTCGTTCATTAATATCTTAGTGTATATAGATACATGATAATCACTAGAAGAAGCGGCATTTGAAGATCAGTTTTAGCTAAAACACTTAGGAGAGATGAATATTCGGTCAAGGCATTGAAGTGGATAGGAGTATGGATGGTTTTTTTTTTCTAAATTAGAGAAATTTTACCATGATAATGTTGAAAGAAATAAGAATTAATGTCTAACTCAAAACCTCTACGAGCATGAGAAGTTAACATGTGTGTGGGAGGAAGGGGAGACGCTTTGAAAAACCCACACTAATGAAGAAGGTTGATTGGAAAATTAATAGATCTAACAATGACAAGGTTAGGGAATCGCCTATTTTATACAAGCATTGAACTAGTTTATGCAAAATTGATTTTTTGAACATTAGAAATCAACACAATATGTGTTAAGTATCTAAAATCCTCACCAGGGCGGTGGTTAAACTATCATACTTGAAGCTAGTTAGGGTTGTAAATGGACAAAGTCGTTCATGAGCAACTCGTTATTCAACTCATTTAGATCATGTTCGTGTTAGGCTCGATTTGTAAACAAGTCAAGCTTGAGCACAATTTTAAGGCTTGAAAGATAAATGAAAAGAGCTTGAGCACAAGAAAACTCGGCTCATTAATTCATGAACAATCTGGATTATATAAGCATGAGCACGTTTGACCACTATCCGACGATCATCCGGTTCAAGAAGTCTTCAAGGAAACTCCCCTCTTTCAAATTCAGAAGCATTTGAGCACAAAATCAAAATTTCCTTAGCATTGTTGCCGGGGAATAAAGAAAAGCCATCCATGGCCACACTATTTTCTCCATCACAATCAAGTTGAAAGCTTTGAAGGGCGGATTTCAACAACTTAACAGATTTTGCTACTCTAGCATTGAAGGTGTGCTCATTGATCTCAAAAACTCACTCAGGTATGTTCAACAAAGCCTCTCCTCTTAGTTTTTTTTTACTATAATCTACTCATGGAGGAGAAACACCTCATCAAAGAAGTGAATGCTCAACAAGATCTTGTTGTCAAAGACCTCCGATAAAGATCAAAAGTTAAGGGCTTTCATGTGAAGATGAAAACTCCAAATTCTTCCATGCTTGTGTTAAGCACATGAAAGTGTCCAAAACCATTTTATCAAGTGTTCACGAAGACGGTAACAGGCTTGAAGACTCAATTGACATTGAGCACCACATTCATATGATAAACGCATCATGAGCAATAGTAATTCTCCCATTGAGGACATTGATGTTGACGATTGCAAAAATGGGCCTTGCGTCGACTCTGCTTAAGCTGAAATGTTGTGCTCCCCTGTTAGATATGAGGAGGTCAGAGAAGTTATTTTCTCACTCCCCACCTCCTAGAACCCGAGTCCTAATGGCTTTGGTAATGCTTTCTTTAGAGAATCTTTGGGTGTTATTGGGAATGAAATCACTAGAGCAATCTCGGAGTTCTTCACCAATGGTCAACTCCTCAGACAAGTTAATGCTACAATTATCCATCTGATTCCTAAGAGGGCCTCGCCTATGAGCATTGCAGATTACCTACCTATTTCTTGATGCTCCACAATATATAAGGTCATATCCAAGATCCTCACCGCTGGAATTTGGAAAGTACTACAACATATCATTAATTGTTAATAGGGACCAAACCTTCCTAATAGAGGTGTGTAGCACAACGCCTTGGTGTGTCAGGAGATCATAAAAACTATAATAGAACTAGTGAACCGACTACATGTGCAATCAAGCTCGATCTCAAAAAGGCATATAATATTATTGAGTGGAAGTTCATCATTGACATCCTTAAATCCTTCAAATTCCCATTATGGTTTATAAAGCTAATACAAGCATGCATTGAATCGATTTTTATCTCTATCAATGTTAATGGCACTTTGGTGGGGTTTTTTTAAAGCACAAGAGGGATTTTACACGGCGATCCCTTCTCACCCTATCTCTTTGCGTTATAGCTATAGAATATTCGCATAAAAGTCTTAATAGGATGAGTGAAATCAACAACTACAAATTACACTCTAGGTGCAAGGAGCTTAGGCTTATGCATTTGGCCTTCGCCGACGACTTGTTCTTGTTCTGCAAAGGCAATTCCTCCTTGGATCAACATCTCGTTGAATCCATACAACATTTTCTCCAAAGTCTCATGCCTAATTTGTAATCCGAAAAATCTAGCATCTTTTATGATAACAACTAGCCAACATAGAGTGGCATGCATTATTGGCCTCCATATCGGGCAACTCCCCATCACCTACCTTGGATTACCACTGCACTCCCACAAGCTCACTAGCTCTGAATACTCTGTGTTAATTGGAAAAATCACTAGCAAAATTCAATATTGGTCTTCCAAATTCCTCTTATATGCTGAGAAATGTGAACTCATTCGATCGGTTTTAAGCGGAATCACAAATTTCTAGATAAGAGTGTTTATTCTTCCTAAGAAGATGCTCAACAATGTTCAGAAGCTTATGAGAAACTTCCTTTGGAGTTGGGCTTGTGAAAGCAAGAGAAAGCTCGTGGCTTGGCATGATGTGTCAAAATTGAGAGAAGAGAGGCTTGGCTTCAAAGAGATTAAGTAGAAATGAAATTTGACACACCATAGCCAAGAATAGTGACAACTAGACGTGGAAGTGTCTCCATAAGATCCAAGATGAGCTTATAAACACACAGAACACAAATGGTTCTATCAATTGGGAAAGAGTTTGGATCCAGAAAAACTCGCACAATGTTAGCCACGACCTCTATGATATCTGGAGAAGCAAGGAGAAAAATGTTCCACGAGGAAACCTCATTTGGAGGATGCCCAACATTCCTTGGTGTGCCTTCATCGTGTGGCTAGTTGCGAGAGATCATGCCCCGAATCTTGATCGTCTTCACAAATTTGGTATGAACCCTTTAAATTTGTGTCATGTCTACGTTGCGCTTGAAACATCTAGACACACTTGGTTTGGTTGCCATTTCTCTAATGTTGTCATTGCATATGTTATGGAATGGATTAGAATTGGAATTGACCTTGATGACTTGCACGATTGGCTTTGATAGCTTGCAGCCAACAAGCACCAAATGTCCGCTATTTTCAAGCTTAGAATTAGTGTTTTCACTGTCGCGACATATGCAATCTGGCAACATAGAAACATTGTCTGTTTCCAAAATGAGATCTTCAATGTCGTGATATATGTGTGCTCAAGACGTTATCCAACTCACCAAGATCAGATGTCAAATGAAGGTGAAGGACCCGAAGAACTCTCTTCATCATTGGGTTAGTTAACATGATGTGATTTACCCTATTTTCTCCTTGTAGGGTTGAGATTTTGTTTTTGTGTTAAACTTCGGGCTATTTTTTATTGTGTCTGATATGATTTCTTGCTCATAGGATTGTCCATGATATTCTCTATCTAGATTTCTAAGATCATTTTTAGAATTGATCTTTTCATTCATCTCATTGAAAAGTTTACCCTTGTAAAACAACATATATATTGAGAGAGCATTAGTCAAAGATAATTGCACATAATATTAATTCACAATCTCTGTATTCTAAAATATAGTTATATATTTCTAAAATATAATATTAATTCATAATATTAAGAAGTTAGTTATGTAATCTTATCTTGTATTCTAAAATATAGTTATATATTTCTTTATATTGTAATCCTTGTCCTTGATGACTTGCACAAATGGCTTTGATAGTTTGTAGCCAACAAGCACCAAAAGTGTGCTATTTTCAAGCTTAGAATTAGCGTTTTCACTGTCACGACATATACAATTTGACAACATAGAAACATCGGTCCTGTTCCCATGGAGTTTGTGAGAAACTCTATGGGTGAATTTACTAAAACCCTATAGTAAATTGGTGAACCCGTCGGGAAAAAAGAAAAAAAGAAAAAAATAATAACTTGATATGGAGAGAGAAAAATCAAATCTCAACCGTTCAATTTGTATTTAATGGTTAGGATTTATTCAACTCTATCTATGGAGTTTTTTCACAACTCCACTGGAACTAATTCCTAGAAACATTGTATGTTTCCAAAATGAGATCTTCAATGTCTTGATATATGTGTGCTCAAAATGCTATCCATCTCACCAAGATCAGATGTCAAATGAAGGTGAAGGACCCGAGAAACTCTCTTCATCATTGGGTTAGTTAACTTGATGTGATTTACCCGGCCTATTTATTCCCTGTTGGGCTGAGTTTTTGTTTTTGTGTTCAACAACTTCCGGCTATTTTTTGTTGTGTCTATGTGATTTCTTGCTCATAGGATTGTCCATGATATTCTCAATCTAGATTTCTAAGCTCATTTTTAGAATTGATCTTTTCATTTATCTCATTGAAAATTTACCTTGTAAAACAACATATATATTGAGAGAGTATTAGTCAAAGATAATTGCACATAATATTACTTCACAATCTCTGTATTTTAAGAAGTCAGTTATTTAATCTTATCTTGTATTCTAAAATATAGTTGTATATTTCTTTATATTGTAATCCTTGTACATGAATGAAATATATCATCCAGTTTACACCATCGTTTAGAGAGTATATTTCTAATCTCTCTTCTCTCACGATATTCTCTATCTTGCTTCTAAATCTCTATGTGATCAAGTGTGATCAATTCATCTTAACTAGATCAATTCACATGGGACCCAGGATTTACGATGACATGCAGATAAGATCCAAAGAATTCATTGACATTCATAGATGAATACATAATCGATTTTTTTAACCTATGCTCTTAGGGCATAGGTTAAGAGACTAAAAATAATATTTTATTAGTTGTCCCTGTTATACCATGCACGACTATGACTTGATATTTTTTAGATATACTATAAAAAATATTAATAAATAAAAATACAATATAATATTTAATGTAAGTAATTTGTTGACCGTAATATCTATAACAAACTATTTTATTTTTAAAATCAAATAAAACAAATTAAATTTAGATTATTAACCATAAAATTGAGAATAAACATGAATTGTTAAGATAAAATAATCTACATTGCTCATTTTCCTTGACAATATTTCATAAATAGGTTTAATTTAAAAGAAATAGATAAAATATGAAGAAAATAAAGCATAAAAGATTTATTTTGAAAAAATGGAGGAAATGAGATTTTGATAAATAATAATTAATTTAATAATAATATATGTAATTGAGTGATGTCTGCTTTTTAGTCATGTTTTTAGGGTGTGTTTGAGTGTGTTTGAGTCTTTTTCTTTAGTTTTGTGTTTTGTTTTGAGTTGTTTGTGTAGGTTTTCGTATTTTCTTAATATATGGAGTCTACATAAGCTTTGGTGGTGTTTTGTAGGTTTTTAGAAGCTATTTGGAGTACTTTGAGGAAAAGAACAAAACCGGTGGAAGATAGCACTCAAGATTGAAGAGAAGATGAAGATTAAGCGCTCAAGTAAAGTCATTGAAGATCAATTTTGAGCTTACAAGAGATAGATAATTTCGTTACAAGAACATAGGAAAAAGAATCGAGTCAAACGGAGTTGTAACGAATCCGCTACGCAAGTTTTACTCAAGGCTATTCGTACTGCCTATCAGGGTCGTACTCGACCCAAACACAAATCAAGCCCCCAGGACCGACCCATTTGGGTCGTGCGTGGCGCCGGCTTTCTCTTATCCCGTGATCTTTGTGATATATTCTATCTTTTTATTTTAGGAAGGTTGTTTTGATCTTGTTTCCTAGTTTAATTAGGACTCTTTTTCCTCTATAAAAGGAGGCTAAACCCTTTAGTTCAAGGGTCCGGTTTTTAGTTTGATTTTTTATTCGCTTTTTGGCAATTGTAGGAAGACTTGGAGAACAAGTTGGAGAAATTTGTAAGACTTCTTAGTTTTCAATTTGAATTTCGGTTTGTTTATTTTGATCATGTCTTCGTTTTACTTTGCCATGAGTGAGTAGTTTTCTTAGATTCTAGGGTTGGGTAAGAACCCAACACGATCATGCATGTCCAAACTTGAATTCATGACTTGAATACTTGAAGATTATATCTATCTATCTTGTGCTAACTTCCTTTGCGACAGTTGAGGCATATATCTTGTGGTTAACCTAAAAGCGAGAGTGTAAAGTTGATTGCTTGATTAGTTCTAATAGGATTATTTGCGAAAGTTGATATTCCTAGGTTGAAGGATATATATAAAGTTGTTTAATTTGCGAAAGTCGATTGAATAACTTGAATTGTTTGCGAAAGTTGACTTTTCTATGATCGTAATTGCATGATAGTTGTGAATTCTTGTTGAAGCATGTATGGTTGCTGTTGTGGTAGCCCTATCCCTAGATTTTGCCTTTTATATTTGATTAAACTCGTTAATTTGATTCGATCTCGACCCACCTAAGGTCGTGCTCGAACCCCAGCTTGTGTGTGCTCGTTCGTGTGTGTGATTGCTTAGGATCGACCCTCATAGGGTCGTGCACGACCCTTCAGTTCGGTCCTGGCCTTGTTTTGCTCATGTTTGTTTTGCTTTTCGTAGTTTATCAACTAATCTCTCAGCACTATTCTCATTCCCGTGGACGAGCCTGACTCCCTGTACTCAGCGGGGTCTTGATATAAATTTATTTGTTCAAGAAACCCTTCAAAAAATTGGCGCCGTTGTCGGGGAGTGTGCAATAGTGCTTAGTTTAGTTGATATTTGGGTATTGGGACTAGCCCTTACCCTTTTGTTGTTTTCTAATTTTGTTTTCTTTGTCTTTGATCGCAGTGTATGCCATCTCGTTTTTCCCGGAGAACCTTTGGGATAGACTATGATAGCGAGCCCGAGAGATCCTTCCACCGACGTTTGAGAGAAAAACAAGCAATGGCCGACGCTGAGACTCTTGCTCGACAAATGGAGGAACTCCGCACTCAGATGGAGTGCATGCAAGCGGATCGAGACACTCAGGCTGCAAATGCGCAGCGGCTACAGGAGCGACTGGACGCTATTCCGCAAAACGCAAAGCAATACATGCATCCGAAATTTAAGGTTCCCGAATCCGCTATTGACCTCCCTGAAATTGAGCGCGCCTTTCAGATCAAGTCTCATTTCATCACTCTTATCAAGAGATCTCAATTTGAGGGCAAGCACACTGAGTTTCCTATGGAGCATATCAAGAACTTCACTGATTTATGTGATACCACTGTTGTCGATGACGTGTCACTTGAATATGTGCTCTTGAAGGCATTCAAATGGTCTTTATCCGAGAAGGCACTTACTTGGCTCGAAAGCTTACCTCCTAGGTCGGTTCGTACATGGAATGCTCTGCATGACCTGTTTCTGACAAATTTCTTTCCACCGGCGAAGACTTTAGAGCTAAGAAAGCGCATCACTTCTTATCATCAACTTCCCAATGAAACTTTTGTGGAAACTTGGGAGCGGTTTAAGGAACTTCTTCGGCAATGTCCTACTCATAGACAACCACCCTATGTGCTTCAAGAGATTTTCTTTCAGGGGATTAATGCCGCTACAAAGGACAGAATCAACCTTCACACCGATTACGGGTTTATTGAGATGGATCCCTATCAAGCTTGGGCTTTGTTGGACAAACTCACCAACTATGATGCCATGTACGGTACCCAACAAGCTTGGCCGACGGAGAGGAAGCTTTATGAACCACAATCCGATGTGGTTGATCGGGATGTGAAGTTCCAATTCATGCAAGATGAGATCAACCGATTGAAAAACCAAGTAAGTTACTTTAAATCTTCTCAATCTTGTCAAGAATGCGGGTCTTCTGCCCATACTACTTCCAATTGCACTAACTTGCAGCAAGTGCGAGCCGTTGAGGCTTATGAGGAGGCGAATTATATGAGAGGTTCCTTTAGGAACCAAAACAATTATGCAGGGAGGAACAATGCTCAACCATCTTGGGGCAATCCAAATTATGACCAATACAAGCAACCCCCACAACAAGAGCAACGTCCCCCTCCCTACCGTCCTTCGGGCTATCAAAAGCCACCATCATAGGTGCAAGGTCTGCAAGAAGGAATCAATGGAATGTGAGCCGAGCTTACCACGCAAATGAAAGGTGTTCATGCTAGGTTGGGAGAATTTGACTCATGGAGAAAGAATGTTGATTCCCAACTTGGCCAGCTAGCTACTCAAACCCGGAGACCTCATGGACAACTCCCGGGTTGCACCGGCGAGAATCCTAGAGGTCGAGTAAGCGATGGTGAAATCCGAGCCATGCACCTAAGGAGTGGCAAGGCGTTGCCCGAGCCACCCATGCATAAAGAGGAGGAACAAGCCTCATGACCGACCCACTTAGGGTCGAGCACGACCAATTTAGGGTCGTGCACGACCCCCTCAAGGGTCGTTCCCGAGGATGCTACTAATGAGGAAGAAGGGGCGATCGACCCAACTGGATCGATCTCGACCACCCTTCACGAGCTTTATGTGATTTAGGTGCCAGTGCCAGTCTCCTACCACTCTCTATTTGGTCCAAAGCTAATATGGGACCACTGGAACCTGTCAATATGAATCTCTACATGGCAAATGGATCACGTGTCAAAGCCACTGGAGTCGTAGAGGATGTCCATGTACAAGTAGGCAAATTCTTTGTTCCCAGCAACTTCATAGTGATGGAGATTCCAAAAGACCCTGTGGTACCAATTATTCTTGGAAGACCATTCTTAGCCACCGCAAGGGCAAGAGTTGATGTTAGAAAGGGACTACTCACATTTGACATTGGGGAAGAGAAGGTCGAGTTTTGCTTCAATACTGCTGCGAATAAGGTTGCTAAAAGCATCAACGAGGAGCATACCGACCCCCCATGGTGGGTCGGTACCGACCATTCTCTAAAGAATCAAAACGATGTGGGTGACAAGCATGATACCGAGGCATTCCTTGATCCAGTGGGGTCGATAACGACCCATATACCCTTGGTAACGATCCCTCCTCAGAAAAACAAAGGTACGTCAACTTGCTCTAATCCAATTGATTCTGGTCATGATCCTTTCTTTCATCCATCTTTTACAACTCCTAATATTGAGAATATTGTCAAAGAGTCGAAGCCTCCTTGGTTTTCAGATTTTTCTAAGCCTAATGTAGGACTTCCAAGCATACTTGTGGATGATAGAGGACCGAATGTCTTGGAGAGAAGCTATGATGTTTTTCCGGCTAAGTATGGGGTTTCCCATGATCCCGACAAAGCTGGATGGAAGCCGCCCTGATGAGTTAAGATAAGTCGTCAAGCTAATGACGTTAAACAAGCGCTTACGGGAGGCAACCCGGTCTTTAGATTAGATTTCTATTATGTTTTTGATTTTAGATTAGTTTTTTCTAACCTTCTTTAGACTAGGATAGAATACATTTGTTTGGGATAGAATTTTTGTGGGATTTTTACAGGGTCTTAAGCTTCAAATACGGGATAAAAAACGAGAAAAGACGACTTTACATGCGGTGCAACTATTGGTACTTTTCGAACACTTGCAGGGGGGTCGAGATCGACCCTATTTGGGTCGTGCACGACCCTATCTGGAAATTCCGAAAATATCCCTTCTCCATTGAGGTTAACCATGATGAGCTCCACCTCCTTTCCAAGCTTCCAAGAGTGCTTTGTGAGTTTCTTCTTCTTATCCCTTTACTTTTTCACATCATTTTTCATGCATGGGGACATTGCATGATTTAAGTATGGGGTAGGGGAAGAAGAAACTTCACGTTTTGTGTTTAATTGAGTCTTTGCTTGTTTTCTTGTTTGTTGGTTTGTTTTGATAAAAGAAAAAAATAAAAATAATTGAAAAATGTCGAAAAAACAAAAAAATATTTGTTTCTTTATTTTAGGATAGAAGAATGCTCCATCTTAGATGTCCTATGATAAGAACTAATTTTCATGCTTATCATATAATTCCTTTGGCATATTTGGATAGTATGGCCTAAGTCTTGTGCTTTTGATTGTGAAAATTGACTTGTGATGAAATTGAGCATATGTGTTTTAAGTAGAAGTAGTTGCAATCCAACAAAAGATTTTACCTAGTGAGGAATTTTGGCCTTAAAGGGAGAACATCAAAAATTCCTCTTCTTTTTCTTGTGTGATTTGTCTCTTTATGCATATATATCTCTTGTCATTGATATGGTTATCTATTTCTTGAAGCCACTATGAGTTCGTTCATGCATGTTAATTATGATTAAGTACTTATTTTTCATAAGCCAATTTTTATCCTCTTTTTTACCTACCTTTAAATTATCCTCTTTTTGAAGCCAAGTTGAGCCTTAAGCCTTTTATTTTTAGCTCCACAAAATTATTCCCTAGCCAAGATAAGCTTGACCCTATCCGGGGATTAGGACTTAGTATTGGTTGTTCTGCTAATTTTGTTGAGTGAGATTGTTTGGTTCAAGTGTGGGGTAATTATGGGTTGGAAAAAGTTAAAAAATCTTGTTGTTTGTTATGTAAAAGGGGTTTGGTTCCCTGAATGTACTTGCAAAGAAAGAAGAAAAAAAAAGGAAAGAAATCGATACCAACCTCCCACATAAAAAAAAATGAATATCATAAGGGAGTAAGAAAAAAAGAAAAGAAAGAAAGAGTTTAATAGTGAATAAGGTGCATGAGCCAAATTTCCTTAAAAATTAGAAGCAAGATTAAGTTGGGATATTAAATGGGTGAGTGAAAGAAAAAGTGCATAAAGAAGAGAGAGTTTGGTATAATCTTCTATGAGAGTTTTGGATGTGTGAGTTTTTAGGAGTCTTTGATTCCCGGATATTATTAGCACCACATGGCCAAATATTTTCTACGCCTTAATGTTATTACCAAGACCCATTACAACCCGACCGAATGGAGTCTTCTATGAAGATTCCATTGAGCCTAAGTTCTTATGATGATTGATGTGTTTTGACTTTTCTAGGTAGAGAGATTGGTAATATAAGTCTCAATGATAAAGTTGATGTTGCATAAAGATTGAGATGAGAGTTGATTTAATAGCCTAAACACATGAGAGTTGAGAGAAACACATTAAAATCCTTTGTGAGGTTGGATTGTGATTGCCTACGCTTGAGACTCATACATATGTGATGACGTTAAAATTACTTGTCTACTTTTTCACTTGTGTTTAAAATGTTTTGACAAAGGCTATGCTTGAAGATTGTGTTATTGGTCTTGATTTTGCATGATTATTGCTTGAGGACAAGCAAGTCTAAGTATGGGGTATTTTGATGTCCGCTTTTTAGTCATGTTTTTAGGGTGTGTTTGAGTGTGTTTGAGTCTTTTTCTTTTGTTTTGTGTTTTGTTTTGAGTTGTTTGTGTAGGTTTTCGTATTTTCTTAAGATATGGAGTCTACATAAGCTTTGGTGGTGTTTTGTAGGTTTTTAGAAGCTATTTGGAATACTTTTGAGGAAAAGAGCAAAACCGGTGGAAGATAATACTCAAGATTGAAGAGAAGATGAGGATTAAGTGCTCAAGTAAAGTCATTGAAGATCAAGTTTGAGATTAGAAAGAGATAGAGAATTTTGTTACAAGAACATAGGAAAAAGAATCGAGTCAAACGGAGTTGTAACGAATCCGCTACGCAAGTTTTACTCAAGGCTGTATGTAGTGCCTATCAGGGTCGTGCTCGACCCAAACACAAATCAAGCCCCCAGGACCAACCCTTATAGGGTCGTGCACGACCCATTTGGTTCGTGCATGGCGCCGACTTTCTCTTATCCCGTGATCTTTGTGATATATTCTATCTTTTTATTTTAGGAAGGTTGTTTTGATCTTGTTTCCTAGTTTAATTAGGACTCCTTTTCCTCTATAAAAGGAGGTTAAACCCTTTAGTTCAAGGGTCCTGTTTTTAGTTTGATTTTTTATTCGCTTTTTGGCATTGGGAGGAAGACTTGGAGAACAAGTTGGAGAAATTTATAAGACTTCTTAGTTTTCAATTTGAATTTCGGTTTGTTTATTTTGATCATGTCTTCGTTTTACTTTGCCATGAGTGAGTAGTTTTCTTAGATTCTAGGGTTGGGTAAAAACCCAACACGATCATGCATGTCTAAACTTGAATTCATGACTTGAATACTTGAAGATCGTATCTATCTATCTTGTGCTAAATTCCTTTGCGACAGTTGAGGCATATATCTTTTGGTAACCTAAAAGCGAAAATGTAAAGTTGATTGTTTGATTAGTTCTAATAGGATTATTTGCGAAAGTTGATATTCCTAGGTTGAAGGATAGATATAAAGTTGTTTAATTTGCGAAAGTCGATTGAATAACTTGAATTGTTTGCAAAAGTTGACTTTTCTATGATCGTAATTGCATGATAGTTGTGAATTCTTGTTGGAAGCATGTATGGTTGTTGTTGTGGTAGCCCTAGCCCTAGGATTTGCCTTTTATATTTGATTAAACTCGTTAATTTGATTCGATCTCGACCCACTGATGAGGTATTTTCAGTGCTCGTTAATATCTATCAAAGAATCATTAGCTTAACCAACTCAGTAGAGCGGCAAGTAAGGGTCGATCCCATAGAGACTCTTGTATTTGTATTATTATTTGTATACCAAGTAACCAAAAGGGAGTTTTTATAAATGACTATCTAAGCTACTATGCAAAAATAGAAATAAATATGAATGAAATAATGATTTAAATATATGAAAGACAAACGTGTTCAACTAGTTAAATCCATCATGATATTGATTTGTTGATCATTGATTCTCATGATTTTCTTCTTACTTGAATAATCTATTGTGGATAATGATCCTATTAAGGATTAAGACCCAAACTTCAGATTTAGTTGATAGAACAACCAGTCTAACAACCCTAATTAAATAACAACCTACAAGACCTTCTAGATTCAATTAAATAACAGCATGACGATTCAAGTTATCAATAGAAACAAACACTTAGAGCAACCAGACATCCAAATGACTTGTGAATTTATTCCCTTCTTCAACCAACTAGTCTAATCGGTACTAAATTGATTAAAGTTAACTCTTGATCAAATTAACTCCGACCGATAATTAATCAGATTCAGTTATAACTAGAAATTCAATTAGCTGATCAATCTAACAAAACCATAGTTTAGATTCAATTAAGCATAGGGAATAAACTATATTCATGTTTGTTAAGAATCAATCAAACCTCACAGCTATATACAAATCATGACTTCAATAACTAGCCAAACACAATAAATTTAGCAATGCATAATTAAATTAAAATCAAACTTACAAAAGTTTCAAAGTCTGCCTCCAAAGAGAAAACCCTAGCCTCCAAAGTTTGATCAAAGTTATGACAATAATTAAAGAGAAAACTAAAAACAAGGTTTAAATACCCCACAAAGATATCCAAATATCTAATTATCCCAAAATTATATCAAAGTAGTCGGAAAACACATAATCAAGGCCCAACTCTAAGCCCATTCCGTCGTCCCAATTCTCTCGCAGCGAAACAACAAGGCGCGGTCATATCCCATACGGCGCGGCCGCGGCACATTGATCTCCAGCCTGCGGCACTCTCGGTTCAGCATTTCAGGCGACACTTCAGAGGCTGTTTTCACCCCCTTCGAGTTGGAATTTGGACTTGGAGTAAAAATATGAATTGTAACTCTTCGAGTTAGCTTTCCAGTGATAACAAATATTTCAGCTTCATCCAAGCACTATAGCTCCCAAACCAAGCGTTGCAAGATAGAGGTGTCAAAACAAGTCTCTAATGCATAGCCCGGATTTAAGCGTTCTTTTCCCTCAAGCTCTTGGGTCTTGGTTCTTCGAATCTTCACTTGTATCACTCTAAGCTTCCTCAAACTCCACCATAGTCATCTAAGATCCATCTCCTCCACGCTTGTTCACCTAAAGATCTGCAAAAGCGAACAAAACAAGCGCAACTACCCGAAAACACAAGATCCTAGAAACTAAACGAAAACTAACTAAAAATAAGTAAAACTTATGCAAAACCAATATAAAACATGCATCTAAACTGCACCTATATGCAAGCTATCAAATTCCCCCATGCTTAACCCTTGCTTGTCCTCAAGCAAGACATAAATCCAAATCACACCACAGAAATGCAATCATACATCCATCTCAAGTCAAACAAGCATTTCACATATAATCAAAAACCCGATCAAGACTTCTTAACATGTATTATAACAAGCAAAAAGTAAAGACCATTCATTCATTCTAGACCTCACCTAGGTAAATGTTTTTGCACTCAAACTCTCAAGTGTTTAAGGGTATGTGTTTCACTCAAAATCAACCATGAAAACTAGACTACCAAAAGCTTGCATCAGAGTTCTAAATCTCCACTGCTTGGGATCAAACACATAACAAAACTCATGAGGTCTTTTTAAGGGTTGTAATGGGGCCAAGGTAAAGAGAAATTTGGAAGGGATAACATATTTGGCTTGTGGTGCTAAATCCGGGATCAAGAACTAATCCTAACCCAAACTTCACACTTTTCTTCTCTTACTTCTCCCAAACTCTTTTACCAACTCCATCTACACATTCAGACACTTTGTTACTTTCTTCACTTTTTTTTTCTTTTTCTTGCCTCTTCTTCAACTCTTTTCTTTCATACTAATGAAGACTACTTACAACTGCACTCAACCTTTTCTTTTCTTTGCTTTGCAACATATTTTTCATCTTCATTTTTTTTGTTCACTTCTCAACCAAGAGTTGTATTTCCTCTTTTCCACCTTTCCTTCCAACATCCCCCATACTTATACATAGCTCACACAAAACAAAAAACACAACCTAAAGTCCTAAATCCCGGATATGTCAAGCTTATTAGGCTAGGAATTATTTTGTGGAGCTCATAAAAACAGGCTTAAAGCTCAAATAAGTGGGATGTCAAGAACATGGATCTTGTCAAGGTAGGAAGGGAAATAATAGGCTAATAAGAAACATTGCCTCAATCATTTTAATGTCATGCATTTAATCATATAAAACAGCCTTGAAAAAGAGTCATAACGCAAGTTCTAGAGCTAGATAATCATGGTGATACACTCAAGAATGTAGAGAACAAAAATATCATGAAAGGCCAAAAATATCTCACAAGGCTAATTTTTTGTCTAGAACTTCAAAATGAATCAAATACTCAAGCTAAATACATGCTCCATCCTATAATCAAGGTAATTAATCAATGATCATGCTCATATCATATAAACTTCAACATATCATGCAAATCATGGGTTAGAACTTATACTCAATTTAGAGAAACAATAGGAATCAAACAATGGGGAAATAATAATCTAAATGCAATATATTTGTAGTTTTTTTTCAAATTTTTTAATTTTTTTTAATTTTTCAGGATTTAATCAATGCATGCAAAAATGCTAAACATGACCTAATCTAATGCAACTACATGCAATGCACAAGTAATTCCCTTCCCCCGTGCTTAAAACATACTTTGTCCCCAAAGTATAGTAAAAAGAAAGGAAAAAAAATACTCACCAAACTCTAGTAGTCCGGGTAATGCGGCGGAAAATCCGATGGTGATGATAGTAGTCAAAACTTCGGAACGGAACTCGGATCGGACACCGTCGGCGCGGTCTTTGTAACAGGTGTCGCGGTCGCGCCTCAAAGGGCCACGAGCGCGCCATGCCAAAATTTGCCCGCTCTCCCATTTCTTCACTTTCTGTTGAAATAACGCGGGCTGGGTCCCGGACCAGCGCAGTCGCGCCACTTCATGTTATGCCCGCGCACCTCTAAATGCTTCGGGGTATTGATTTTCGAACCTGGGGATGTAAGACAGACACAAAAACTACCTAAAAAGCAAAAGATTAACTGAAAATAAATTTACTCTAAACCTTGGGTTGCCTCCCAAAAAGCGCTTGTTTAACATCATTAGCTTGACTCCTTGCATGATTAGACAAGATTAGACATTGTCAATGCCCTTAGCAACCTGTCAAACACCTGTGCACACATCTTAGAAAAGCGTAAGTAACACAATGATAAATTAAAGATGCATAATAAACCTTCAAAGACCGTTTTAACTTATCAAACATGTGTGCCCAATTGGCACGAGATGACATTTGATCAAATAAATTCAACAGAAGTGGTGGCTTTAGAAAATACTTACAGTATGAATTAAAGCACTTATCAGCAATACCACTTCTACCCAGGATGAACTCTAGATATTCTCCATATTTCACCTTGTGTTGTAGGCTTGGCTCCTCGTCTTGGAACTCCATAAGCTCTTGGTGTGAGAAGGTGGGGAAACTGAAGCAAGGAGTGTCAAGACCTAACATAGGGGGTATCATGACAGCTGGAGACTTAATAGATGCATCATGTTGATTTTCTCCCTCATGGTTGTCTATTTCATCAACAAAGAAGTCATCATGATCGGCAAAGTAATCTTCTTCCAAAACCACAAAACTCTCTAATAATTGACTCCACATGAGTGAAGATGATTCAGGCTCCCTAGGCTCTGTAAGAATCTCCATGCCTGCACAAACTTCTCTTGGCTCTGTGATGATCTGCTCAACTTGCCTTATAGGTGTGAATTCATGTGGGGCATCAAATTCATCTTCGTAACTCACATCAAGTGTACTAGATTGCTCCTCAACTTGAATCTAAGTAGCTGACTCATGATCGTTTGACTCCAATGTGATTTCACCACTCCTTCCACATAACTCAAAAGGGCATAAGATTGTGGAATGAAAACTTGAAGAACATGACTCACAGTGCTCCATGATTAAAGCATCCGCCCCTTTTGAGATATCCTTGATTATATCCTCAAGAGACGTATCAACCGGCTGGGATGGTTGTGAAGATGACTCGACTAAAAAGCTTTGATGACTCATGAAACAAAAGAAATCACAGCATTCTTCAGGTCCCATAAATAAAAGCCTCTCATTACTCATGTAGTCAGCCAATCCCCTTGTCTCAAGATTCATACCATGGATAACTCCCATGTTCACCTCTCTATCACCATATTGTAATCCCCAAGCACCAAGTTCAAACACATGGTTTTGAAATCTTGAAAAATAGTCATGGAAGTATTCATCATGCAGTTGTCTACAATCGAACAAAGGCATAGATTAGTAGCATGGGTGTTATGAACCGTAAGATAGGTTCACAACACCAAGAATAGCACAAAAGTAAAAACACAAATAGCGACGAGTTCCCGGCAACGGCGCCAAATTTGATGAGGTATTTTCAATGCTCGTTACTACCTATCAAAGAATCCCTAGCTTAACCAACTCAGTAGAGCGGCAATTAAGAGTCGATCCCACAAAGACTCTTGTATTTGTGTTATTACTTGTATGCCAAGTAACCAAAAGGGTTTTTTTTATGAATGACTATCTAAGCTACTATGCAAAAATAGAAATAAATATGAATGCTATGATGATTTAAATATATGAAAGACAAACGTGTTCAACTAGTTAAATCCATCATGATATTGATTTGTTGATCATTGATTCTCTTGATTCTCTTCTTACTTGAATAATCTATTGTGGATAATGATCCTACTAAGGATTACGACCCAAACTTTAGATTTAGTTGATAGAACAACCAGTCTAACAACCCTAATTAAATAACAACCTAGAAGACCTTCTAGATTCAAGTAAATAATAACATGACGATTCAAGTTATCAATAGAAACAAATACTTAGAGCAACCAGACATCCAAATGACTTGTGAATTTATTCCCTTCTTCAACCAACTAGTCCAATCGGTACTAAATTGATTAAATTTAACTCTTGATAAAATTAACTCCGAAGGGTAATTAATCAGATTCAGTTATAACTAGAAATTCAATTAGCTGATCAATCTAACAAAACCCTAGTTTAGATTCAATTAAGCACATGGAATAAACTCTATTCAAGTTTGTTGAGAATCAATCAAACCTCACAACTATATACAAATCATGACTTCAATAACTAGCCAAACACAATAAATTTAGCAATGCATAATTAAATTAAAATCAAACTTACAAAGGTTTCAAAGTCTGCCTCCAAAGAGAAAACCCTAGCCTCCAAAGTTTGATCAAAGTTATGACAATAATTATAGAAAAAACTAAAAACAAGGTTTAAATACCCCACAAAGATATCTAAATATCAAATTGTCCTGAAATTATATCAAACTAGTCGGAAAACACATAATCAAGGCCCAACTCTAAGCCCATTCCGTCGGCCCAATTCTCTCGCAGCGAAACAACAAGGCGCGGTCATATCCCATACGGCGCGGGCGCGGCACATTGATCTCCAGCCCGCGGCACTCTTGGTTCAGCATTTCAAGTGACACTTCGGAGGCTGTTTTCACCCCCTTCGAGTTGGAATTTGGACTCGGAGTAAAAATATGAATTGTAACTCTTCGAGTTAGCTTTCCAGTGATAACAAATATTTGAACTTCATCCAATCACTATAGCTCCCAAACCAAGCATTGCAAGATAGAGGTGTCAAAACAAGTCTCCAATGCATAGCCCGGATTTAAGCGTTCTTTTCCCTCAAGCTCTTGGGTCTTGGTTCTTCCAATCTTCACTTGTATCACTCTAAGCTTCCTCAAACTCCACCATAGTCATCTAAGATCCATCTCGTCCACGCTTGTTTACCTAAAGATCTGCAAAACCGAACAAAACAAGCGCAACTACCTGAAAACACAAGATCCTAGAAACTAAACTAAAACTAACTAAAATAAGTAAAACTTATGCAAAACCAATATAAAACATGCATCTAAACTACACCTATATGCAAGCTATCACCCACCTAAGGTCGTGCTCGAACCCCTGCTTGTGTGTGCTCGTTCGTGTGTGTGATTGCTCAGGATCGACCCTCATAGGGTGGTGCACGACCCCTTCAGTTCGGTCCTGGCCTTGTTTTGCTCATTTTTGTTTTGCTTTTCATAGTGTATCAACTAATCTCTCAGCACTATTCTCATTTCCGTGGACGAACCTGACTCCCTGTACTCAGCGGGGTCTTGATATAAATTTATTTGTTCAAGAAACCCTTCAACATTGAGTATATTTATCTTTTAATATAAGAGAGAGAAAGAAACAACTAAAATGTTAAAAAGATTAAGCATATATATTTTATTGGCTTATAAGGAAAAAATTCAACCATAAGTTAAATTCTTTTAGTTAAGATATTATCTACTACTCAAAACTAAGATATTATCTAAATTTGGGAAATAAATAAATTTTAATTAAGTGGAAAAAATTTGTCATGTGGAATATAAAGTAAAAATAATAATTAGTATAAAAAATTTATGGAGCAAGGATTAAATGACATGTGGCAAAATTCTATGTGGATTAATAATAGAACGACATGTGGAAAAAGTTGATGTGGTGCAACGTGAAGGTTCCAAACCTTATTGCTTTTATATATATAGTAGATTAAACTTGTATTTATTTAGATTTAATTATTTTTTAATAGAATTATTAGTTTTTTACTAAGGTTTTATTTTCCCAAATTAGTATTCTTAACCTATGCTCTTAAAACATAGGATAGAAAAACCGATATATAATAATTTGGTAAGCAAATCATACTATCCTCCACTCAAAAGTCCAAAGGATATTTCTCCTCTATTAATCACCATGTGATTGTGCTCCCTCCATAAAAAGTTTCTACATAATAACACCATACTTAATTCTTTGGACATAGTCAACAAAAATCTCTCTTTTGCGACCAACCTTTTTTTTCAAATGGAATTCACCTTTTGAATTTGGCAACAAAAAACGTTATAAACCCCATTACTATTATACTAAGCAAAGTAAAATCCACTAAAACTGGAATAAAAAAAAAGATTCAAATGTATTGACAAAAATAGTATCATTCTATTAACCAAAGTTGTTTTTGTTACATATGTGAGTTCAGTTTTTTTGTCTTGCTGTTGTTAATTATCTCTAAGTCTTTTGAAATATCCTCTCCAATTTCTTGGAATAAAGGTACGTATATTTTGACCCTAAACCCCATTCTGAGCGAGATTACATTGGATTGATAAGTAAGTATAATATTATTATAACATATTACTATTTGTAAAAAGAAAAAGATAGACTTGGCCTGATCACATAGTTAGGCGAAAATTCAATGAAATCTTACCTATCCTATATCAATTGAGCATATAAATTTGTGTATAGAGCTCACAACCACATCAAATATATGGCTATATATACAAAATAAATTACATGTACGTTACACCTCATTTCGATTCACAAACATGGATAAGCCGAATATATTTCCAATTAGACATATATGTATATATGTGAAGAGAATAATTATGAAAAGTATAGAATAGAGAATAATGAAAAAACAATGAAGGGTAGATATAAACAAAGGGCCCACCTTATAAGCTATCCAAGAAAAATGGTGGTGGTGATATGAGCAAGACAAGACCCAAAGGGCCATCCGCCATGGAGGAGTCACACGAGAAAAATGAAAAGAGGTAGTTTACCTACCCTATATAGGCTCCATTGATATATATGATCCTTCTCTTTTTTCTTTTTTTGCAAGTGCCTTCTTTTTCATCTTTCTTTTTTAATTTAAAAAAAAAGAAATAAAATTCCTATCTTCTAGAAGCACTAGCTAGGTAGCTAGGGTTTCATCATGGGTATATAAAACCAAGATTAGCTTTTGCCTTAAGAGATTGCATAAAAATTAAAGTGTTTTTGGATGACATTCTAACTCCTACCCACCACACACTGGCAAATACTAATTAATACCCCACAATAATTAAAATAGGTATACATTAATAATGCTGAAAATTCTCTCTTTTTTTTTTCCTTGTATGTCTTGTACGTAAGTGCTACAAGTTGATAGTGTCACATTCAAGAGGTTATTGAAATGTTTTCAAATTTTCCAGTTTAATTTCCATAATGTATAAATTTATACTAGTAAGAATGAAACAAATGCGAATGTGTTGATCGAGTGCTGCTTAATTGTAACTGTCACACAAATGAAGATTAAATCAGTAATTATAATTAGCAAGCCACGTCTTTGTCATTGGGGTTGGGGATTTATATGAATAGGTGATTTTGATTTGCAAAGTTGAGACTCCACATCTCAAATTATATCTATACTTTTAGCTAATGCTTGGAGTTAAAGACATGAATATTATTGTAGTGGAAGTCTTGGAACCATGAAAATGAAATGAATACTGTATAACCCACTGATATATTGTTTATAATTAAAAAGATGGAATATCATCCAACAAAAACGTATCTTTTTTTTTAGTCGAGGACATTGTCCAGAAAATTAAAATAGAAATCTCATGCTATTATTATGAAGTCTTAGTTCTTGACTAAATGTCCGAAAATAAATAAGAAGGTAACTGAATAACACCGATCGAATCCATTTTTATGTTTACCTTGCAACGACTCCATCCATCCCCAATAAGGTCAAAATTAAAACTTGTTCATGGATCAACGCGTGACAAACTCAAACAATAGAATGAGGAATAATGGTTATATATATTGATTCGTAGGAGGCTATATATATACATATAATTGGACATGAAAAACTTGAATTTTGTAATGATGGTTATTTGGGGGGAGGAGGAGGTTGGTGAATTGGAACCAACTGAAGTTGACAAGCATAATAAGATAAGATCATAAGAGGGAGGGAGTGGAGCAAGTAAACGTGACTCTCCGAAAAGCTTAAAACCTTCTAGAAACGACAACCCCTCTATGGACTATTATGTGTGGTTAGCTTGGAAAAAGCTTCCGCCTTAATTTTCAATAATTTAGGGACAGAATTTCCTATTAATGTTTCTAGAACATTTTTCTTTTTCTCGATCTCATTTCAGTTTAATTAGTTAATTCAACTCTAATTGCTAGTATTAAATCTATGCTTCGCAAACATTGGGTTCTGAGATGTGTATACATTTTTCATAATGTGTGCACATATATTTTTAGTACTAAAAATGTATGAGCATAGTATTTTAGTTGAAAATGTTCACAATTTTTTAACTTTTATGTACATGAAATAGTTTTATATGTTTTAAATCTAAAAATATTGGATAACCTTTTAACTAGAGTCTACTGACAAATTAAATTTGATACAAGGCGAATCATTTAAAAAAATTTAATTATTCTTAGGTTATTTTGTAATACAAGAATGGAGACTGTTCCAATTGAAAGTTTCAACAATCAACACGAGCGGAAGTGCTTAGTGGGGGTATACAAAGTCATGTAAGATTTTATAACTAACTAATTATTTCGAACGTAGAGTTTCAAAAAAGTTACCCTATTTTAAAAGCTGAAAATTCCATATACAAGCTAGATAAAGCAAAAAAAAAAATTGCTATAATATGTATTGAAACAATAAAATTCCATATGCTAAGTAAGAATGAAGCATGTAGTTTTATCTATACAACTAATACAAGATCACAAAATGAGCATATCGATCGATGTCATGAACTTTTTTTTATATATCGAAATTACCAATTAATGTTTATTGATAGACAAAAAGCTGGAGAGTGCAGGTGGCACCACATACAATATTTTTATATTAGTCATTATCTGATAAAAATATGTATTCAGATGGAGTGCTATATCGCCACATAGACCTTAACCAAGCATTATTATATTTTTTTAGGTATAAACAACATCCAAAAATATTTATAAAACAGCATAACAACTATCATTCTTTGACCACCCTAATAATTTATGGTTTCTCTAGACAATTAATCCATAAAAAAAGTATCATGATTTAGCAATATACACGTATATGTAGATCACGATATGTAAACCGTCATGATATATAATTAATATGTGCTGAAGTATAATTAGAGGAATATATAATTAATATATTAATTTTTAATTGCACAAACCAAATCAACCGAATATTATAATAATTCAGATGAAGTGTAGGTACACCAGTCTAAACTTACTTCTGAATCATACAAATATTAGGATATATGGACTCTCGCGTCACAAACACACACATATTGTATTTTTTTGCATGTTTTGTTTTTTTAGTCATCTCAAAATATTTTTATATCTTCTCCCTTTAACCATTAGAATTAAATCAACGTAGCAAAAAACATTAAATTTAATTTTGTAGTAGAAAAAAAAACAAAGTTACGTCTACTCTCAAGAGTAGAGATAGTCCTAAATGAATACATTAAATGATGTAGATTCAACCTATTTAATTAAAATAATTATACTTCACACCCATACGGTTATAAGCTATAACTTACAAGTTTCAATTACCCAATTGGAAAAAAAAAGGTTTGGACCAACCCACATAATTTTATTAAGTCACTGACAATTACCTTTTGTATGATTCTCTATATAAAAATCTATATATAATCCATAAAAACCCTTTTTATAACATTTTGTAATTTGTATTATTATTATGAATTACGGTATCACTTTCATTAGACCCTTCCGTTGTATAAACTTCTATACACCAAATTAAGAAAGTTTACTTTTCTTCTTATACAAATGTTTTTATGCCAAATTTTAAAAAAGAAGTTGAAAAGTACAGAATGAGAAAGATATTATATAAGTACACCGCCAATGTGAAGTTTTGATGACATTCATTCTAGTTTCGATTTTCACTATTATATTAGGTATACGATAAAATTTTGATGTACGAGGCAACAGTTGTAGATTAAGAGATTGAAAAATCGGCAATTGTACAAACCGATACTAAAGATGAAAAAATCAATCATCAACAATAACAAAAAACAATAACAAAAAGAAGGGGAAAAGAACCAAGTCAGGAAATGATGAAATCCGAAATAAACCAACGCTAAACACAAGAAATGAGATGATATTTATTCGACGAGACAAACACTTGCTTTTTATTTATAGTTCATGAACGGGATTACAACAACGAAATTATGCCCTAAATCTCTTTACACGAGGTTTGAGGTCTTTGCTTTAACAAAGCTAACGGAGAATTGACGTCTATCAAGCGAGGTTGTACACGAGTGTTTACACAAAGATTGTAGTTTGTGAAGTGCTTGAGCGAGATCCTGCTTGAGATCGACGAGGTCTCTTTGGGCGACTTGAAGTCTTTTTTGAGGAGCTTCTCTTGGTTGTAGCGTGGCCTTTACGATGATTCAACACGTCGATCTTCAATCAACAAGATAGTTCTTGAGTTCAAGATGTTTTTCGACCCCATGCAACCTTCGAGATCTTGTCCTATTTATAGATGTTTGAAGACCACGGCTACTGCCAACCTCTGATGTGGGATGCCTGGAATTAGGTGGCTTTTGACTGGTTAATTAGGCGGGGTGGGAGTGTCAGCTTTTGAATATGCGAGGTTAGGACCTCGTGGCGAGCTGCCTAACAACATTTATTAGTGAGTTCCGCGAGGGTTGGGCCTCTCTCCCGCGGCTTTGAGGTTTCGCTGGAGCAGAGACTTTGCTTTTTTGGATGGGTATGAGAAAAATCGTTTGGGAAAAGACCTCAGGGATCCCGCCGCTTTCTTTTACCTCGTGTTGCGTGTCCATTGTTCATACGTTGCTATTTTGCGCACCATCATGTACAACATAAATAAACCAAAAAAAACAAGACGAGTTCGAGAAATGAGTAAAATTGTAACTTGGCAGTTTGATAATCTAAATATGTAGGGCAAATATCCTCCGGTCTCTAGCTTCAACATCATTGTCCTAATATAATTCCGCACAAGTAAGATATGAGGGGTCAAGATCTATGTGATATTTATACCATGAATATGTCAGGAGAATGAACTCGATAAATCCTAAAATATTAGTTAAAATATTAACGCAAAACTATAGCATTTCAAAAGTAAGTACTCCCTCCGTCCCATTTTTTCCTTCCCACTTTTTTTTAAATACGTCCCAAATTCATCTTTCCACTTCTAAAACTTTCCACTTTTAGATAGATAGAAATGACCTACATAGCCTTGCTTTTTACCCAAATTACCCCAAACCTACACATTTTACCACCTTTATCATTTTCTAATACTTTCTTCACACTTTTCAACATATTTTTCCCACTTTCTAATACTTTCTTCCCTCTTCAACATACATACATTCCTTAATACTTGTGCCTAATATGAAATGGGAAGTAAATATTGGGACGGAGGGAGTATAAAACAACCAATGAATAAAAGGATGTGACCCTATCCCTCCTACCTATAACTTATAGTCCTATTTTTTTTTTTAGGAATAAAATTGGGGAAAAGGAAAGAAATAGCAATTAAAAAAGGGAAGAATAAGTATAGGCATCGGTCTCGCAACAACATGGAAAAAGTAGGAGGTACCTACCAAATCCAGCACTAACTTAATTGCTTAATTGCTTAAATGCTCTCTTCCTCTCTACCAACTTCGGTCAAATTCATGCCCTCTTTTGTCCTCTTTCTCTTGTATACTTATATTTTTCAAATTAATTAAAAGAAATAAAAATAATGGATTCCTTCCATTTATTTCATCATCAATGGATGGTTGGAATTGAAACCAACCCCAACCCCAGCCTCAGCCCCAGCCCCAGCCCCAGTCAGTATTAATTGAATTAAAACATACTAGTTGTAGTTGTCGTTGTGTACTCCCCACCATCCTCCCACCCCACACACACCACATAAACATAAAATCTCCCCCTTTTCTTTCAACCCTCTCTCTCTCTCTCAAACCTTCTTCTTCTTCTTCTTCCATCCTTCTCTTCTCTTTTCCCTTGAATTTCTTGCTTCAACACCAGTTGATTAATCTAATTTCCTTGTGCCCGAAGTTCAGTCCGTCATATATATATTAATTAATTAGTTGTATAATTGTATTAATTATGGGGAGATCACCTTGTTGCGAGAAGGAGCACACCAACAAAGGCGCATGGACTAAAGAGGAAGACGAGCGTCTTGTTAACTACATCAAATCCCATGGCGAAGGCTGTTGGCGTTCTCTCCCCAAAGCTGCTGGTCAGTTTTATTTTTTAACCCTTGGAAAAAAATAACAATTCGTGATTCTTGTTTTTGTTCAGCAGTTGATTAAACGCAAGTAATTAATTAAGATTAATGATAACAAGTTTTGTCCCCTCTAGGCATGATAGAATTCCTTATTCGGTACCATAGCTTTTTATATATTATTCCAAATTTTAACAAAATTTGATGATTTTGGTGGGTAAATTGAATTTAGAACAGTTTTCTTATTGGGTTTGATTGTTTGTACATGTACTACTAAATAAGTCTATAAATTGTTGTTGTTGGGTAGGTGAAAGTGTATTTATGACATTTTTCTGATTAAGTTTTGATTACGTTGTTGTTGCAGGTCTTCAAAGATGCGGAAAGAGCTGCAGATTAAGATGGATAAACTACCTCAGACCTGATCTCAAGAGAGGAAATTTCTCCGACGAAGAAGACGATCTCATCATCAACCTCCATAGCTTACTTGGCAACAAGTAATATTTTATTCAATGACCCACAATTCCTTTTGCTCCAAATTTCAATTCTCAAGAACTAAATTGACGTTTTTGTATTCTTGTTCTTGTTTTGTTTTCTTGTAGATGGTCTCTTATAGCGGCTCGTCTCCCTGGACGAACCGATAATGAAATAAAGAATTACTGGAACACCCACATCAAAAGAAAGCTCATTACTCGCGGGATCGATCCTCAAACTCACCGCCCTTTGAACGATTCTTCTTCGTCTCCAAACAACATCAATTCATTGAACAAGAATGCTAGCAATATTGTTACAACCATGGCCACTTCATCAACTGACGCACCTACTACAACAACCACACAAACACAAAATGGAGGGTTTCAATTGATCAACATGCAAAAAGGCTCTCTCTTGCAATTTGATCATCCCACGCCCGAAACGAAAAACCCTAATTTCGTCGCAAGAAATGTGACAAACAAAAGTGCTCCCATTAATGTTGGGATCTCGGGTCGTGATGAAGATTCTAACAATAGTGTTGTGACGGGGGAGGATCCGTTGCTCGAAGGAGTTAACCTCGAGCTCTCTATTAGTCTTCCTTTGCCTAGTTCGGCTAGGGTTTCTTTGCCTTGCAATATGGACAAGCAAGAACAACAACGACAACGATATTCGTACTCGTGGAGAGGCTCAACCAACGTTAACACATCAAGGCAATCGCCGGTGGTTGAACAAGGAGTTTGTTTGTGTTGCCATCTAGGGTTTCAAAACTCCAAATCTTCATGTAATTGTTTGGCAATGACAACAACCATCACATATGGCCAATGAGCTAGCTTTTGTGCTCATGGATTTCTTTCTCTCTTCTTCATCTTCCTTGCTGATCGAGTGTAATTAATTACACCCATCCTTTATTTTCTCTAATGTTCGCGTTTCTTCACTAGTTAGATGATGATGATGATCAGCTGTTCATGTAAGGAAATGAAGAAGAACATAGAATCATGAAATTATGTAGCGGTCTTTTTGAAATCTTCTGCTGGTCTCACAGTTTTTTTAATTGTTCAGTTTTAGTTCACCAAATTAAGAAAGTCCGATTGATGAACAATTTTACAGCATGGTAAAATGTCAAAAGTGATTTTACAAGACAATTATAGTTAAAAAAAATGACTGTTGAAATTAATAATGTGCGCGCGTACGTTGGTAAAGAAAATTGTCCATAAGTGATAATTGGAGGGATTTTATCGCATATTTGTATGTACTGTACGTGTGTTTGTGCTAATTTGTGCAGAAAGAAGCACATACAGATTATAATTAGTCAACCAATGATCTAATTAAGAAAGAAGGAGAAGAAGAAGGAGAAGAAATAAATGGGGCCTAAACAAACGGGTAGCAGATGTTTTGTGTGTGGGTGGAGTGGGGCCCACAGGACTGCAGGGTAGGTGTGGACACGTCATCAGCGGCAACTACCCCTTATCTTCCTTGTCATTAATTCACCGCGCCTACGAGTACTACTACTCTGCAAATATCTACTTCATTTATTATCAATTTGTTGTTGCTCTCCCCTTTCTTCTTTTTATTTTTGTCCTTATAAAATCTATGAAATTGGTGAATTGTTACTTATTAGGTGGGAGAAAAAAAAAAAACACAAACACATATATGGACGATTTACATGAGAATGGATTCTACGAGAGAAGTAATTAAGAATGTATTTGGAACTTATGTTAAAAAAAAAAAAAAAAACTTAGGCCTTTCTGAAAACCATTTTGTGAAAAAATAGAAAGAAAAAATTCAAGTTAATTTTTTGATGGGAATATTATTATTTTTTTATATTCCTAGAAAATATTAGAGTATCAAATATAAGCACATGTGAATTTTTTTTAAAAAAAAATACTTAAAAGTAGTGATATTTTTTTTGGTAAGCTTAAAAATAGTGATATAAGATCACGAAGTAGTACGTGCAAATATTAACAAAGAAATGGGTTCTCTTTTATGCTACTGTTTTAGGGTATATAGATTTGTTTTTCCATACAAAAATAACATTTAGTCATACATGGCATCCAATACATAGACATTCTTTCTTCTTTTTTTCACGATGTTCTTATTATCTACAAAGAGTCAAAGACGAAAAGGTTATAGGAATTCAAAATGTATAGTTCATACCTTCATGTCTTGCACCCTAAAAGCATAAAAAGGTCCATGAGATAATTTGATTGTGATACACTCAATAAAATCAGTTTAATATATGAGAAAAAAATACACACGTTATATCAATTAATATGTGCAAAGTTTACACTCAAATGCGCATCAACCACTTCTCTATAGTGCTATTCATTTTCAGTACTCCCCAGCACAAACGTTATGTCTATTATTGAGTGATGAACCTAATGCGCAATATATTTATGTGTCTATAGTGATACACGCAGTAAAGTTATACGAGTAAAACGCTTTGTACATCGAACAAGGTATCCGAGTAAGGCACCCATTACACACCACTCAACCCCCTCATTATAATATGTACATCTTTGTGTTTTGTACTAAAAAAAAAAGTTAACATATTTTACATGTATAAATTAAATATATATGTTGCACGTTATTCAAATTCACGTTGCACACAACTCAAAACCAGGAGTTCAATCTTTCCCTTCTCTATCGTAATGGTCTTGTGCCTCCTATGAACCAAAAAAAAAATCAATCGTTAAGTTTTTGTACTTATGCACCAGGGTAAGTTGTGTATGCACACGATCGATGAAATATAATCTTGTATACTTTGTTATTTCTGATGTAGATGATTTGCTTTCGTTCTAATTTCTCACTTAATTAATATACAAATGTTCTTATCGTACCCGATTTGTCAGGAAAGCCACAAATCCACCTAATTTTGTTGTAATCTTCTATCCTTCGAAACAACATACTCTCACCTTTTCTTAAAACAAAATTTGTCCTCTTCTTCTGCATTATCGAATCAGATTTGGACCATCTCTGATGAGGCAACTTTCAAATAAAATATTAGTACCGTAATTACCGTGTCTTACGTGCAACCCAAAAAATCCACAACCTTTTCCACACATTGCTTGATCAATTCTTATATGTTAATAGAGTTATCCACCACTTGATATAGCTAAATATTTAAAACGTTTCACTCGTCATCATGGTTCAATTAGACATCTGGTACAAACTTAACAGGCAATTGAAAATTTATAAAAAGGCAATTTGGCCACACAAAACCAAGTAAAAGACGCCTTCCTTAGTTTGGCATTGATATAAACATAACAGAACAAAAAATAGGCCACAAGGAGACTAAAATTTGAACAGTTCTATCTCTGCATTCTGAAGTCAAGGAGGAGACTACTGAAAGTGAAATCCTCTAGTAGGGCAACACACGTGATTTCGTTTATGGGCATGATCGACGCTGTGATGCTGCGTTCGGCATGCAAACCCGTACCAGCAATTCTCTCTAGTCGGTAGATCAGGCGGCGTGTACTACAAATTAAGAACCAAGAACCAGACATCAACATAGGAAAACAAAAACACAGGCCCTAGAACACAATTACGAAAGCATAATAGTGTCATATGAACAACTTTTAACCAGTTAGTTAGAAGTACTCACAAACATTGGCAGGGTAACCCGGTACCAGTACAGCAGGTACGAGGCGTATTTCTCAAAGCACTCGCTGCATACAAATTGCCAAGTAAAAGAGCTCGTCATTTTACTAGGGCAAGCGTCTGGTATTTCTAAGAACAATGCGTGCAATGAAAAGTAAGATAAAGAAACAAGTGGGGAAACACTTACTTGCATAGATGTGTATTAGTACTTATTAAATCAGGATGTTTAAGAGGCAACCTTGAACGATCTGGGTAAATTAACAATCGTGTTAGAATTGGATGCCTCAATTTGAGAATATATATAATGTCGAACTGCTTGTATACAGCCAACTGGTTATTATCCAACAAAGACGCTTCCAAATTTAGAGTTACCAAATTCTCCGTTGACCAGCTTTACACCATACTCTGAGACAACCTCCTGCACTGTTTTCCCCGCGTGTTGTATGCATTTCAGTGTGATCTACAGAGCCAACATAAATTTTAGGTTTCCATTTTTTAATTTTAATTTTAGTATGAGGGTAAGAAAACCATTGTTTGACTTTAGGAAGTACTCACCCCTTGTTCAAACTGATTCCCTTCGTGTACAGAAAAAGGAATTGCAGATAATCTACGCTCTGAAATCTGCATAGTATCAAAATTAATGTAAGAAAGAGGCGTTGATGGTAGAAATGAGGATTTTAATTTACAGGGAAATTTAATTCCTCTGAACATACAGGAATGAAGGTATCTCTACTGCAAACTGGATGAGAAAGGTGAGCATCGGGAATTCTCTGAGCATGCCAATAAGCACCGCAAATTACTCTATCACACCCTAAACCTGCATTACAGGGTGTTTGTTCCAAATGTTTTAATAATTCGAATCCATCAAGACATATGTATTATGAAATAATAACAGTTTCATAACTTACAATGTTGAGGTGAGCCGCTATCAGACCGAGAAGGCATCATTCCTCCACATGAATGACACTGTAGATGGATGGTGTTTTGATTGCAGTGAAAATTATTAAATTCAGCAGCTGAAGGATACAAATGAATGGAGCAATCAGCATATACATGAATAAAATATGTTCGGCAAACAGAAGTACAGAAATTGCGTCTTATGAATTGGGAGGAAATTAAGCATATACTGAATGTGTTATTTAATTGTGACAGAATAGTACTCACAACTGAAAGAAATAGGAGAATTTTATAGGGAACCTAAGAGTCAGGTAAAAAATTACCACATTGAGGACATGAATGCCCTGGATCTTCACTATCATCACTTTCAGAATATACTGGTGAACGAGTCCTCTTTCGAGAATTCAGCTTTCCATTAGTAAGAACCTATGTCATTACATAGAAAAGAAGCACCAAATTATTTCAGCCTGAATTTATGCAAGTATAGTCTAAACCATCCTCAATCAGAAAGAAATCATATTCAAAACCTTCAGTTAACGAACAACAAGACGATAATCACTGTTAACTTAGGAACAGCAACCTCAGTTGACTTATGATAAGACCAACGATTATAGTTAACTTAGGAAAAACTACCTCAATCAGAAAGTAACCATATTCAATACCTTGTGTTAAATTATGATCAAATGATGATACTGTTAGCTAAGGAACAACTAATGTTTGCTATTTGTCAAAGGACAATAGAATTAAGAACTTACAGAATGAGTAATAATAAGATGATAATTTGTGTCTTTCTAAATCTTATTTATGAGGACACTTACCATATTTGACTTTATACATGCATATCTATCAAGAACATCAAGTTCGTCTCTGGGACGCCTCAAGGAAGCATCAGCCTTCAAGATATCCTGCAAAACACAGAAACAGTAAATTTTAACCTTAAGATGGAAAACAATAAAATAAATTGGCATATTGGTATGCAGCACAAGTACCTCCTCAATATTGTGCAGAAAGTGGTTTCTTCCAACAAATTGCACAGCACCTCTACATTGGGGACATAAGGTACCTGTATGCTTCTGTTGAGACCTCCTTAACCACTCAGAGAAACAACCATTGCTAGAACAACAGACAAACCGTTTTTGTTAGAAACTTCAGATGCCAATTCACCTTTTTTATGTACATATTACAATCCAAATAAAGAAAGCAGTAACTAACCAAAAGTTATGAAGGCAAGGTGCAACGGTAACAACATCATGCCAAATGTTCAAGCAAATGCTGCATTTTGAGTGCTCAACATCCACGGAAATCTAGCAAGATCAGCAAAGTTTAGAATCAGACGAAAAAACTATAACTGCCAGCAACCAAACGACAGTATTGTAAGGAAGATATGATTATTAGTAGCTAACCTTTAACCTGCTCTCGCTAGATCCAGTGTCTACAGGCATTACCTCAAACTTGTACTTCAGATGTCCTGAGTGTTTAAAACAAAATCCAAAACAAGATATACAGATTACATAATGCTAAAAACTCGTTATATCACATGGTTAAACAAGATATATATATATATATATAGAGAGAGAGAGAGAGAGATTATATAATGCTAAAAACTCGTTATATCACATGGTTAACATGCTAAAAACTTCTGTGCAGGTGATGAATTAGAAAATAGATACATTGTTTTGTGATACTTCAATGGGATGGCATGTCATTTCAATTTGAATGTATGCATGCTTTAGTTTGTTTAAGATTAGTCTCAACCCTTTATCTACGAGCCCACTACTTACTTCAAATATTACTAGCTAAATCGAACAAACCTGAATGCCCCTTCAATTACATTAACAGAAGATTTTGACAAAAAAATTATATACAACTAAACAAACAAAGACTAATTTCATAATTCATTTACAGTAAAAAGATGAAAGTAGCCCAAATATTAAATAGAAGGACGTCATCCAGAAACCAGATTGTTCGGATCAATCAAATGAAATCCAAAAGAACCTAAAGCCAAGAACAGCCTCCAAGAAGATCGATAGAAGGGCCGATAGATTACTAGTGGCTCGACATCTAATTAGTGGCCATGAAAAAGCCCAAGTCTCTAACTAGAGACCAATACTAACCTTTTCCAACTGGACCCGGGACTATTTCACTTCCACAACTGATGCTGACAACATCACCATTATTGATCATAGCCCCGTCTACAAGTATCACATTTGAACTACAACAGAAGACAATTAAAATGGTCAGCTAGCATAATATCAATAAGAATCTTATATGGGACTGAACCCAAGCCAAGTTTACTAGCAAAAAACAAATCTACACATACACTTGGTGTAAATTTAAAATGCTACCTCACTACTTAACTGTGCCACGTGTATAGAGTAAGTTTTTTTATAGGGCTTACTTATTTCAATGTAGGGGGTAGTGGGTGGTTATTTGGGAATTTATGTACACCTGTTGCAATTTTATTATCAGTGTAAAAGTTAGAAGCTACACCAAGTGTATGTGTATCATCCTCCTAACAAAACTTGCAAAATACCTCTTGTTTTTCAATTTGGCTGAGCAGAGATCAGAATTTCTTGATATCTGGCACCATACACGTTTACCGAAAGCCGATGAGATATCTGAGCATACAATAGTCTCATTTAGTCTGATTTCGAACTCTTGGAATCTTGAATCCAATGGCACTACAGCAAGATTGACAAGAAAATCATCAGGGGAAAAAATAGCAAAAATCCTGACAAACCACAAGATGATCCGTGCACAAAGACTCTTAAGATTCAAAGGACTTGCAACACAGACAGACAATAAATTCTACATTCAAACAAATAAACAACCGTCTTCCTTGCATCCTTTTTTATGCAAGTGCCGCAGTCTGCAAATGTGGGACAAGGACAATTCCACACACAAATGACTTGTCCAAACCAAGATTGAAGCTATTTACATTTTTTATACAACTGATTACAGACCCTTCATACTTGCTTGAACACAACACATTCAAAACCCTAATAATTTACGCCAAGGTCGAAGTTTATAGAAGAAGAAAGCCACCAACAGAAAGGTGCTCCATTCCTCATCAGCAGACTCTGATGATGAAATCCTAAAATGGTAAAAGGGCACTATGACATCGCAATAACTTGCACTCAATGTTGATGACCCAAGAACTTCAATTTTGCTCCCTACCAGAGCCAATCACGACATACAAATGTTTAATTGTTAGACCCATAATACATATTTTCCACGTTTGATACAGATAACAACGTAAAATTGTATTTGCAGCATTTTGCTCATTCCTTACCAAGAACAGAATGACAGAAGAAACGAATATAAACATTCACAAAAACAAGGTAAGAAATTTCTGCATTCTATCAAACAAACAATTTGTGTTAGAAAATCCTACCTAGTTTAGCCCAAACCTCTTCGTCCATTGGGGGTTTATTGGACCCCGATGATTCTCCAACCTCCATTTCACCCAATAGTGGTGTTTTTGCTTCCGAGAGATTCAAGATGGAGAAGCTGCAAATGGCCTGGGTCAAAAGAAAAAAGAGCAATCGGGTAGTGGAAAGCTTGTATGGGAAGGAGAAGACTCAAATGCAGCGTCGCAATCGCAAAAACAAAAGAAGAAGAGAGAGAACATAAACCCACGACTGCACAAGCCACAAGGCCCCCAAATACAGGCGAGGGCCGCGAACCGACTGATCCGTCCGAAGATTCACTAGTCCGATTTGAAATTCAGATCATTTTTTAGGGCCTGTTTGGTAAAACAGTGGGAATGGGGTTGGAATTGGAAATGGAATTGGGATGAGCATGAAATAGGAATGACTAGTACCCACCTCTATGTTAGGGTATGAAAAGTGAGTAAAATCTGGAATATGAAATGGTTGATTCCTAGCCCAATTGATCTACCAAACACTAGTTTTGAGTGATTTCTAACCCCATTTCTCATCCCCAAGGTCTAGCACCAAACGGGCCCTAAAGAGTCCCACAATATCCAAATGACAAGTTTTAGGTCTAGATTTTTATGTAACTAACTCCATAGTTGATAATGAATCTCTTCAAACGAATCAACTAGTTTAAATTTTTCTAGGCAATTGATGATTTTCGCATTGTGTATTAACATTTTTAGAGATCGTTTTGTAAATACGAATGAATCAAAGAATATAACATGTCTTTATTTTTTGGAAAACAATAGTATAATTTTTTTCGTTAATGGACCTCTTTAATAATGGCTCACTTCAAGTATTTATAAGTGTGTGAAAACTGCTCTCGATATACTTGTGGGGTTGTATCAACCTTTTTCTTATGTGCGAGGACAATGACTTCATATGATTACATGGGAAACAACTCGTGTGCAACTTGAGTTAAGAGTGTCAATTTAGCTGCATCATTGATCATTGGTTGGGCTAAAAAGTGTTGTGATTAGCAATGATTATTATTGCTTTATACTTTCTTGTTGATGTCCCCGTGAGAAAGTGTGAAGGGTTAGTTCTTGGAGATTTTCACAGGATATAGGTAAATCGAAGAAGAGTTAGAAGGAGATAATTAGATAAGAGCTCAACCGGATTACACTTATAAAGTATATGGCCAGAATAAAAACTTATGAAGGGATAGGATTAGTGTAGTTGACGTTAAGTTTAGTTCCTATGATTGTATGGATATGTGGGTGGTGCTTCTATGATCTTACATGTATGTTTTTTGTTTTATTTGCTATGGGTCTATCGAAAACACTCTCTTGGGATATTCGAGGTTAGGGTGCTTACATCTTAAGCCCTTAGACCCCACCTTGTTGTTGTTGGAATTTGAGAATAAATGGTGTGAATAATTTTCATGTGTGATTCCATCATACCTTTTTTAGATTTGTTCGAGCTTTGAACTTAACCTTTTGAAAAGGGATTTTTTAAAGGGCATGCTTTTGAATTGGGCTTTGTATGCTTTTCTTTTTCTTTGTGGACTACTTCTTTATATTTCACCACCATCGATTATTTTTTATATTCTGAGTTGACATAATAGTTTTGTCTATAACAAAACTTGAGGGGACTAATGAGTGCCCCTTTTACTTCATCTTCTCCACTTTCTATCATTTTCATTTTTCACTTATGATAGTTCATGCCCTACAGATTTTCCTACACTTTCGAGTTTGCATTTATCGATCTTCATTTCCAAAAAACTCTTCAAATAAGTTATCCCTTTCTTCCTCGTTTTACTCCTTGTTTAAAATTCTAATTTTTTATTTTCATTTAGCTTTTTTCATCTTTCATATTTATATGCTCTATAAAGAATGAGTTTTGTGGATGTTAACCTTTTAGGTTTTAATGGTGATTCTGGATCAAAATCTAACAATGGGGTCGATTATGAGGTGTTTTAGGTTTTTTGGAGCTTCGATGCGATTACGTAGGGATTTTAGGCGAGTTTTTATTTCAAGCGGTGGTGTGTTTTATTGGGCTCGGAATCTCATTGGTCCAAGCGGCGGTGTGTTTTCTACCCTCTCACCAGCGAGAACAATGATCTTCGATCACAACTACAATCAACGGCGTTCGTTAGGCATCACGCTAGAACCATGAAACATAACATTGTCAACCCATCCTTACTAATAATAAAACCAAGAAACATAACAGACTATGAGCAAAAATGACATTTCTTAAGTATAGCATAAAGTTGTTCTTTCTTAAGAATGGTTAAAACAATTTAAAGATGCTCATAATGATCAAACTCAGATTTATTATATATTAGGATGTCATCAAATCAAACAATTACAAACTTTCCTAAATAAGTCCTTAAAACATGATTCATTAAGCTCATGGAAGTACATGGAACATTATTTAACCCAAATGGCATGACTAACCACTCATTAAGGCCATACTTAGTTTTAAATGTGATTTTCTATTCATTTTCTTCATTTATACGACTTTAATGATACACATTACATAAATCATTTTTTGTAAAAATGGTGGAACCATGCAATTCGTTTAGCATATCATTAATATAAGAATAGGTTGATGATACTTAACTGTATAATTGTTGACAACCCTACAATTGACACACATGCGCCACAAAACGTCCTTCTTAGACACCAAAATGGCTGGTATGGTGCAAGGGCAAAGACTGTTCCACAAATATCCTTTTTTCTAGCAAAGCCTGAACTTAAGATTGCAAATCCTTATAGGTTGCCTTGTTAGAAATTGTGGCACCTAGGATGTAGTCTATTTGATGCTCAATGCCACACAATAGGGGTAGGTTAGTCGAGATGTGTTATAAAAATACATTATTGAATCATGCACATAATCCAAAGCAATGCAAGACTTTTTAAATAAAAGTAAGTATAATATGAGTTATTTCCCTTCAAGGCACTTGAAACCTCGCCGACTTGGGCTAGTAAGAGGTGCTTCGAGCTTTGATCATCGATTGTAGCAACATAAATCTTAAAGAGGGACATTGGTAGTTGGCTCCTAGGACGAGCCATACAAAGCTCGTGGAGGAGCTCTTTGGTTGCTGGTTCGCCGTTGGGAAGCTGATGGTGGATGACCTCCAAGGGGTGGCATATTAGTTTACCTCGGTGGTTATGAAGGATCCAAGACTTGTGATGGTTATCACATGCCATTGGTGAACCCTGAACTTGTGTTCTTCTAAGTTGATTATGCTCATATAATATATTAGCATGGTGCACAGTCTCTATAATAGTAGTTGATATCCACCTTTTAGTCGTGTTTTTAGGGTGTATTTTTGTGTGTTTGAGTCTTTTTCTTTAGTTTTGTGTTTTGTTTTGAGTCGTTTGTATAGGTTTTCGTATTTCCTTAAGATATGAAGTCTACATAAGGTTTAGTGGTGTTTTGTAGGTTTTTAGAAGCTATTTGGAGCACTTTTGAGGAAAGGAGGAAATCACTTAAGGAAAGAAGCCAAGCAAAGATATGAAGAGAGTCTAGAAGACCCGTTACCGAGCTTAAGGAAGAAGAATCAAGGCGAAAACAAGGTGTAACGAACCCTATACCGAAGTTTTACTCTCAGTTACAAGCTTGTTTTCAATGCTGAACAGGGTCGATAACAACTTGTGAGGTTCGATATTGAGGTTGTGGGGGTCGTTACCGAGGTGTACAAGGTCAAAATGAGGCTCTCAACAAAAGAAGAAAGTCGAGAATTTAGCAAAGTTCTACCGACCTTGTGGGGGTCAGCACCGAGGCATTCAAGATTGTTAGCAAACAGTCCGAGTCGGCGCATTTAATGATTTTATCCCATATCTTTTTATATTATTAGATAGTATAAGGGATACTTTTAGGGATATTATTTCCTTATAGATAGCTTTAGTTCTCTCTATATAAACTCTTGTCTAGCTTTAGTTTTAAATAAAGGTAAGTATAATATGAGTTATTTCCCTTTAAGGCACTTGAAACCTCGCCGATTTGGGCTAGTAAGAGGTGCTTCGGGCTTTGATCATCGATTGTAGCAACATAAATCTTAAAGAGGGACATTGATAGTTGGCTCCTAGGACGAGCCATACAAAGCTCGTGGAGGAGCTCTTTGGTTGATGGTTCGCCGTTGGGAAGCTGATGGTGGATGACCTCCAAGGGGTGGCGTATTAGTTTACCTCGGCGGTTATGAAGGATCCAAGACTTGTGATGGCTATCACATGCCATTGGTGAACCTTGAACTTGTTCTTCTAAGTTGATTATGCTCATATAATATATTAGCATGGTGCACAGTCTTTATAATAGTAGTTGATATCCGCCTTTTAGTCGTGTTTTTAGGGTGTATTTTTGTGTGTTTGAGTCTTTTTCTTTAGTTTTGTGTTTTGTTTTGAGTCGTTTGTTTAGGTTTTCGTATTTCCTTAAGATATGGAGTCTACATAAGCTTTAGTGGTGTTTTGTAGGTTTTTAGAAACTACTTGGAGTACTTTTGAGGAAAGGAGGAAAGCACTTAAGGAAAGAAGCCAAGCAAAGATATGAAGAGAGTCTAGAAGACCCGTTACCGAGCTTAAGGAAGAAGAATCAAGGCGAAAACAAGGTGTAACGAACCCTATACCGAAGTTTTACTCTCAGTTACAAGCTTGTTTTCAATGCTGAACAGGGTCGATAACAACTTGTGAGGGTTGATACTGAGGCTGTGGGGGTCGTTACCGAGGTGTACAAGGTCAGTAACGAGGTTCTCAACAAAAGAAGAAATTCGAGAATTTAGCAAAGTTCTACCGACCTTGTGGGGGTCGGCACCGAGGCATTCAAGATCGTTAGCGAACAGTCCGAGTCGGCGCATTTAATGATTTTATCCCATATCTTTTTATATTATTAGATAGTATAAGGGATACTTTTAGGGATATTATTTCCTTATAGATTGCTTTAGTTCTCTCTATATAAACCCTTGTCTAGCTTTAGTTTTCTTATCCCACTATTAACCTAGGTTAAGGTAGAAGTTAGAGAAAGAGAGAGAAGAGGAGGCATGAGGAGAGAAGGGGACGAGAGCGGAGTTTGCTTGGAAGACAAGTTTTTCAGTTTGTAAGCTTTTCCCTTTCTTTATTAATGCAATTATTTGTTTCAACTATGAATTGTGAGTAGTCTTCTCTCTCTAAGGTTGGGGTTAAACCCAACAATGGTTGTGCATGCTTGTTTGTGATCATAATTTGATTGTCTTTATTACATGATTCTATTCTCTCTTGTTCTTAACTCCTTGAAACGAAAGTTGATAGGAAATTATCATTCATAGTTGAAGCGAAAGATGAGACTTAGGATCAGAATAGCTAATTGGGGTTTTGAAGCGAAAGCAAATCAATCCTAGTTGAAGTAGAAGAGAAAGATAGTAAGCTTATTAATTGGACGAAAGTTAGTTGATTTACTTGCTTTGTTGACGAAAGTTCACAACTTTATGTGATAAATGCATGGTCTTTATGTTTCATTAAACGTTTGTATGCATGATTGTTGTTGTGGAGACACCAAAACCTTAGAATTTCTCTTTATCTTGATAAAAAAAATAAACTTTTCTCTCTTACTTGCGCTCTAAGTAATAAAACTTGACACTAGACTTTCTTTCGTGGACGAACCTGACTCCCCTGTACTCAGCGGGGTCTTGATTATAAATTTATTTGCTGTCAAGAAACCCTCTCAATAGTAGTATAACACTTATTCTGAACAGGTGCACCAATATCTTTATTAGATTAGGTATGAATTTAGAGAGAATGAACTTATAGATAGAGAATATCGGTTCTTTGCATGAGCAAGCTCATTTCTAAATACAACTCCTTAGGTAAATGATTGCCTCAACGAAGATGATCCAAGCAAAACCAAAAATGTTGCTCATAGTCAAAAGGAAGGAATTGTTCTCGCATAGCTTCTTTCATCTTGTCCCATGTAGCAATGTGGGTGTCATCACATACTCTATCAAAAAGGTCTTGGATCCACCAAGAAAGGGCAGCTCCCGTGAAGTGGGTTGTGGTTAGCTCCACCTTTTCCTCTTCTGGGAAATGATAATCATCAAGGATTGTCTTTGTTGTTTGCTCCTATTCCACATACGTGTCTGCATTAGTAGTACATGCAAATTCAACGATTTTGAGTTTTATACCTCTATCCATTTTGTGTGGACCTTGATCATCTCATCCAACATTAAAGGAGTAAGGGCATATCCATCGGTAGTTTTATAGGGCTCATGAGTGAGGGCTCATCAAAATAAAATGATATTTTAAGGAATTTTGAATGGGTTGAGGCATGTTGGGAGCGTAAAACGATCTTTGGAGAGAGAGGGCTCATGGATACTCTACACAATCCAAATTTGACAAGTGCCACAAATGTGATATTTACCAAGGGACCCACTTCTTCAAGTATATTTGAAAAAAACGTTTTCATTTTTTTTCTTTCAGCCATCTAAATGTAATAAGAATGTAATTAACCATCAAGTGCTCATTTTGAACTAGTTTTAAGTGGAAAATTTGTCAAATTCATAATTTTTTATTCATCTATATAGACTAATTATATATATATATTTAAATTATAATATATACAATTATATAATTTTACTTATAGTAATACTAGAAATTTTAACAAATTTATTAAATGTATAATTTAATAAAATTAGTAAACAAATATATTTAGTTAATTAGGCGAATGAAGATATATATAATAAAAATGGAGATATGTTTGTAATTGTGTTTGAAAATATAAATAGTTATTGAGAAGTATAAAATGAAAAGAGGGGCTCATAGATGGGAAAAGGTATTGTAAAAGAAGGATTATGAGATGGTGGGGAAGAAAGATAAATAATAAAATATTAATATTTGAAGGTCTCACGAGCTCACAATTGAGTGTGCTCTAATTTCGATTGCGGTTGAAGTCCTTGTAGGGCTGTTGGAAACGGCTCACATCGGGGCCCTAATCGTGTCCTTGACCCCAAACATGTACACCATTGATTATCCATATGGTTTGGAAGGAAAACTAGAGGATACGATGCGTAGGTGGGTTGATTCCTTGCCATGAAATTAATTCTTATCCTCCATTCATAATGGTGAGAAGCATGGTCTTCGGTACATAACTCAACTCTCAAACTCGGAATTAAGGCATCTATCATTTGCTTTTAATCTCACATTGTTACCGGTTGATCATCATCATTCATTGGGTCTTTCCCATGTGCATGCGACATCATAACAAATAGGCAATACAATGTACAAGAACACAAAAGCAAGTAGTTCCTAGCATTGATTAAGCTATAAATCAATATTTCAAGCAACAAAAATGCAAGGAAAATGGAAAGAAAAGATTGAAGTAAAGGGAAGAAAAGAAGGCAAATAATGCAAGCATCCCCTTTCTTAAAGCTCTCGTTTTTTTAAAATATCGAACATTGTGCTATTTTTAATACGGATTTTCTAACATATGCGCGCCCTAAGGGCATAGGATAAGCATCTTGTTATATAAAGATTTGGTATTTTTATTTATTTAAAGATTTAAATTTTTTTTACGATAAGTTTATTCGTTTCCTTTTTAGGGTTTTAGTTTCTAAAACTTAGGATAGAAAGACCGTTTTTAATAACGCCTCTTTAGTTTAAGTGTATTTAAATTGTTTTAAAGTATGTGTTATTTTCAACAACTAAATATTTTTTAATCAATTTTTCCTTTATTTTTTAGAATTAAATAAAATAATTTAAATTTAAAATATTAAGTTTAAAGTTGAGCATAAAGATAGATTATGAAGATAAATAATAAAGAGATAGATTATCAAGATAAATAATTTTGATTGCTCATATTTCGAATTTCGATTTCTGATTGATGTTCAACTCGTATCACAAATTTAAACTCTCTCTTCTCTCTTGTTTTAGAGAGTTGAAGGGATAGGCCGAGAAGGCTCCGCCGAGAAGGCACAATCCGCTGTTTCTTGTTTTGACTAGTGCTTGCGATATCAAAAAGATTTCAATGCGTAACCCTAACTTATGGATTTGATCCTCGTCTCGACCGTTTATCAAATTGATTTTGCCTTCATTTTTCTTCTTGATAGTGGAGGCAAATCCCCATTCTTCTCGTCTGAAATTTGTGGATTCAGGCTTTGATTGCTTCCCGTCTCGGTTTTTTTTTTTGGTGGAATAGACCTATTTGTTTTTTCTCTTCTAATTATGAAATAACATGGGTTTCTTTCAAATCTGAATATGAAAACGAAACCATTGAACGCATTGAAAGACAAGTCGATATTCAGTTTGCTTTTGGAAGTTTGTTCAATGGAATACCCCTCCTTGTTTCTTTGTGTTTTGTTGACGACCTAATCTTCTTCTTCTCCGTTTGCTCCTGCCACCAATCTTTGTGTCGTCGATGACGTCTGACTTTCTCGGAGTTACATCGCTTGTGTGGTGTTGAACTTTGCTGGTGTACGTGGTCTATTTACAACTTGTTATAGGTGTTGTTGGGCTTGTATTTTGTTTAGGCCTTTTTGGGTGTTTGGCTCTTGTGGGCTATTTTGTTGGGTGGGCTTGTCTTAGTATAAGCCCATGTTGGGTTTTTTTTGGGTTCCTGTTTGTTGGTTTTGCAGGTTTGCTCTAGCACGATTTGTACATTTTCAGGATTTGGCTCTAGGATTGGGTGTGGTTCGTTGTGATTGGCGCGGTCGCCTGGATGTTCTCGAGGCTGTTGAAGATCCTTCATCTCGGTGGAAGCAACGTTAGTAGTCCACTTCATCCTATTTGCCCGCTTTTGATCCGAATGTTAAAGACGTTGATCTTTAGCCTCTCACTTCTCCCGCTACTCCTTTTGTTCTAGTGCCTTTTTCGTCACTTGTACTTCGTTCGTGTTTTGTTTGTTTCAGTTTGTTCTTGTCAGTTTTCCGAGTGCCGTTTACTCAGCCTTTCGGTTTGTTGGACTTTTTCGGTAAACCGAATTCTTACTTACTCAAAAAAAAAACTCGGATCTCAAGCGCCTTTGCATGGCCCAATCCTGTACATGAGAATTCCACATACTCTTTCATTTGATGCTTCAGTTAGATCGTTTTTTAATATTTCGGAATATTTTTTGCCTCCTTTGGATTCGATTGACATGCTGTGTCCCGAATTTGTAATCCGAGCGTAGATGGTTAAAAATTCCTCTTCCTATCTCTTCTATTGCAATTAGCCTAGGTTTGTTTCTGTCGCTGGTGTTTCAATTCTTATGTTAATTTTGCTTTTCAGCTGTCGTTGCTACTTGTTCAATTCAGTTAATAGATTACAAATTGAAGGTTATACTCATCTTGCTGAGTTGCTTATGGTTGTAGTTTATCCACGAAATACAACTCTGTGTAGACCTAGACCTAGTTTGCTAAGTGATTTAGGCAAACCTTGGGTATTTTCTGGTAAATACAAACGAAAGTTCTTATCTTTTTTGTAAACTTGTTTCCTCAGAGTTGCTGTATGGGCTGTGAGATGAACATACAAACAAAAGTTCTTATCTTTTTTGTAATTATCTACATTTGCGTCGCCGTCGCCGGATAATTGGCATCAGTAAATTCCTCTCCTTGTTTTCTGAAATTTCATGGCGAATAGCAAATTCGAGTATGTGAAATCATTTGAAGCTGATTACAAAGTTCTCCCGGCTGCTCTCTTCCTTGTTCGTGTAGACGGCAGGAACTTTCGCAAGTACGAATCCTTTTCATCCTCTTTTGGTCTTCCTTTTGACTCTATAAACTAATTGTTAGGGTTTGAGGGATTCTACTTTCGAGTTATTTATATTAAGGTTTGCGGATCATTAAAAGCAATTCCTTACAAAGATATCGTTTCATACAAGGGTTATGTGTTAATGCATTGTCCATGCCCTGCTTTATCGGGGTAGGAAAGGACCATTTACTTCAATTTCAAAGTTAGGAGGTGCTACATGACAGGCAATGAAAACTTTTGTATGATATATTTGCTTTGTAGATCATGTTTCCTATATTGCAATCAATTTGCTCCTTGCTATGAAGATGAGGTTTGAGATAGGAATTGTAGTTCTTCATTCAGGATCTTTTGCAACTCACAAATTTCTTCTTTGTCGTCTTGGTAGATTTTCAGAGGTCCATCATTTTGTGAAGCCATATGATTTGACGGCTTTGAATTTGATGAACTTGTGTGCGGCGTCTGTCATGGAAGAATATCCTGACATAGCATTTGCATACGGATTCAGTGATGAGTTTAGGTATTTACGGCTTTTGCCCACCTATGATGCTTTACTGTGAATTTTTACCCCAACTAATGGAGTTGTGCTTCTTCATATCTTTGTTTGCAGTTTTATTTTCAAAAAAGACTCCAGATTTTACCAGCGGCGAATCAGGTCTGCGTTAAAATATAGAACTAGAATAGTTGTCTACTTGTCTGTCTGATTTCATATTAATGAAGTTGAGGCTGATACATTTGATTAATCACTCGGCTATTTTTGGTCATTACCAAGTGTTAGATCTTGCAGGTTGCACAATTTTATACAGACGTACACATTCCACTGATTTTTTTTATCTAGTGCTTTCATACTGTAGGATGCTGTAGAAATATCACCTAAACTTGTGTTTCTTCTTAACTCTTAGCATCTTCCCATGTTTATTTGCAGCAAAATACTATCGCTTGTTGTTGCTTTCTTCACATCTCTTTATGCCACAAAATGGAAGCTATTTTTCCCAGGAAAGGAGTTGAGGCATGCACCTTCCTTTCAGGCACACGTTATTCAATGTCCAACATTAGATGTTCTTCAAATGTATCTTGCATGGAGACAAAATGAATGTGAGTAGAATCAGATCATGGTATTTTATCTGTCAAATTATTAATTTAATTCTTGAATAGGTTTCTTTGTTAGATGCAATTTCAGTAGGACTCCTTAATTGTTTAAATTCGATGAAAATTAATTTGGTTTCCCTGAGAGAGACATGTTATAATAAACTGTAAATGTTGTTGACTTTTCTGTTTTGCAGGTCATATTAATAATCAATATGATGCTTGTTTTTGGAAGCTAATTGAAAGTGGAAAGAGTGAGGTGGAGGCCTGTGAGGCTTTAAAGGTGCTAGTGATTTATCTCGTGTCTTTTGTTGCTATGCATAATTTCATTTGTAATTTTACTCACTTATACATGTTACAAATGAGCATTTGGATAACAAGCTCCAAACTGTCTCAAAGGGAGCTTGCTTTTGCTCACAAAAATCGCTTATATATCCTCTCAATTTGTGGATATCTTTTTCTGATCTTTGTTACATTATTTGGAGGGAAATATGAAGTATTTCACAAAATTGATTACTTTTTCACATGTGATTTTTACTAACACAGGGTAGTCAAAAGCAAAAGAGAAACGAGTTGCTTTTCCATCTAGGTGTCAACTATAAAAATCTTCTCCAGATTTTCAGACAAGGAACCTGTCTTATCAAAACTGAGGTAGAACTATATGACTTCATTCTTGCTGCTTCTAGCGCTTATCATTTTATTTATGGAAGGATTTGAATGAATGGTTATTGGTTTAGTTTGAAAAGTACCAACATATTACAATAATATGTGCCTCTCTCTATTAATACACAGTGATATTGTATGTATATTAGTTTGAGGACATTGTTAAGTACACAACCAATGGTGATCCTGTTAAAAGAATGCGGAGAAAGATCAAAGAATTTCACTCAGATCATATAGCTAGTGTAAAATTCTGGAATGAGCATCCATGTCTCCTCAGAGAGCTCGGTGGATTCAATGCTGATGTTTGCAAAATACATCCAGATTATACAGAATACTTTCAATCTGAAGTGAAGCTGTTGCAATCCACTTGGGTTGTTATCAGAATTGACGGTTGTCATTTTCACAGGTTGGTTTATTGCATTTGTTTTTTTAATCGTTTTTAATGCTCTATATCACTTAATATTAAGAATGAATGAAAGACTATCATGAATGAGAAATAATCTTGCAATTCTCTTAGGTTTTGTGATGTTCATGAATTCGGAAAGCCAAACGATGAGCATGCTTTGAACCTGATGAATTCATGTGCTGTGGCTGTGCTACAAGAATTTAAAGACATAGTCTTTGCATATGGTGACAGTGACGAGTACAGGTATATCCTATTACCTTTTCAGTTTTTAATATTTTCACCAGCTTTCATTATTTTATTTCTTACAATTCTGTTGTTTCTAACCCAAAAACCAGCTTTGTCTTGAGAAAGGAGTCTCAACTGTATGGAAGGCACGAGAGGTAGGTATTCTTCTCCTATTGATTTTTAGTAACCTTCATTTATAATTTCACCTCATCCTTGGTTTTGTCGTTGTCTTTCTGCAGCAAAATTGTCTCGGTGATTGTGTCATTGTTTACTTCGAAATACATCATCAAATGGAAAGACTTCCTTCAACATAAAGAGATGATGTATCCAGCTTCATTTGACGGACGAGCTGTTTGCTACCCTACATATGAGATTCTTCGAGACTATCTATCTTGGAGACAAGTTGATTGTGAGTACTAGATAGTTTATGCCTTGAGATTTATTTATACTGCGATGTCTGTCTCTAATTGCTGTTGCAGAAAATTATCAATGCTTCTAAACTCCTGTTCTTTTCAGGCCACATCAACAATCAGTACAACACGTGTTTCTGGATGCTTGTGAAGTCCGGGAAAAGTAAAAGTGAAGCACAAAAATACTTGAAGGTATTATTTTTTTTTGCTCGAGTATGTTGGTGGTCCTTTTCCTTGGGTTGCTGTATGATTTTTTTTGAAAAAAAAAACTTAAATTGTTTCCATTTCAGGGTAGTCAGACACAAGAAAAGATTGAGTTGCTTAAAGCAGAATTTGGTATCGACTACGACAAATTACCTATCATGTTTCGCAGGGGGTCATGTGTTTTTGTAAAGAAAGTACGTCTCTTAAAATTCTTAACTCAGCGCGTCATATATGCAGCAATCAAAACTTGAATATTCATTCATACACGTACACATATAACATAGTAGTGCATGAGGTGAACTCATTGAATTGAGGTATTGTGCAGGAAAGAAAAACAAGTATAGATGGAACTTGTGAAAAGCAGGCAGATGAAGTAATCATTGATCATAGTGACATAATTGGTGATGGTTTCTGGATAGCTAACCCTCACATTCTTGATGAGATGGTGCCATGTCGTGTAAAAAGCGAGCATTCATCTTGGCAGTTGTGAATGGAGTCAATTCAAATAGAAGTAGGAGCATGATCAAGCAGCTCGGGCATTCCTTTATTTCTTCACTACCAAGTCTTGCTAACTACTAGTTTTCCCCTGCAATCAACAATTGAAGAGCCTAGATGATCCTTGTCAGAGTATCTTTGTTGTAACTACTTGTACTTGAGTCTTCACTGAGAACAAGCAGCTGGGTTTGTAGAAATCCTTGTCAGAGTATCTTTGTTGTGCTTCTTTTGCGCTTGTGTCTCCAGCCACTTCACTGGAACTAATGGCACGCCACTCTTCATTAGACCCTGCAACCGACAGCCGCCTGATGCAGAACATAGCTGATGATAGACAATTCCTTCCAATCCTCGTTTCAATTGAAAAAGTTTGATAGTCTTAGTTCTGTTTGGCTGATGGAGATTTTAGACAAGCTTGGGAAGTCTGGTGAGGCAGTAAAAGTCGCTTTTGGAGGATGGCCAACGAGGAGGATAGCTGGTGAGGAGAGCGGTTGGCAGCAATTGCACATTCCCTGAAGATGGAGAGGAGAATAGTAGGATCTGTTGTTTCATAGAATTGATCAAACTGCTCAGATTCCTCATTACCGATCATATCATCAATATTGATGCCTGACTGAGATTCGTGTCTACTGCCAGTGGCTGTTAGAACACTAGGCCTAGCCCTTGATCTTTTCTGTACATGTCATGCTCAATTTTTGACAAACTTCTTTTTTTTTTGGTAGAATTTGACAAACTTCTTCTAGTAGAGTGTTCGGAACTCTCTCAAGAGCCAGATTAGCTGATGTGCTCTTTTTAATATTTAATGCGGTTGATGCACTCCAAAATGGAAGTGACTTTGCATATGCATTGCCAACGTTTTTCAAGTTCAATCTTTGTCCCATTTCTGGTCTCAAAAAACTCTCTCACATTGTTAAAGCATATTTCATCAATCAAAATAACTGGAATTGTTTAAGACACTAAAATAGAATAGATGATTTGCAGAGATTTTTTTTATATTCACAATCATTTATTCAGCCATAATATAAAGGAATGTCTGGCAAATCACACAAGCATATTGCATTAGTAATATTGAATAAATAAGATAAAAGTTTGTGTCATTTTAATCAAATCTATAACTATATATTAAAGTTATTCCTTTTCGAGCCACCAAAACGATTCTGGCCCCACCTCATATTAAAAATTGAATTTTTATTTCTATCATTAGAACTTCTTTCCATTAAATTGTTTTTAAACTATTTAAATTTATCTCTAACATCAAACATATATCTATTTAGTATAATAATATCTTTTGAAAGCTTCCTTAAACAAGCATTTAAAATTAAAGATAAATATTTTAAAATAAATATAAATCTTTTAGCATATATCTTTTGACGAATTTATTTATAGTATATATTGATTGTTTTATAATAAAAAATTAATGATAAATATTTATAATGTTAAAATTTAATAAAAATAGATAATAAATATGTAATAGATGTATTAAAATATTTGATAATATCTAAATTTACGTACATGAAAAATAATAAAATATGAATAATAAAATATTTAATCTTATCTAATTTTTACTTTATCCAACCACAAAATAATTTTGGTCCCATATTAAATTAAATTAATTAAATTTTAAATATTTTATATCATTAAATTATTTTTATCATATCTTATTTATTAAGTTAACTATTATTTTTATATCATTCTTATCTCTTCCATATTTGAATATATAAATTTTTTGTTCATATTTTATCTTTTTTTAAATTACATATCTATGAAATATCATCAACGAAAAAAGAGAAATGTAATTATTTTATCTTAATAATATATCTTCATTCTAATATTAAATTTAACCATTTATATTGATTAAAAAAAAATATTCAATCTACAAGCAATAAAATTGCTTATATTGAAGTTTAAATATATTTTTATTTATTAATACCTTATTTATAATGTCTATAAAATATCGAATCGTAGTCGTACATGGTACGACGGGTATAACTAGTTTTCCTTTATTTTTGGAATCAAATAAAGATAATTAGATTTAAATCATATAACTATAACCTAAAGTAGAGGTTAAAAAATTTATTAAACGACACATGTCACTTTTAGATTGGGCCACACCACCCTTTTTTTAAAAAATAATCTTTTATTTTTGGATATGATAAATTTTTATTCATGTTTTTAGATTATAGGATAGAAAATCCCATTATTAAACAATCTTTTATTTTTGAATATGATAGATAGGAATATCATTAGGATATTTTTATGCTATCATACAATTCTAGAATATTTATTTTATTTTTAGATAGAATCGTTTTTTAACTAAAATATCTTAATTGAATAATTATCTTTGTAATCGTATATTACTAACAATCTCCTTGCCAATTTGGTTATCATTATAATCCAATCATTTGTTACCTTATATGAAAAGATCTTGATTAATTATATGATAATGTCTTATCTTTTTACGCAGATCATAACAAAAATTTATATTTAAGCATTTACATGATTATTTTTCTCGGATAATAAATATATTTGAAAATATTTTATTATTAATATTTTGTTTAAGAAAAACCCGTACAAGGTACGGGAATACATACTAGTTATTAAGTTTAAAGTTGAGAATAAAGATAGATTATCAAGATAAATATTTTTGATTGCTCATTTTCCTTGGAAATATTTTATAAATTTTCTATATTAAAGAGATAAGATATAAAATATTAAAATTAATTTAGTAAATAAGATATAATTTACTATGAGAGATAAAAATAATTTATCTTTTAAAAAATTAATTTAATTTATGATTGGATTAAAAGTATTTAATTGATTTATGAAAATATAATTATAAAATATATTTATATAGGTAAACCTCCCTAAATTAATAATCGATAAATTAATAAACTCTCTAAGATAATATTTTTCTCCGGTTTCAACTTGGGCCAATGGAAAATTTAACAAATTTCGATAAGATAATAAGATAGTATATTTTCAAAAAGCTAGTATATAAATATAAGGTCCCATTAATATTATAAATTAATAAATATATAAACTTACATAGACATAACTAAGACAATTTAGTGAAATATGATTGTTTAGTGTTGTTTTTTTCCCTTATAACTTAAGTCTATTTGGAACGTAGCTTATATTATTTATTATTGCATCCAACATTTCTAGCATTGTGTTGATTTTTTTTTTTTTTTTTGCAATTTCATCTATATTTCCTTGAGACTTCATCCCATGAACGAATTTTGTAGTGACAAAACAATTTATTATTGCATCTTGCTCAACATTAACTATCCAAGCCAATACTATAAGATTGATAGTAACCAAAGCATTAATCTTACATGGATCAGATTGTTCTAACTCATAGCCTTCTAAAATCCTACGGTGAAATCTTCTACGATAGTACATATTGAAAGCTCTTATTACAAAAAAACTCTTTAAATGAATAAATATTAATTTATCAGTTAATTAATATCTTGATAAAATAATAAAATATCTTGGTTCCAATCCTATTAATTTATAGAGGTTTTACTGTAGATAGATATATTGATTTTGAATCATTGATACGAATCGGACTATAATAGTGCACCTTTTTTCCCCTAGTTAGGTGTACAGTTGCATCTATGAGATGAGATTAGAGTTGTCAAAAGCCGACTCGACCCGAAAAACCGAAATGAACCGTCAAAAAATTTTAGGGTCAAGACCCGAAAATCTGAACCCGAAACCTAAAATAAATTGAACCGGATAGACCCGAAACTCGTTGGGTCCGAACCCGAAACCCGTTGGGATAACCCTATTTGTTATATTTTTAGAATATATATAATATATTTTGAAAATGATAATATATTTTATTATTAAAATAAATAAAAATAATAGATTATTATTTTTTATCTTAAATAAACAAAATAATATTTTAATAACTGTAAAAAAATTCGATTTATTAACCTGTTAGGTCGACCCGACCTGCCCGAAAACCTACAATTATCCGACCTAATTTGATCGATAACCCGTTATGATTTGAATCTAAATTAAACCGAATCCGAAATAACCAAACGCAAACCGGACTTGACCGACTCGTTTCACAGCGTGAGAGATTATTTGTAAAATACTCCGTACTAAAAATGGCCTCAGATCAACGGCGGGGATTCAAGTTGTGAGTTTTGGCAAAATGCCCTTTTTTCTTTTCTTTTTATTTTCCCTTTCCGGGTGAGGGATAAACAGAGAGCGCGTGTGCATGATAAGACGGCTGTTCTCTCTTCGATTGTTTCGTTCGAATCTCATAAAGTAGTTTTGTGCTTTCTCCGCCTTCAGAGAAGCACAGAAAGCCGCCTCTTCAGCTAAGGAGCAGACCTTTCAAATTCTTTCTCATCGATTTCATATTTCGAATTTCGATTTCTGATTGATGTTCAACTCGGATCTCAAGCGCCTTTGCAGGGCCCAATTCTCTTCTGCTGTCTAATCCCTACACGTGAGAATTCCACTTGCTCTTTCATTTGCTGCTTCAGTTCGATCGTTTTTTAATGTTTGGGAATATTTTTTCCCTGCTTTGGATTCGATTTACATGCAGTGTCCCGAATTTGTAATCCCAGCGTAGATGATTAAAAATCCCTCTTCATATCTCTTCTATTGCAATTAGCATAGGTTTGTTTCTGTCGCTGGTGTTTCAATCCTTATGTTAATTTTGCTTTTCAGCTGTCGTTGCTACTTGTTCAATTCAGTTAATAGATTACAAACTTGAATGTTATAGTCATCTTGCTGAGTTGCTTATGCTTGTAGTTTATCCACGAAAGACAACTCTGTGTAGACCTAGACCTAGTTTGCTAAGTGATTTAGGCAAACCTTGGGTGTTTTCTTGCAAATACAAACAAAAGTTCTTATCTTTTTTGTAAACTTGTTTCCTCAGAGTTGCTGTATGGGCTGTGAGATGAACATGCGCCCTGCTATACCAATGCAGACATCAGGTGGAAAGTATTTCAGTGACATTAGAGTCTCAGCTGCATCTTCCTGTCCTCTTCCAGTTTGGCCCAGTGGATTGGAAGATGTTGGAAAGAATCCAGACCAATTTTATGAAAGGGGAAGTTTTCCAACAGGGGCTAATCAAACGATTCATGATAGTAGCTCCATCCCTGGCATATACTCATCAGCCTCAGGATTCCTGACAGATATACAAGTTCAAGTTCCTTTCTCTCCTTGTGAGCAGCCTTCTCACATCTCCCCTTTCATTTCCCAGTCTCCCAATGAAGGAGGGCCATCTTTTTCAGCCAATCACATTTCCGATGAGAATATAGGGTTTATGGAATTCCTTAAAGATGGAGAGGAGAATACTTGGAGTGCAGATCATCTTCAGAGTTTACTTGAGTTTACTGAAGATCTACCTGTCTCTAATGGTCCGGTGGATGGTACTGCTGGACTTGTGTTGTCTGATGACCACCCAAAAAGATCAGAGTGGCAAGAGATTGCAGAGCGTTTGCTAGATGATGATCCTATAGACCCAAATTGGGGCAACTGTTACAGTAATTCTAATGTGGTTGACCAGCAACCCAAGGTAAGTTCCTGCATCCTTTTGGTGCTGCTATTTAATTTTGAAAATATGGCAATTGACAAAGAAAAAAATTTAAGCTGAAGTTGACATTTCTCATCTGTTATGATATGATTGAACTACTAGTCTACAACTGCTCTCTAGTGATATAGATGCTGATTGTTTCCTAATCTCAGAAGCCCTGAGTTAAAGAAGTCCTTTGTCAATTAGCTCTTGTTCTTACCTCTAGAAAAATTTACAGGGACCATCTTCTGATGATTTATTGGTCCATCAGCATCAACCTGCACAATCTACTGAATCTAGAAATATTGCTTCTGTTTCTAAATCAGTGGAGTTGGTTCCTAAAGCAATGGAACCAGTTTCTAATCCAGCCTCTGGTGTGGCGTTGACTAACAAGGCACGCATGCGATGGACACCTGAGCTTCATGAGGCCTTTGTGGAGGCTGTCAGTCAACTTGGTGGTAGTGAAAGTATGTGTAGCTTTCTCCTGTAAATTTAATTATTCTATGATAGTGATTTTGGAAATCACTGGATTGTTATAAAAAATACAGAAGCTACTCCTAAAGGTGTCTTGAGGCTTATGAATGTCGAAGGATTGACTATATACCATGTGAAAAGCCACCTGCAGGTAAGTATTTATATACTCAGTGTGCTTTCATGTTGTGCCTGATATTATATATACTATATATATTTTAAATTTTGCTTTCTTCTTGAATTCAGAAATATCGGACGGCTAGGTTTAAACCAGAACCCTCTGAAGGTATTTTAAATGCGCCCTCTTTGTTTTACCCTCTTAGTTTAATCTCGTATAGAATTGGTAAATAACTAGTACATTGTTTAAAACGTGATCGTGATCAAAGTGGGAACTTTGCAACTCATACGAGTTCCTCTTCTTTATGCAGGGACAGAGAGGAGTAGCTCTATCGGGCAAGTTGTATCTAATGACTTGAATCCGTAAGTTGACTAGAAACCTTGTTCTATATCTGTGGATTATGTATGCCTTTGTATCAATATGCTCTATTGTGGCTTCTGATGTTATTTTTTTTCTCTTGATTTATTGAATGAAGCTGTATTTTATATGACCCATTTTCTGTATAATGCCCACTTAGCTTGTCTTTTAGGAATTCACTTAGATTTTTGTCTGCTGATCTTTAACAAGTTATCATCTAGTTTCATTACAATCTTGTGTAATTTTTATGCTATCTTCAAGATTCTGTAGTTTCAGTTTGTTCTCTGTTCCTCCTTCACGGCCTTTGACCATATTGTAAACCTTTTTTTTTTCCCTTATTGGTACTTTCTTATGGTTACACTATCTTGGTTTATAAAAATATACAATGTTCCATCTACTGGTTGGTAACGTACTAATATGCAATAATGGGTCTTCTACAATGGCAGGAACATAGATATCACAGAAACACTGAGGCTGCAGATGGAACTCCAGAAGCAACTCCATGAACAGCTTGAGGTACTTGATGCAAATATCACCTTCTAGGGTGCAGTTGAAATATACTTTGAAGATGATGCTCAAATACCTTATTTTATGCATTTGAAATGTTACTTCTTCTAGCCATTCCATACTTTCTCCAATTCTGATATCATTTTCTCTCTCATCATCTCAGATACAACGGAAGCTTCAGTTACAAATTGAAGAGCAAGGGAAGAACCTTCTGAAGATGTTGGAAAACCAAAACAAGACAGAGAAAGAAAACCCTAGGGCTCTACCAGCCTCGGAACCTGATCATTCAGAAAGTTCATTGACCCAAAGAGAGAAGAAGCAAACATGTGAGACTCCCACTAATGAGGATATGGGTCCCACAAAACGTCCAAGAACCGATGATGGAAACTCATAGTGGAAGCTTTTGGGTTTCAGGTGAGGAAGGACTATGATAACGGTTGACATTAGTAGGATTGACAATCGTGTTTCCTCCTTTCTCCTTATTTATTATATAGACAATAGTAGGATCTGTTGTTTCATAGAATTGATCAAACTGCTCAGATTCCTCATTACCGATCATATCATCAATATTGATGACCGACTGAGATTCGTGTCTACTGCCAATGGCTGTTAGAACACTAGGCCTAGCCCTTGATCTTTTCTGTACATGTCATGCTCAATTTTTGACAAACTTCTTCTAGTAGAGTGTTCGGAACTCTCTCAATAGCCAGATTAGATGATGTCCTCTTTTTAATATTTAATGCGGTTGTTGCACTCCAAAGTGGAATTGACGTTGCATATTCATTGCCAACTTTTTTTAAATGTCCAATTTGTCCCATTTCTGGTCTCAAAACACTCTTAACATTGCTAAAGCATAAACCTGGAAAGAGTTTTAAACACTCAAATAGAACAGAAGATTTGCTGAGAATTTTTTTATATTCACAATCATTTATTCAGTCATAATATATAGGAATGTCTAGAAAAATCACACAAGCATATTACATTTGTAATATTGAATAAATAAGATAAATATATAAAAAGCAACATTATAAACATGTAAATCATTCCTGTGGAATTGTCATTCCTAATTCCAATAGCTTCCAACACTTCCAATGATGGGCATATCATCCGGACTCCGGGAAGGCGATCTTCTAGGGGTTGAAGTAGCTGAAAACTGCCTGATCTCTTCAATAGTCAATACCCCCAAAATCGGCCTGTCTTCAAAATCCTTAGGCGAGTAAGTCCTCTCTGAACAGAGCGAATTCCCGACCGAAACCGAGCTAGCCCTGCTCTTACTAGGAGTAGCAGCAGCTTCAGCTCCCCCAAGCCAGCTAGAAAGACTGGTATCAACCGCTATCTCCTTGCCTGAATTCCTTGACTTAGTTTTATTTACCCTGTCAGACTTCAAATTTGGCTTCACAACAGGCTCTTCAATGAATGGAATTTCACATTCTTGGCCTGAATTCTTGTTCTCCTTGGCGTTATTCTGGGGTTCTAGCTTGTTATTAGCCCTTGCCTTGATTAGTTTCCATTGCGTAATATTCTCAATTGGGTGCAACACAGAATCAAAGCTCTTAATCTCATCACCACCATCATAATTCATTGAATCCATAGAGCGTGAAGACAGGGATTCATCAGATTCATCTTCAGCTTTATTGGCTTCATTTTCAGCCTCTTCATCTTCATCTTCGTCTTCATCATCACCCAAGTAATCATCATGGTCACTGTCATCATCTGATGCCGCTTCCTCATCGAACTCATCGTCGCTGTCTCTACAATTCTGGTATCGGTAATTGTTAGGAGGGAATGAAATTAGGCTTGATGATGAACAACTGTCTGAAGGACGATTGCTCTCCTCCTCCTTAATAAGTTTAATTTTCTCTTTGTCCCTTTCCTCTTTCACTTCTTTATAGCCATGGTTTTCATCTGTAGCAGGCAACTCCTCGTAGAATTGGACGTTCGAATCGAAAGTTACCTTCTTTCTTCCACTTGTATTCAGTATCTCCTTCTGTTCATCACTGAACAGCACAGAAAACAAAAGCCCTGTAAGAAATCAAAATCTAGAAAATCCCGTGAGCTCCAAAAAACAAATAAAGATAGAAACTTTACATCAAAACAGCGATAGGATTTTTCTGTATTTCGGTAATTTCTTGCTCTTTGACGTTGGTGGGTTGAACAGCTTCAACACACTCGTCTCTCTGCAACTGAATCAGCGAAATCGAAATCAGGTACCAAGATCAGAACATGAAAATCGAAACTGGGCTTAAACTTAATAGTGTATGTGAACTTACAAATTGATCGGAGCAAGGGGTGGGTTTACGGGTCTTTGAGATTTTCGACGTTTGGATTTGCGAAAGCAAGTGGAGAAACACCCCATTTTGTTAATCTGTACTAGTTGGCGTCTCCGTGTGAGTTAATTGACAGGAGGAAGGGGAGTTTGCATTTGTTACGTGATTTTAATTTGGAGGGATTTAGGGGATTTTGTCAAGGCGGAAAAGAGGAGGAGCGTTAAGATGATCATCAACTTTTTAAAGAAATCTGACCGTTGGAGTAACTTTGAGCCGTTAGTGCAGCTGCGTTTAGGGAATTTTATCCTGCTTTTATGGCTCTATTATTCTCTTCTTTCCTCACCCATGAAAATCCATATTTTTTATAGAGAAATTAGTACCCCATGTCCTACTTTGTAAATTTGTTTGTAAAAATGACTT